>OV651835.1:3784689-4264689 GCA_927349885.1 Psylliodes chrysocephalus
AATTCTACAACTACGATCTGTACTACAAGAATAATAAATATATAATGATGTTAAAAATTAGAAAACTAGATAAAATGCATAAAGTCCTAATCAGCGGTTTCCTAGAAACTGGTAACTCTGATGACGCCGACGTCTGCAGGATCTGTTACTAGGGCTGATGTAATTCCTCCCCTCGAAGATTCAACTCCAAAGGGTTAGCGAGGGAGTTGAACGGTGGTATGGTCTACCGGTACTTCTTTCTAACAACAAAAACTCCTGTTAGGCCAAAAAACAATACATAAATATTGTCCATATACTGGGGGTGTAGAGCTATCCTTGGAACTTGGTTATTGGTTCATTTTCGACGAATTTTGATTTAATTTGGTGTAGTTCATCTAGGTTGACTTCTTCTAATTTAAGATTAAGATTCAATTTTCACGATTCAGAATTTTGGAATTAGTGTTCGGGAAACAACATGGGTTGACTTGAAGTTTGAAAGTAGTAAAGGGGCAGCACGGGTTCGGCCTCATTCCCCATGTTAAATCCCATAAGAAATCGCTAAGGTTCATTCTGGCAATTTTTGTCTAAAAGTCCAAAGGTCAATCGAAGTTCGAAGTCTGGGTTATCAGTAAACATGATAACGTCGAAAATCCAAGATGGCGGTAATAATTGACGTAAACAATGAAAAATAGGCAAAAAATTCAACCTACCCTCCTCCACCCCCACAACCCCCTCATGCTTATAAAATATGGTCGGTACATGCGATACATCGTTGAAAAGGTCTTAACGTACAGAGTAAGGGAAAAATAATGAAAAAATGTCAACTACCCCCTTTCATCCCCGCGAACCACCCCCTCATTGAAAAATCGATCAATCATAGTGTGTGATACCTCGTTGGAAAGGGTTTTAAGCATAGATTACATAAAAATAATTTAAAAAATTCCAACTACCCCCTTTCATCCCCGTGAACCACCCTCTCATTGAAAATCGATTAATCATAGTGTGCGATACCTCGTTGAAAAGGTCTTAACGTACATAGTAAGGGAAAAATAACCAAAAAATTACACCTACCCTCCTTCACCCCCACGACCCCCTCATGCTCATAAAATATAAAACATGTGATACGTCGTTAAAAAGGTCTTAACGTACATAGTAAGGGAAAAGTAATGAAAAAAATTCCACCTGCCCTCCTTCACCCCCACGACCCCTCATGCTTATAAAATATAAAACATGTGATACGTCGTTGAAAAGGTCTTAACGTACAGAGTAAGGGAAAAATAATGAAAAAATTAATCTCCTTTGACAGAAAAATCATGCGCAATGCCACAAGGGCCTTAGCGTGTATCTTCACTCGATTTAAATGGGAAAAAATGGGGGTATGTGCACCGAAAAGTTTGACGTTTGACGACTGACGTTTCACGTTTGACGTTTGACGTTTGACGTTGTGGAATAGAAAAAGCATGCGCAATGCCACAAGGGCCTTAGCGTATATCTCAGCTATACGGGAAAAACGGCATTACGTAGAGAATGATTAACGTAAAAGAGAATTTTTGTGTAAAGCCAGAAGGGCCTTAGCGATTCAAACGGCTACGTGTAGAGAATGACATCTAGTTGTCATTTCGCACATGCGCAGTTCATAATGCCGTTTTCATATCTTTGTTAATATCGATCGGATTTGAACGTTGAAAATGGTAGATGACAATGTCATCTAGATGGCATGTGCACATGCGCAGTTCAAGGGTCAGTTCTCGCTTGTCACTTTATATCTTCGTTAATATCCCATCAGATGTCTTGAACGATGATGGCGATCATCGTTCACGTGAACTAACCATATACAAGATGGCGGAGTCAAAAGGACCTGTCAACTGTCAAGTATAACTTCGTTGCTATTGGTCGGAAAGGAATGGGGAAACAAACAGTTGATGTATTCGTTTCGTTACGTTTCGTTACGTTTCGTTACGTTTCGTTACGTTTCGTTACGTTTCGTTACGTTTCGTTACGTTTCGTTACGTTTCGTTACGTTTCGTTACGTTTCGTTACGTTTCGTTACGTTTCGTTACGTTTCGTTACGTTTCGTTACGTTTCGTTACGTTTCGTTACGTTTCGTTACGTTTCGTTACGTTTCGTTACGTTTCGTTACGTTTCGTTACGTTTCGTTACGTTTCGTTACGTTTCGTTACGTTTCGTTACGTTTCGTTACGTTTCGTTACGTTTCGAAACGTTTCGGTTACGTTTCGTTACGTTTCGTTACGTTTCGTTACGTTTCGTTACGTTTCGTTACGTTTCGTTACGTTTCGTTACGTTTCGTTACGTTTCGTTACGTTTCGTTACGTTTCGTCACGTTTCGTCACGTTTCGTCACGTTTCGTCACGTTTCGTCACGTTTCGTCACGTTTCGTTACGTTTCGTCACGTTTCGTCACGTTTCGTCACGTTTCGTCACGTTTCGATACATTTCGTTACGATTCGTTTCGTGGACAAAAGGAACTAAGTCTCGGTGGCATGTCACCAGGTGCAAAATGGTCAAAAGGATCTTAGGCAGACAAACGGAAAGATAGACAGACAAAAATACAGATAAAAGGACAGGCAGACGGAAAGAGGAGACAAATATCTCCTTAAAATTTATTGATACGAGGATCCAAAAAGACCTAAACATTGAATAATACTTAGAAATCATGTAGAGAGCAAAACACGCCTAAGAACAAAAAACTACTGAAGAAGAATATGAAGAGTGAAACGTTGAAAGGTTGATATCCGTAGAAATTTATAGAAAAAAGAATGGAAAATCATAGAAATCTTTAAAGAATACACGCTGCTGCATTGTCAAAGGGGCCGTAATAAATGTAATAACCAAGGAGACATTACTTTTCTGGATCTCTGAATACGGGAAGGTAGCAGTCAAAAGTTCAGTATTTTAGAATAAGTCTAAGAAGTCGTATTATTATTATAGTCATACATTATCGTCGTTTCCTTATTACTTACAAGTACAATAAAAATACTCTACGTCCATTGTCGATGGTAAAAAGGTAACAAAATACTCTTCGTCCATTATCGTATGTAAACCTGCGCAGTACGTTATTGTCGCAAGTCATCGTCTTAATCTTTATTAAAAATAAATACAATTACAATATACCATCATCGTTTGTACTTGATTATCTTCTCATTTAACATTTTCAATCCTAAAAATCATCTGTCACACATTTATTATTACTGTCTATTTTTTTTTCAAGCTGTCAACCTAAAAAAAACAAGACATATGTCATCCGTCACTATTAAAATAACTTTTTACTCGCATTTTCCGTATATTATTGTTCAGTTTCAGTATTTTTGCATAATCTTCTGTCTCGTATGACTCGTTGAGTCCAGTAAAAATACCCCATTCATTTTCATAAAGTAATTATTGATTGCTTTTATATTTAGGATTTCTGTCCTAAAAATATGACATCAGGCATCCGTCATTATTAAAAACGTTTGTACTCACTTTTTCCGTATATATTTTATTGTTTAATTTCGGTTTTACATCTTAAAAATTATGGCATCTGTCAATAAAAACCAATAAAAAGATCCCATTCTTAGACATCATCTCTATACCGAAGGTATTTCTTAATTAGAAAGCAATTATCGATTGCTTTTATATTTAGCATTTCTGCCCTAAAAATATGTAATCTGTCATCCGTCACTATTAAAAACGTTTTGTACTCACTTTTTCATATATTATTGTTTAGTTTCAGTATTTTTGCAGCATCTTGTGTCCCGTATGACACGTTAAATCCAGTAAAAATACCCCATTCATTTTCAGAAAGTAATTATTGATTGCTTTTATATTTAGCATTTCTATACATTTCGACCCTAAAAAATATGACATCTGTCAGCCGTCACTATTAAAAACTTTTGTAACTCACTTTTTTCCTCATTATAGGCATTTTCTTGTTTAATTTCGATTTACATCTTCTGTCTTAAAAATATAACATCTGTTATTAAAAATCCAATAAAAAAGGGCCCATTTTTAGACAGCACCTCTGTGCCGAAGGTATTTCTTAATTAGAAAACTATTATCGATTGCTTTTATATTTAGCATTTGTATATATTTTTCGTTTTTCAACCTGAAAATATGACATCTATCATTAAATCCAATAATAAAAATATGATATCTGTCATTAAATCGAATAAAAAAGTACTACTTACATTTTTGTCCTAAAAATATGACATCTGTCATTCATCACTATTCAGTAAAGTTTTCATTTCATACATACTATTTAATAAATCCTTTTTTATCACCAAAAATTATATTTAATTATTTTGTATCGGTATTTGAAGTTTAGCTGTATATTTCGGTGTTACCATAAATTCTCCTCTGTCCTAAAAATATGCCATCCATCATCAATAAATACATTACCATTTAAAAAAAGTACAATCAAAGTTTAATTTCATACATACTCTTTTAATGGAACCAGTTTTAGTTAACAAAAATTATGTTAAAAATACGTAGTCGATCTAGGTATCTGGTTATTTGAGATTTTACACTCAGTTTTTCATTATTCACTAAGTAGTTAGGTGCAAAGAGACGACTAAAATTAAAATTTTCAACTACTTAGTTACAAACAAACTTACTTACATCTGAAAATAAAGGTTCAGTTCAGAATGAATTATAAATTTTCAAGGTGTTCGGTTTGTATAAAGATAAACGATATCATCGGTTATTTCCTGTCTACAAGTATAGATAACTCAAAATATTAAAACAATATTTTAGTGCTTAATGGTAGGCAACCATTAATACAATGTAAGAGCAAAAGGACATTCATCTTATTAATGGCCCATAGTTAAATGGAACAATCTCTACAATAAAAATTTCTAAAACTGTTTAATCAGTAATTTTCATAGAAAATTCATGATGGTTGTATATACCGAGGGAACAAGAAACACCAAACTATCAATATTATTACATCAATTAAATGGACCAAAAGTAATACTGTATATGTTATTTTCACCGGTAAATGTTTAATTGGTAAAAGAACATACTTGTTAATACCTAATAGACCGAAACCGTTAATTCGGTTTCAAAGGAATATTTATATTGTCACATTAGATTAATAACGCATCCACCAATGGTGTGACAGTATGCTCGTAGAGATGTTCACTGTACATTGAACAGATTCCAATTCGAGTACCATTCTCATGAGGCAAATAATATAGATATCTCGTTACAAAGTCTAGATGAGAGACAAGTTAGATATTATTGGACGGCGTTACGAAAAACAAATGGTATTATGTAGAATACGTGACGTAGAATAATATTAAAAAGAAAAATAATACAAAAACCAAAATAACCTAAGTATTCACTATTATCGAATAGATTTAAACGAGAAAAAATTACATTGTAACGGAAACGAGCCGTAGATTAACGCTGAAGAGAAAAATTAGGCACATTAACTTTGAAGAGAAAAGCCATGTGCAAACCCAGACGGACCTAAGTAGTGACTATTATCGGATAGAATTAAACGGGAAAAAAATAAAATTTTAACGGAAACGTGATGTATATTAACGCTGAAGAGAAAAATTAGACTCAATAGCCGTAAGGACCTAAGTATTCGGCTATTATCGATGCAATTCATATTAATAGGCATACATCGTCATTAGTCATTGTAAGAAATCTCAGTTTAAAGCATTCTTCCTTCATTGTGGTATGTTATCGTTAGTCATTGTCGTTGGATATTAATAAAAACAAGGTAAATGAATACTCAACCAATTAACTTAACAATTACAAATCTTGAGCTGGCGTAACATATACGAAGACGAAATTTGAGAACGACGCCATAGGCGAAGTGCTCAAGCGTCTGAGGGCGATATGGCCATCAAATGCGTATCGTTCGTATGTCTTCTAACCTAACCTTGGTTCGCGGCGATAATAATACCTTCAAAGCTAATAGCTATTGCAAATGTCTGACAGCTACAATGCCATGCTATCAACGACTATATTATTATTATTTTTTTTTTTAAATACGCTGAACACTATATTGAAAATTCCGAAACTAACCTATAATTAACCTGCTTTGATATATTTAGACTTTTCTTAGAGAACGTACCTTTCTGGTAAAATGAATCATATCTACTTAACGTTGTTTTAATTGTTAAAAAAAATAAAGGTTCTGCCATTTAAAATGCCAAAGACATCCTTCATACTATTGTATCAAATCTTCATACTTGTTAATGTTATTTTATTTATTTTGTATTTTATATAGTCTTTGGATCTCGTTTATCATTATTTGATTACTAAAACTTTGCTTAATGACGTACTCTATCGAATTATCACTTAGCCTATTATCAGCCAGTTTTACTATTTAGACTTTTCTTAGATTTCTTTAATAAAATCAATGTACCTTCCTAAATTTATCATACTAGCTCTATTAACCTACTCTGCTATAACACAGCCTACGCAGAAATATTATAATATCCTAATTCACTGTTTGGTTATAAAAATCCTAATTCATCATTGCATTTTGATATGAAAGATACCGTCACAACATTGGTGGTTGCAATTTTACTCTAATATTTCTTACAATATAATATAAGTATTCCTTTAAATTTAAATTATTTATTCTTTTGTATCAAATTTTGACACCTTTTTAACGTTATTTTTTAATAAATGCTGAGTACTCTGACGTATCTACCATTTTATATAAATTAAGAAATTCATCCTAATTTTGCTACAAAATCATCTTTTGTAGCTATTTAATATTAAAATTTATTAAATGTTAAGAACTCTGAATCACCTCTTTTTTACCTAGCCATTGGAATTCGTTTGTAATTATATAGTTGATTTACAAAAGACTTTACTTAATATCCAGTGTATCTGTTTAAATTTAGTCGTAGAAAAATATTATATTCTATTAGAGTTTCGTCAAATGTATTTAGCTGATATGTCAACAAGTTTGAATATTATTGAATTTTTATATGGTAATTTTCCATTGGCTTTGGTATGAAGGATACTGTCACAGTATTGGTAAATGTACCTTTACTCTAATATTTCTTACATTAAAAATTATCCTTTGATTCTAAATGAACGTTAGAACACCACTGATTTGTATAGGATGCTGTCTAGCTTATTACGAGAAATATAACTTAACAGTTTCATTACATCATAAATATACTTTCGAATATAAATGCTGGTATACCGTCTGTATTGATATGAAGGATTATGTTTTACGCTAATGACTTCCTGCGAAAAATGTACTAGTAAATAAGATATGACAATGATGTAGTTCATATAATTTAATATACTCACCATGCTTTGTTACAAGTAATCGCTAAGAAGTTCTTCATACTCTTCATATCTCTGTTGATAGAGATTTGTTGAATGAATATTTACTTTATTAGCAATGTTGATAGAAAAAATAGTATGCCTTATTTTATTTCAAAGTGTCGTTTTTAAGTGAAATGTCTACAAAAACTATGTCAGATGAATATTACAAGTAATTTTAAGATCATTAGCTTTTACCACCGATATTGATACTGGTATTGATTCCATGAGCTTTAATCGTGGATAAACATCTTAAGACTTTTATCATACTTTTACTACAAATATTCTCGTGTCTAGGATCTGTTATTATTAATTGAAGAATCTAAAACATTTACCATTTAGTAGGCAGTAATATTAAAAAATATTAGATAGTTTTCACGAAATAACCAAAATTATTTCATCATGAGAATGGTACTCGGTGTACCTTGTTGGTGTGACAGTTATTGCGCATGTTCTCCTTTATCGATTGATTTCACTTTTTCATCATCGATTCTTTAAACGCTGCTTCTATGTCTCCTTTTCTTTGTTCATAGAGTCTCTCTAGAGGCTTCTTCAACAGATTTTGGTAGGCTGACTTTTCACTGTCGTAGTACATCTTTGATATGAAGTTCGAAAAATTATATTAAGAGTTATCTTGTTATACCGTTGGATTTGATATGAATGATACTAATGTTACAGTATAACCGTTTCAATCTAAATAAATGGTATCACACCATTAATATATGTAGGATGATGTTTACGATGAAGATGCTGCATTACGTTAATGTCTTTCTTATTACAATAAATATATCTTTTTAAGGCAATGGAATGTTTTGAAATGTTATTCTGCAGGCATTTCTACGAAGGATTATGTTTTACGATACTTCAGCTATTTGTTTTAATGGTTCTATCACAGAGTTTAAAAAGTTCAATTCTTTTTTATCAACTTCCATTTTCTTCAGAGAGTTATACTTTTTTTCGTATAACACGTCTAAGATCTACAATTTTTCGTTTACGTGCTGTATCCGACGACATCTTTATAAAATCTATTGTATTTTTGTGGTAACACACTAATTTATACTGTGCTGTTTTACGGTCTTCGACTCCTCTTCAGTCGTCTTCAGATGTCTTCAGTCATCTTTATAAAATCTATTGTATTTTGAGGTAACACACTAATTTATACTGTGTCCTTTTACGGTGTTCGACTCATCTTTAGACGTTTTCAGATGTCTTCAGAGGTCTTCAGATATCTTCTGAAACGTTCTTCAGAGGTCTTAAGAAACGTTCTTCAGAGCTCTTCAGGTGTCTTCTGAAACGGCCTTCAGAGGTCTTCAGAGGTCTTCAGATGTCTTCAGAGGTGTCCTGAAACGAGGTTTTTTTAAACTTACATTAGCATTGACCGTAGAAAAATATACGTTGTAGTTTGTTGAAGCAAATCCTACATTATTAGCGTAACAGATTTATGATTAGTATGTCATATGGTCTTACGACTTCAAAACTCACGAAAATATGAGAAATATTTTCAAAAAATCCCGAAAAGAAACAATGAATGACGTAATACCCGTTTAAATTTACTCAAAATCTGACCAATACTAACAAAGATATGTGATGCTTAACAACGAATGACCCACAGATGACGGTTGTAACAAAAAATTCTGCTCGTTTAAATTTAGTCACAATTTGATCGATACTGATAAAGATAAGCGGTGCTCAACAACGAATGACATGCAGATGACTGTTGTAGCAAAATTCTGCTTAGTAACTTGCTAAGTCATTGATTGTTTTTTAAGTGATAGAAGAAAATAAACAAACGAGGACCTGAGAAGATAATTCGAGTACAATCGATGACCGTAGTTAGTATATGTTACGCCAGCTCAAGATTTGTAATTGTTAAGTTAATTGGTTGAGTATTCATTTAAAATATATATTTTGAAACTGATACAGGTTTTTTAAAAACAATTTTATTGATTAAAATTACAAACGTCTTTGCTTGGCAAAGGCTAGACAAAATCTGATTTAACAAACTAGAGAATTAATGTAAAAGACTAAAATAACAAGCTAAGCACTGAAATATAATATGATACGATAAGGAGTCCGAATGTCAGCTGTATACGGTCACGTAACTCCTCCGTCCTTAAGACGCAAAAATAAGGGAGTTATTTTTGCGGTCCGAATTTTCTGGAATTTCCTCCATGTTGAGGGCTTCTTTTTCTTTTGTTTTTGAATTTTGGCATCTTCTTCTTACGAAAATGTATAAAAATACCATTATACATAAAATTATTAACGTTGAAAATATTGTTAATATTGGAATTTGGTAAGAGTCCTTTGGTTCATCTATTGGCGATAGCTGATTGGCGATTCTATTGATTTCGTATAGGTTGTCGAAATTTATTTTACTGATATTTGAAGTTTGATAATTTCTTCGAATTTTAAAAAGTTCAATTTTGAGTTTTGGTAGAATTAGCGTTTTTCCCTTTTGAATTTCTTGTTCATTTGAAAATGTAAAATCTCTTGACGTGATTTTACAGCCTTCTGGAATGCGAATAAGGGTTGGATTCTGAATTTTGAAAATTTGGTTACTTCTACAATACGACTTAACGTTTTCTGGTTCTTTGGGAACAATCATGATTTGATTGCTAGCAACTTGTTCGAATATTGATTCTTGCAAATTTACTTCAGTGGCGTAGCATCCTTCTGGTAACTGGCCGTCGAGAAGTTGTAAAGTACAGTTATCCCTCGGGATAAAATCTTGTAAACAATAGTAGGTATTTTCAAGTTTTGGGCATTCTTCTTTTTTCAATTGGACTTCTTCTTTGTTGCGTGCCAAGTATGGGTATGAAGGTGTGAACATTTTATTATTTTGGATAACGGGATATATTTGATAAAATTCTAAGGATTCGACTTTTGAGATAGGGACGTGGATAGCAAAAATTAATTTTAATTTGGAGAAGGTAACTTGAGTACCAAGAAAGGTATAGTATGTTAAGATATTATTAAAATTTGGAATTTCTTGTTTTTTGTATATTTTCTGTAAATATTTTATCATATCTGAAATTTCATAGCTCGATATTATAGAGCTGTGCAGAGTGTTCATTTTGGAAAAGAGAATTGCATTTTCAATATTGTCTATAAATGATATTAGATTTTGACAGTCAAGGTTTATTTGGCTTATTGTTCCTTGAAAGGTTATATATCTGCTTAAAGAGTCAATTTCGTTATATATTGCGTCTTGGAATCTTTTTAAATTATCGTGAAGTTTTTGTTGATTTTTCCATAATATTGTTAATGATTGATTATAATGATCTATCAATTTTTGAAATAGTGAAGTTTGTAAGTTAATTTCGTTTGTTATCTGTTTTTGATTTCCCTGCAAAATTTTAATGGCACTGTCATAGCGGTCTCCATCATCAGAGTCGAGGTTGCCAAAAAGCCACTTATTGACTTTTCCAACCCCGTTTATTATACCTCTTTTTGAACGCATATGAGGATATAAATTTTGAAATTTTCTTCCTAAGGAATTAATCAAAAATTCTGTTCTTTCAAGCATATTTTCACTCAAGCCATGGTATGAAATAGGGTTCGAAACGTTACTTTTTACTACAGATTGTTTAATTATAGAAAAATGATTATGCAATAATTCTATTTGTCTAAGAACTACTTTTAAATCTAAGTAATGGATAAATGTGTGCTTTGTGTAAATTAACCTAGCGTTGCCTAACTCTATGGGAAGAATAAGATTTTCTAAGGGGGTTATACTTATTTCTTCGGTACTACATTCTATTTTAGACGTTTGAAGGACCAGGTACAGCAGGATCATAAGTGATTTCATTGTCCTGGTTATCCTGTAAAACGTTTTCTAAATTAATTTTAGGTTTCCTAATTATACTCTTATGATAGGTGCCTTTGTTGGTTTTCAACAAAACACCGTTGTCTTCAATTATTTCTGTCTTTTTGAATTTGGGCAATTTTTTGTCACGTAATTTTGTACGAACATAAGCAATTTCTTGACCTGAATAGTCGGGAGGATTAAAACGACTTTCATTGGCTTTATTAATTAAATTTTCTTTGACTTTTTCATTACGTTCTTTGATAATATTATAAAGTTGCTTGCTAGCTTCCTTGTGGTTTTGAACATAAAAGGAAAGAATGTGATGATCATCGAGATCGAAAGGATCAGGGTTATTAATATGGCCTTTAGTAATTTCAAATGGCGTGAATTTCGTAGCAGAATGTATCGAATTATTATAACTTAATATTGAATGCTTAATTAATTGATTTGGTGATAATTCGTTATTTTGTTCTCTTAAGCACCTATAATGCTCTATTAAACTAGAGTGAAAACGCTCTACTGGAGAATTTGAGGTGCTATTTTTTGCCGTAGTGAAATGAAGTTCTATTTTGTGCAACTTGCAAAAATCTTCAAGGTCCATGTTTTTAAATTCGGTACCACAATCCGCGGTTATTTTGTAAGGGAGTCAGTGATGGGATATAAAATTTAATAAATTATCAACAATTGAGATACCACTGACAGTTTCTAAAGGATATGCTTGACCGTATCTCGAAAATGAATCGATTATAGTAAGGTATGGGGTATTAGATATTCGAAATACATCTATATGTACATGATCGAAAGGTTTTGATGCTGTTGGGGTTAAGTTAAATTTTACAATCGGGGGATTCCGATCATATTTGTTTTTAAGACATGTTTCGCAATTATTTACAAATTCTTCTATGTCTTTTGAAATATTCGGCCAATAATAAAATTTAGTTAAAGATAATTTCAATTCATTAATACCACGATGTCCTTTTTTATAGACATGATAATATTCTAATTTTTCTTTTTGAGCTTCTATTGTTAGGAGGTCATTTAAAAATTTCGTACAGTGAATAAGTTTAAAAGCAGAATGTTTGAAAAATTTCTGCAGAACAGTTACAAAGATTTCAGCTAGGTGAGAAATTTTGAAATACAAAGCATATGTACTTTTGGGATTTAAAAATTCTCTAGCAAATTTTACAATACTTTCTTCTAAATTTCTTTGAGATAAGGTAACAAGAAATCTTGTATTTTCAAATAATTTTTCTCTTTTATAGAGAGTTTCGGTGTTATCACCACAAGTTAAAATAATTTGATTTTTATATTGATTAACGGCACGATCCGTTATCGGTATTGAAAGAATTGGATTTTCAATGGAAGTGTGTACTGTTTCTAAGTCAGTACTTTGTCGTCTCTCTATTGGTGGTTTAATTTGAACGTTTTGTAATATTTTTACTTTACTTTTATTTCATTAATATCGTTTACCGATAAATTTGGTAACTCATTAATATCTTCAAATTCTTTTTGAATTATTAAATCTAAATCGTCTAAATTAACATCTAAAGATGCTGTTTCTAGAGCGTTTAAATCATGTGTAGGGGGTGCCCTCGATAAGGCGTCGGCTACATAATTAAGTTTTCCTTTTAGATATTTAATATTATAGTCAAATTCTTCCAGCTTTAAGCGCCAGCGCATAAGGCGAGAGTTTGGTTCTTTAAGGGAGAACAACCACTCCAATGGCTTATGATCAGTGAGAATTTCGAATGTTCGGCCAAATAAGTAAGGACGAAAATATTTACATCCCCAAACTACTGCAAGTAACTCTTTTTCGATTACTGAATAATTTATTTCGGCCGAATTTAACGTTCTAGAGGCATAGCATATAGGGTGATTATTTTGAGTTAAAACTGCTCCGATTGCATACATCGATGCATCGGTCATTATTTCGAAAGGTTTTTCGAAATCCGGATACGCTAAAATCGGTTCCGATATTAACAAATTTTTACAATAATTAAAACAATTAACAAATTCCCTCGTATGTTCGACTTTATTATCTTTTTTCAAACAAATCGTTAGGGGTTTTGTTATTTTCGCAAAATTTCGGATAAACTTGCGATAGTAGCCAAGGAGGCCAAGGAAGGACTTTGTTTGTTTTTGCGTTTTAGGAATTGGAAAATTCTTAATGGCATGAACTTTATTTGGGTTGGGTTTAATACCCTGTGGCGTTACCACGTGTCCCAAAAATTCTACCTCTTTTCGCAGAAACTCGCACTTATCTAACTGAATTTTTAACCCCGCTTCTTTTAATTTTGAAAATACTAATCTTAAATTTTGCATATGTTCTTGTAATCCCGTGCTGAAGATAATTATATCATCCATGTATACAAGACATGCTTTATTCTGAAGGTCCTTTAAGACCTCGTCCATGACTCTTTGGAAGGTACTCGGAGAATTTCGGAGCCCCATTGGCATCCGTAAAAACTCGTAATGCCCGTTATCGACATTAAACGCCGTTTTTTCAATAGAGCATTCACCCATCTCTATTTGATAGAACCCACTTGCGAGGTCGAGCGTACTAAAATATTGCGCTCGCCCCAATTTATCTAAAATTTCATTAATATTAGGTATTGGGTATCTATCGGAAATTGTTTTTTCATTTAGCTTCCTGTAATCAACGACGAGACGCCATTTTTGCCGCCCCGACGCATCCAACTTTTTTGGTACAATCCATTGTTACAGGTTGAAATCGATGAATTATAAATTAATACAATTACCATTGAATAGTTATGTTAAACATAATTAATTAGTTATTATTTAATTACTTAATAGTTAATTACTTACTTCAGGAAAAATCAAAAAGGATACATTTGTATTTTAACTGTTTATTGTTTAAAATAACCTAGTTCAGTGTTTACATTTATTTTGAACTACTTTAGTGACCTTTGAACTCTGCTCTTCTTCTTTTATTCTAGAGACATTTTACAACTAGGTATGCCTGTACCTGGCTAAAAGGCCTACTATGGTCAAATATTTTGGCATCACCAATAAACTCCTAGGTCAGGAAATGTGTCTTTCTCGCTCACTTCCTTTTTCTTCTTGTTCTTGGTTGAAATTTGGGCCATGAGGTTTCTGTAACTTTCGAACTTTATTCGGATTTGTTCAACCTAAAAACAAATTAAGTTTAAGCTAACATCTAACAGATTAAGTATATATAACATTAATCTAAGTGGATTTACCCAGTTGGGGATAATTATACTTATCTTAAAAGGGGCCGCTTCTGATCTCCGGTAAGCATTCTTCATTTTCTTTGATGTGAAAATCTTTCTATTTTATACATATTACTTTTAGGCCATTAAGTGTAGACATTAAGTCTCTACAATATCTAGCTTTGGTCATCTAGCTCCTAGTATTACCAGATATTATTTACTGCTGCTCGTAGAGCCGATTACTACTTTCACTATAGAGCACCTCCTTAAGTCTCTTCTAAAGTACCACTCACGTGCCGTATATATTGGATTTACCCAGTTGGGGATAATTATACTTATCTTAAAAGGGGCCGCTTCTGATCTCCGGTAAGCATTCTTCATTTTCTTTGATGTGAAAATCTTTCTATTTTATACATATTACTTTTAGGCCATTAAGTGTAGACATTAAGTCTCTACAATATCTAGCTTTGGTCATCTAGCTCCTAGTATTACCAGATATTATTTACTGCTGCTCGTAGAGCCGATTACTACTTTCACTATAGAGCACCTCCTTAAGTCTCTTCTAAAGTACCACTCACGTGCCGTATATATTGGATTGGTGGCTGGAACCCACTCCTTCCTTTACCAGCACTTGACTGCGAGCATTATATCATAGCTGTAGACGCCGCTAGGAACCGATATCGCCAAGTAAGAGCTTTCCAATTTTAGATTCATCCGATTAATAGCAGCCGTATAACCTGCAAGAAAAATAAGAACATTTATTTAAATAGTGACATACATATATATATTTAAAACGTGTGAACCTTGGTAGTACTACAAAGGGGGATTTATTACCTATCGGTATTTGTTACATACAATTGGGTTTCTAATTATCACTATCTACCTAACTACCTACTTATTGTACAAATTAAAGAAAAACAATACTTACTCATTGTTATTATTTGGTCACACTAGCATATCAAGTTTCTCTTTAAGAATCCATGCCACTCTCCGGCTTACAGTGGCATTAAAATAGACTATCTCTAGTTTTGAGCCAGTAGCACAGTTCTTGTAACTTTGATTTCTACTTCGCCTTCAGGATCAGAATGTAAAAATAGTAATAAATGGCGCCCAACGTTGGGCGCCATTTATTACTATTTTACATTCTGATCCTGAAGGCGAATTAGAAATCAAAGTTACAAGAACTGTGCTGCTAGCTCAAAACTAGAGATAATCTATTTTAATGCCACTGTAAGCCGGAGAGTGGCATGGATTCTTAAAGAGAAACTTGATATGCTAGTGTGACCAAATAATAACAATGAGTAAGTATTGTTTTTCTTTAATTTGTACAATAAGTAGGTAGTTAGGTAGATAGTGATAATTAGAAACCCAATTGTATGTAACAAATACCGATAGGTAATAAATCCCCCTTTGTAGTACTACCAAGGTTCACACGTTTTAAATATATATGTATGTCACTATTTAAATAAATGTTCTTATTTTTCTTGCAGGTTATATGGCTGCTATTAATCGGATGAATCTAAAATTGGAAAGCTCTTACTTGGCGATATCGGTTCCTAGCGGCGTCTACAGCTATGATATAATGCTCGCAGTCAAGTGCTGGTAAAGGAAGAAGTGGGTTCCAGCCACCAATCCAATATATACGGCACGTGAGTGGTACTTTAGAAGAGACTTAAGGAGGTGCTCTATAGTGAAAGTAGTAATCGGCTCTACGAGCAGCACTAAACAATATCTGGCAATACTAGAAGCTAGATGACCAAAGTTAGATATTGTAGAGACTCAATGTCTACACTTAATGGCCGGAGATCAGAAGCGGCCCCTTTTAAGATAAGTATAATTATCCCCAACTGGGTAAATCCACTTAGATTAATGTTATATATACTTAATCTGTTAGATGTTAGCTTAAACTTAATTTGTTTTTAGGTTGAACAAATCCGAATAAAGTTCGAAAGTTACAGAAACCTCATGGCCCAAATTTCAACCAAGAACAAAAAGAAAAAGGAAGTGAGCGAGAAAGACACATTTCCTGACCTAGGAGTTTATTGGTGATGCCAAAATATTTGACCATAGTAGGCCTTTTAGCAAGGTACAGGCATACCTAGTTGTAAAATGTCTCTAGAATAAAAGAAGAAGAGCAGAGTTCAAAGGTCACTAAAGTAGTTCAAAATAAATGTAAACACTGAACTAGGTTATTTTAAACAATAAACAGTTAAAATACAAATGTATCCTTTTTGATTTTTCCTGAAGTAAGTAATTAACTATTAAGTAATTAAATAATAACTAATTAATTATGTTTAACATAACTATTCAATGGTAATTGTATTAATTTATAATTCATCGATTTAAACCTGTAACATCCCCCCCTTTCCTAAAAAGGATTTTTCAAAACAAAAGTGATTAGGCTTATAAATCTCCTACCTACCTACATAAACTACCTAAACTAAAACTAATCTGTATCTGAGTCTGACTCTATATTGGGGTGATCAGGCGGATGAGCCTTTAAATCTTTGATGTGCCATACACCCTTGGACTTGCCGTTTTGGTCCTTCAGCTCGTACGACCACGGAGATAAAATTTTTGATATCCTAAACGGACCTTCAAATTTAGGCACAAATTTAGCCGTTACGCCCTTAGTGGCATCCGATAAGGCATACTTACGTTTCCAAACAGTTTGGTTTAGAGTATACCTTTCGTCACGGCGACGCAAATTATATCGGGCCCTCGAATTGTCAAAAGCAATTTTGAGACGTCGACGCACATCCACAAAGACCTCTAATAAGGCTTCGGATCGAGTAATGGGATCAACATCTTGTCGAAAGGGAGTAGCTAACGGATGGACATCTTTGCCTGATAACTTTATTTCTCTTCCAAACACTACAAAGTTTGGTGTCAATTTTGTGGTTTCGTGGCAGGAAGACCTTATCGCACAGGCGACTTTCTGTAAGTACTTATCCCATGTACGATGGTTATCGGCCACGTAGGCTGTCAAAGCCGTTTTCACAACGCGATGAGCGCGTTCTACAGGGTTACTCTGGGGATGAAAATTTGAAATGTGATAGGGGTCGATTTGATATTTTTCGAGTAAATTGTGAAAAACATTTCCTGTAAATTGGGCTCCATTGTCCATTATTACTTTATGTGGTGCACCATACAACAAAATCACTTGGTCTTCGAAAATTTCGGAGATTTTCCTTCCCGTGGCAGATCTTAGAGGGAAAAGCAGTAAAAATTTACTAAAAATATCTAGGACTGAGAAAATATATGAATATCCTGATGCCGATCGAGGTAGCGGTCCAACTATATCGATACTAACAATTTCAAATGGTCTAGTTGCTACCGGACCTTGACTGAGCATTAGTCCTGCTGGTGGACGTTGAACTGGTTTGGTCTTGAGACAAGTTGTGCAGCGAGATATATATCGAGCCACATCTTGTTTCATTCTCGGCCAATAGTACTTCTGGGCAAGTTTTGAACGGGTTTTATATACTCCGAGATGACCTGCCGTAGGCGGATCATGATATGCGGATATGAGTTCAGACCGTTTGCTTTTAGGAACTACTATTAACCATCCATTAGATTCTGGAACAAGTTCGGGATATTGAGGTTCGACTCTTTTATACAGTTGACCCCTTTCTAGACGCCATGGAGGGTACTTTGACGGCGTGTTTTGTACTAAATCAACCATCTTCCGATACCATTTGTCAGTTAGCTCCGGTAGAAAGTTAGGTGCAACCGCGTCGATTCGAGGTACTGATCTAGAGAGCGCATCAGGTACAGCATGCTCACAACCCTTGCGGTGAATTACCTCGAAGTCATACTGCTGCAGTCTAACTGCCCACCTTGCAATACGACCTATGGGATCACGAATACTATTAAGCCATTTTAAACTAAAATGGTCGGTTATCACGGTAAATTTAACTCCTTCCAAATAAGCTCTTAAACGTTCTACTGCAAATAAGACAGCTAAGCATTCCTTTTCTGTCGTGCTATATTTACGCTCCGCCTTGGTTAAAGACCTACTGAGGTAGCATATGACCCGTTCATTACCTTCCTCATCAGTCTGCGATAAAACAGCACCTAGACCGAAGTCGGATGCATCAGTTTGCACCACGAAGGGTCTATCAAAGTCTGGACAAGACAAAAGGGGTGCGGAAATCAGGTATTCCTTAAGAGATTTAAAGGCTGATTCACATTCGGAACTCCATTGGAAAGATTGGTTTTTCTTGAGGAGATGGCACAGGAGTGCTGTTAAAGATGAAAAATTTGGCACAAATCGCCGATACCACGATGCAACTCCTATTAAGCGTCGAACATCAGAGCTAGATTTTGGCTGTGGAATTTGCAAAATTGCTTCCACTTTCGCAGGATCCACCATGAGACCTCCCGCTCCTACAACATACCCAAGATATCTCAGCTCTGATTTGCAAAAATGGCATTTTTCTCGGTTCAAGGTAAGACCAGCGGTAGTCAATCGGGAGAGGACTTCTTGAAGTACTTCTAAGTGTTTCTCAAACGTTTCCGTGCAAATTATCACGTCGTCTAGATACACGAATACGTATTTCTCGAGATCTAACCCGATGACTTGATCGATGAAACGTTGCCATGTTGCAGGCGCATTATGAAGTCCCATGGGCATCCTTCGAAACTGGAATAGCCCACGTCCAGGTATTACAAAAGCTGTCATTGGTTTTGACTCCTCTGACAATGGAATTTGCCAATACGCACTCTTTATATCTAGAGTTGTCAAAAAGTGCGAATCTCGTAATTTGTCGAGAGTTGCGTTAACAAAGGGAAGAGGATATGCATCCTTCTCGGTAACCTTGTTCAATTTTCTAAAGTCTACCACAAAACGATAACGTCCATCCTTTTTCTTGAGAAGGAGAATTGGTGAGGCCCACGGAGACCTAGAAGGTTCGATGACACCATCATCTAGCATTTTTGTTAATTCCTCGTTAACTTGTCGCAGTAAAGGTGGAGACAAAGGATAATGTCGCTGTTTGATCGGTACTGCGGTGGTTCTAATAACATGTTCCACTAGAGACGTACATCCTAACTTCACTCCCATATTCTGAAAGGTATCATCAATGAACTTGTCTAGTCTAGACTTCTGTTCACTAGATAAAAAGCCAGAAGAGATAAGGGCGAGCTGAGTGGACGGTAATAATTCTTGAGATGTCTCCTGGAAAAACCATTTTCCAGAAAACATGTCCGGCACTATGCGCATGGCTCTCCAAAAGTCCATTCCCAAAATGAGAAAATGAGGGATACCAGGGACGATTAAAACATTTATAATTTTTAATTTATTGTACAACACTATAGGGAGAGGCACCATTCCCAAAATATCGCAAGCTTGACCGGATGCCACGACACAGGACTTCTGTTCGGCTTCCTTAAAATTGCAAGACGTCTTCAGAAGGTTCCATCCAGGTCCACCCAAAATCGTATTGGTAGCCCCTGAGTCTAGCAAACCTAATAACGTACGTTCATAAATTTTCACTTGAAGATAGGGTCTGGAGTCTCCTTTAGCATGAGCTAAAACATAGTCTAATAAAATGTGTTGATGATCTTCGGTCGATGTCGATGAAAAGTCAGCTGCTCGACCTACTGCTGACTTCGAGAGGAGTTTTTTCGACACCTTGGACAATTGTTAATTGAGACATCTGGACTGCCACATTTAAAACAAAACCGATTGCGTCGGGGTTGATCGCATTTCTTGAATCTATGGCCCGTTCCGCCACAATTCCAACATGAGGGTTCTAGATCAGACTTAGGAATAGATGGATTATCTCTCGGGGGCTGACTGGTATTTCGGTTTGTCACTGGTGTGGATTGCACTGGGCGACTACTAGCCACAGTTATTGGTTGTTGATTTCCGGGTTTGCGGTATGCCAGTTCTGGCTCGAGAAGTGATCGATATGAAGTGGGAGGAGGAACATATTTATCCATCACCGCCTGGGCTTCTTCCACTTTTCTACCAAGAACAATCAATTCATCAATTGTAGATACTTGGTGAAGTATTAACTGCGATTGAATACTTGGCAATAAATTTCGTCTTATAAGAATTACGCGATCTTTTTCAATCGGTGGTTGTTTCAGTTTCCTAAATAAGTTTTCCATTATCGTAATGTAATTAAGGATTTTCTCATTTGCACCCTGTGTTCTTTTCCTGATTTCGTCCATTAGACCAAGTTCATAGTCATATGGTAAGTATGCTTCTTTAAGCTGCTGACATAAATCTTGCCAAGATACAAATTTTCGGGTCCTATACCATAGTAAAGCATCCTGCGTCAAAAGCTCAGGAGAACAGCGTAAGAGTTGTTGATGAGAAACCCCTCGAGAAATTCTAAATTCTTCCACTCTCTCTAAAAACTCATTAACACTTGTCCTACCGTTAAATTTGACATTCCATCGGGACACGTCTGGTAAGCGAGTTTCTTGACTCCATCCATCATACATTGGTCGTCGCGAAGGGATGTGTAGATTACTCATGGCTGAAGACATATATTCAGGTGCATTCCACAAAGGACTCGTGCTATCTATCGTAGCTCTTCTACTAGATACATTTGGAATTGTAGTTGGCTCCGTAATAGGAGGCATAAAATTAACTCGTGCTGTAGGATTTGGTATTGACTTTTGCCTTATTGAGTTCGAAGCTACCGGAAGAGAATTCGATCGAATTTGACTTCTACTATTCGTAGCTATTGGGTCTGAAAATGGAGGAAATTCCCATACTTCTCCATGCGTAGGATTCGCAGATGTACATGGTGGTATTACTCGTAGTGGTGATATTAACTCCAAATTAGGTTGATCCAAAATGGTTAAGTTTCCAGAATTGCTATTACCAATATCATTCTCAGTATGATCTACTAATGGTGGTGGGTTAGTGTGAGGTACAGACGAAACAGCACTTTCATAAATTTGTATGAGTTCCTCTTGAACGGATTTACAATGATCTGCTAATTTGCATTGTTCTTCCTCTTCTTCTTCGTAAGAGACTGGAATACGATCAATACGACTAGCTAAATGCTGCAGTCTTGTTCCTATTCTTTTATATTCGTTTTTCGAATTTTCGGGATCAAAATTTTCAATAGCTTGTTCGAGCTCGGAACACTTTGCCTTACATATCCTTATTTCATCCTCAACTACTAGATCTATATGCCCTCTGATTAAATTATCTGGAGTTTCCTTCTCCTTAATTAAAATCTCGCGAAGACTCTTTCTCAAGTCATTAACACTAGCACTAGGATTTCTAGGTAACCCTCTAATATATAATTCATAAGCTAGTTCATCTTTTAGAAGTCTATTGACCTCCATCTTATCACAAATAAAACGTTTACAACTATAAAATAGTTTATGCGTAATCTAAATTTTCTAATCTAATTCTAGATTGTAATCACCAAATTCCCCTCTTTCCAAAGAAAAAAAATAAAAAAATATAGAGAATGAAAACAAATTACAACTCGCAAGTGCAATTGCTATTTTGTAATTACCTAATTCTAACCTTAATTAAATTATATCCTATCTAACTAACTATATGTACACTATACTCAAAACACAATCCTACTATCGTTACTATACTCAAAAGTACAAAATTAATTAGGCATTGGTTATATTACATGTAATGAAGTATTAATAAATACCTTCCCATAAATTCTACCAACCAACGTAAATAAAAATTTGCCCCACTCTACCCTAAGCAAGTTTAAGGAATAATGTGTTATGAGTTATCAGTAAAGGCTGTATGTCACGATACCAAACTAAGTACCAAATTTAGCACTAAATTAAGTTATTAATTTAGTACTAAATTTAGAACTAAAAATTTTTTTTTCCGTTTGCAACGATACCAATTTTTAGTACTAAATTTACTATAGGAGCACGCGCATTGACGTATTAATACGTAAAATTAACAGAGAAATGAAATATTATGTGTAAAACAGACAAGTAAATGGTGTTTTTATTATCAATTTGACACTAGTTGACTTGACAACAACCAAATACAGCATAAAAACCACGAAAAAACAATAAAACCTACAAAATCAAACAAGCGAACTTTATTCAAGGCGATAATGTAAAATTGTCGCTAATTAAAAATAAAAGGGTACAGAAAATACCGTCGTGTTAACTTTTTCTATGAAAAACTTCTGCGCAACATTTCGGCGCACTTTTAGTACTTAATTAATGACTTTTTTTAGCACTAAATTTAGTACTAAATTTGCTGTTTGCAACGTGAATTTTTTTAGTACTTAAAAAATGCATTAATTTAGTTCTAAATCCAGTACTCAACCTAGTATCGTGACATACAGCCTTAACAAAAGTAAAAAATAACCTAAAATTAGCTAATTATTGTATTTTTAATGAATACATCTGTTTATTAACCTTTTATTTACACAATTTTTGTATAATTAAACTTTTCTATTAATTCCCAATAGTGACTTTTAACAACTGCATAAAGGCCAAATTTGAAAAAGAAGAAAATAAAAGAAGAGTTGTGACAGTGGTCACAATGTCAATTGCCAACAAAATTGTCAGCTGTCACTGCTGTCAGTTGAAAAATCAACAACACAAATCAAAGTTCTATTAGAATTTAGAAACCCTGAAAATAAACGAAAATAAGGAGTAAAATTAACAATATGCAACTAACCTGTGATGTCTATCCTACTAACAAAGTGTTATACTCGTTTGTGTCGTCCAAATATAGTACATAACAACATAACCAAGCAATTAGTTACCAAATAAATATTTCCAACTTGAGCAAATAATATGTGAATATACAATTATATACAAGCTAAATGTAAAGGCAGTTGCTTTATTACTTTTTATTAAAGCAAAGAACTGTATTATTGTTTCTACATATACAAAAAATCCAAATACCTTAAATAGTGCCTAAAATATATATCTATGCAAGTAAAATAGGCTGAAACTGAATTGTATGCTTCTTTTTATACCATTTATACATCCGCTAATACTATACATGTAAATAAAATCATACTGTGCAAGAGAATAACCAACCGAACGCAGAAGTGAATAAAGTTCCAAAACTTATTTATGTGATACTACCTAACAAAATTTGGTCACAACTAAAATTTACACACGTTGAGCGCCATTTATTACTATTTTACATTCTGATCCTGAAGGCGAATTAGAAATCAAAGTTACAAGAACTGTGCTGCTAGCTCAAAACTAGAGATAATCTATTTTAATGCCACTGTAAGCCGGAGAGTGGCATGGATTCTTAAAGAGAAACTTGATATGCTAGTGTGACCAAATAATAACAATGAGTAAGTATTGTTTTTCTTTAATTTGTACAATAAGTAGGTAGTTAGGTAGATAGTGATAATTAGAAACCCAATTGTATGTAACAAATACCGATAGGTAATAAATCCCCCTTTGTAGTACTACCAAGGTTCACACGTTTTAAATATATATGTATGTCACTATTTAAATAAATGTTCTTCTCCTTCCTTTACCAGCACTTGACTGCGAGCATTATATCATAGCTGTAGACGCCGCTAGGAACCGATATCGCCAAGTAAGAGCTTTCCAATTTTAGATTCATCCGATTAATAGCAGCCATATAACCTGCAAGAAAAATAAGAACATTTATTTAAATAGTGACATACATATATATATTTAAAACGTGTGAACCTTGGTAGTACTACAAAGGGGGATTTATTACCTATCGGTATTTGTTACATACAATTGGGTTTCTAATTATCACTATCTACCTAACTACCTACTTATTGTACAAATTAAAGAAAAACAATACTTACTCATTGTTATTATTTGGTCACACTAGCATATCAAGTTTCTCTTTAAGAATCCATGCCACTCTCCGGCTTACAGTGGCATTAAAATAGACTATCTCTAGTTTTGAGCCAGTAGCACAGTTCTTGTAACTTTGATTTCTACTTCGCCTTCAGGATCAGAATGTAAAAATAGTAATAAATGGCGCTCACCGTGTGTAAATTTTAGTTGTGACCAAATTTTGTTAGGTAGTATCACATAAATAAGTTTTGGAACTTTATTCACTTCTGCGTTCGGTTGGTTATTCTCTTGCACAGTATAATCATTTTAGTTACATGTATATTATTAGCGGATATATAAATGGTATAAAAAGAAGCATACAATTCAGTTTCAGCCTATTTTACTTGCATAGATATATATTTTAGGCACTATTTAAGGTATTTGGATTTTTGTATATGTAGAAACAATAATACAGTTCTTTGCTTTAGTAAAAAGTAATAAAGCAACTGCCTTTACATTTAGCTTGTATATAATTGTATATTCGCATATTATTTGCTCAAGTTGGAAATATTTATTTGGTAACTAATTGCTTGGTTATGTTGTTATGTACTTATATTTGGACGACACAAACGAGTATAACACTTTGTTAGTAGGATAGACATCACAGGTTAGTTGCATATTGTTAATTTTATTCCTTATTTTCGTTTATTTTCAGGGTTTCTAAATTCTAATAGAACTTTGATTTGTGTTGTTGATTTTTCAACTGACAGCAGTGACAGCTGACAATTTTGTTGGCAATTGACATTGTGACCACTGTCACAACTCTTCTTTTATTTTCTTCTTTTTCAAATTTGGCCTTTATGCAGTTGTTAAAAGTCACTATTGGTAATTAATAGAAAAGTTTAATTATACAAAAATTGTGTAAATAAAAGGTTAATAAACAGATGTATTCATTAAAAATACAATAATTAGCTAATTTTAGGTTATTTTTTACTTTTGTTACTGATAACTCATAACACATTATTCCTTAAACTTGCTTAGGGTAGAGTGGGGCAAATTTTTATTTACGTTGGTTGGTAGAATTTATGGGAAGGTATTTATTAATACTTCATTACATGTAATATAACCAATGCCTAATTAATTTTGTACTTTTGAGTATAGTAACGATAGTAGGATTGTGTTTTGAGTATAGTGTACATATAGTTAGTTAGATAGGATATAATTTAATTAAGGTTAGAATTAGGTAATTACAAAATAGCAATTGCACTTGCGAGTTGTAATTTGTTTTCATTCTCTATATTTTTTTATTTTTTTCTTTGGAAAGAGGGGAATTTGGTGATTACAATCTAGAATTAGATTAGAAAATTTAGATTACGCATAAACTATTTTATAGTTGTAAACGTTTTATTTGTGATAAGATGGAGGTCAATAGACTTCTAAAAGATGAACTAGCTTATGAATTATATATTAGAGGGTTACCTAGAAATCCTAGTGCTAGTGTTAATGATTTGAGAAAGAGTCTTCGCGAGATTTTACTTAAGGAGAAGGAAACTCCAAATAATTTAATCAGAGGGCATATAGATCTGGTAGTTGAGGATGAAATAAGGATATGTAAGGCAAAGTGTTCCGAGCTCGAACAAGCTATTGAAAATTTTGATCCCGAAAATTCGAAAAACGAATATAAAAGAATAGGAACAAGACTGCAGCATTTAGCTAGTCGTATTGATCGTATTCCAGTCTCTTACGAAGAAGAAGAGGAAGAACAATGCAAATTAGCAGATCATTGTAAATCCGTTCAAGAGGAACTCATACAAATTTATGAAAGTGCTGTTTCGTCTGTACCTCACACTAACCCACCACCATTAGTAGATCATACTGAGAATGATATTGGTAATAGCAATTCTGGAAACTTAACCATTTTGGATCAACCTAATTTGGAGTTAATATCACCACTACGAGTAATACCACCATGTACATCTGCGAATCCTACGCATGGAGAAGTATGGGAATTTCCTCCATTTTCAGACCCAATAGCTACGAATAGTAGAAGTCAAATTCGATCGAATTCTCTTCCGGTAGCTTCGAACTCAATAAGGCAAAGGTCAATACCAAATCCTACAGCACGAGTTAATTTTATGCCTCCTATTACGGAGCCAACTACAATTCCAAATGTATCTAGTAGAAGAGCTACGATAGATAGCACGAGTCCTTTGTGGAATGCACCTGAATATATGTCTTCAGCCATGAGTAATCTACACATCCCTTCGCGACGACCAATGTATGATGGATGGAGTCAAGAAACTCGCTTACCAGACGTGTCCCGATGGAATGTCAAATTTAACGGTAGGACAAGTGTTAATGAGTTTTTAGAGAGAGTGGAAGAATTTAGAATTTCTCGAGGGGTTTCTCATCAACAACTCTTACGCTGTTCTCCTGAGCTTTTGACGCAGGATGCTTTACTATGGTATAGGACCCGAAAATTTGTATCTTGGCAAGATTTATGTCAGCAGCTTAAAGAAGCATACTTACCATATGACTATGAACTTGGTCTAATGGACGAAATCAGGAAAAGAACACAGGGTGCAAATGAGAAAATCCTTAATTACATTACGATAATGGAAAACTTATTTAGGAAACTGAAACAACCACCGATTGAAAAAGATCGCGTAATTCTTATAAGACGAAATTTATTGCCAAGTATTCAATCGCAGTTAATACTTCACCAAGTATCTACAATTGATGAATTGATTGTTCTTGGTAGAAAAGTGGAAGAAGCCCAGGCGGTGATGGATAAATATGTTCCTCCTCCCACTTCATATCGATCACTTCTCGAGCCAGAACTGGCATACCGCAAACCCGGAAATCAACAACCAATAACTGTGGCTAGTAGTCGCCCAGTGCAATCCACACCAGTGACAAACCGAAATACCAGTCAGCCCACGAGAGATAATCCATCTATTCCTAAGTCTGATCTAGAACCCTCATGTTGGAATTGTGGCGGAACGGGCCATAGATTCAAGAAATGCGATCAACCCCGACGCAATCGGTTTTGTTTTAAATGTGGCAGTCCAGATGTCTCAATTAACAATTGTCCAAGGTGTCGAAAAAACTCCTCTCGAAGTCAGCAGTAGGTCGAGCAGCTGACTTTTCATCGACATCGACCGAAGATCATCAACACATTTTATTAGACTATGTTTTAGCTCATGCTAAAGGAGACTCCAGACCCTATCTTCAAGTGAAAATTTATGAACGTACGTTATTAGGTTTGCTAGACTCAGGGGCTACCAATACGATTTTGGGTGGACCTGGATGGAACCTTCTGAAGACGTCTTGCAATTTTAAGGAAGCCGAACAGAAGTCCTGTGTCGTGGCATCCGGTCAAGCTTGCGATATTTTGGGAATGGTGCCTCTCCCTATAGTGTTGTGCAATAAATTAAAAATTATAAATGTTTTAATCGTCCCTGGTATCCCTCATTTTCTCATTTTGGGAATGGACTTTTGGAGAGCCATGCGCATAGTGCCGGACATGTTTTCTGGAAAATGGTTTTTCCAGGAGACATCTCAAGAATTATTACCGTCCACTCAGCTCGCCCTTATCTCTTCTGGCTTTTTATCTAGTGAACAGAAGTCTAGACTAGACAAGTTCATTGATGATACCTTTCAGAATATGGGAGTGAAGTTAGGATGTACGTCTCTAGTGGAACATGTCATTAGAACCACCGCAGTACCGATCAAGCAGCGACATTATCCTTTGTCTCCACCTTTACTGCGACAAGTTAACGAGGAATTAACAAAAATGCTAGATGATGGTGTCATCGAACCTTCTAGGTCTCCGTGGGCCTCACCAATTCTCCTTCTCAAGAAAAAGGACGGACGTTATCGTTTTGTGGTAGACTTTAGAAAATTGAACAAGGTTACCGAGAAGGATGCATATCCTCTTCCCTTTGTTAACGCAACTCTCGACAAATTACGAGATTCGCACTTTTTGACAACTCTAGATATAAAGAGTGCGTATTGGCAAATTCCATTGTCAGAGGAGTCAAAACCAATGACAGCTTTTGTAATACCTGGACGTGGGCTATTCCAGTTTCGAAGGATGCCCATGGGACTTCATAATGCGCCTGCAACATGGCAACGTTTCATCGATCAAGTCATCGGGTTAGATCTCGAGAAATACGTATTCGTGTATCTAGACGACGTGATAATTTGCACGGAAACGTTTGAGAAACACTTAGAAGTACTTCAAGAAGTCCTCTCCCGATTGACTACCGCTGGTCTTACCTTGAACCGAGAAAAATGCCATTTTTGCAAATCAGAGCTGAGATATCTTGGGTATGTTGTAGGAGCGGGAGGTCTCATGGTGGATCCTGCGAAAGTGGAAGCAATTTTGCAAATTCCACAGCCAAAATCTAGCTCTGATGTTCGACGCTTAATAGGAGTTGCATCGTGGTATCGGCGATTTGTGCCAAATTTTTCATCTTTAACAGCACCCCTGTGTCATCTCCTCAAGAAAAACCAATCTTTCCAATGGAGTTCCGAATGTGAATCAGCCTTTAAATCTCTTAAGGAATACCTGATTTCCGCACCCCTTTTGTCTTGTCCAGACTTTGATAGACCCTTCGTGGTGCAAACTGATGCATCCGACTTCGGTCTAGGTGCTGTTTTATCGCAGACTGATGAGGAAGGTAATGAACGGGTCATATGCTACCTCAGTAGGTCTTTAACCAAGGCGGAGCGTAAATATAGCACGACAGAAAAGGAATGCTTAGCTGTCTTATTTGCAGTAGAACGTTTAAGAGCTTATTTGGAAGGAGTTAAATTTACCGTGATAACCGACCATTTTAGTTTAAAATGGCTTAATAGTATTCGTGATCCCATAGGTCGTATTGCAAGGTGGGCAGTTAGACTGCAGCAGTACGACTTCGAGGTAATTCACCGCAAGGGTTGTGAGCATGCTGTACCTGATGCGCTCTCTAGATCAGTACCTCGAATCGACGCGGTTGCACCTAACTTTCTACCGGAGCTAACTGACAAATGGTATCGGAAGATGGTTGATTTAGTACAAAACACGCCGTCAAAGTACCCTCCATGGCGTCTAGAAAGGGGTCAACTGTATAAAAGAGTCGAACCTCAATATCCCGAACTTGTTCCAGAATCTAATGGATGGTTAATAGTAGTTCCTAAAAGCAAACGGTCTGAACTCATATCCGCATATCATGATCCGCCTACGGCAGGTCATCTCGGAGTATATAAAACCCGTTCAAAACTTGCCCAGAAGTACTATTGGCCGAGAATGAAACAAGATGTGGCTCGATATATATCTCGCTGCACAACTTGTCTCAAGACCAAACCAGTTCAACGTCCACCAGCAGGACTAATGCTCAGTCAAGGTCCGGTAGCAACTAGACCATTTGAAATTGTTAGTATCGATATAGTTGGACCGCTACCTCGATCGGCATCAGGATATTCATATATTTTCTCAGTCCTAGATATTTTTAGTAAATTTTTACTGCTTTTCCCTCTAAGATCTGCCACGGGAAGGAAAATCTCCGAAATTTTCGAAGACCAAGTGATTTTGTTGTATGGTGCACCACATAAAGTAATAATGGACAATGGAGCCCAATTTACAGGAAATGTTTTTCACAATTTACTCGAAAAATATCAAATCGACCCCTATCACATTTCAAATTTTCATCCCCAGAGTAACCCTGTAGAACGCGCTCATCGCGTTGTGAAAACGGCTTTGACAGCCTACGTGGCCGATAACCATCGTACATGGGATAAGTACTTACAGAAAGTCGCCTGTGCGATAAGATCTTCCTGCCACGAAACCACAAAATTGACACCAAACTTTGTAGTGTTTGGAAGAGAAATAAAGTTATCAGGCAAAGATGTCCATCCGTTAGCTACTCCCTTTCGACAAGATGTTGATCCCATTACTCGATCCGAAGCCTTATTAGAGGTCTTTGTGGATGTGCGTCGACGTCTCAAAATTGCTTTTGACAATTCGAGGGCCCGATATAATTTGCGTCGCCGTGACGAAAGGTATACTCTAAACCAAACTGTTTGGAAACGTAAGTATGCCTTATCGGATGCCACTAAGGGCGTAACGGCTAAATTTGTGCCTAAATTTGAAGGTCCGTTTAGGATATCAAAAATTTTATCTCCGTGGTCGTACGAGCTGAAGGACCAAAACGGCAAGTCCAAGGGTGTATGGCACATCAAAGATTTAAAGGCTCATCCGCCTGATCACCCCAATATAGAGTCAGACTCAGATACAGATTAGTTTTAGTTTAGGTAGTTTATATAGGTAGGTAGGAGATTTATAAGCCTAATCACTTTTGTTTTGTAAAAATCCTTTTTAGGAAAGGGGGGGATGTTACAGGTTTAAATCGATGAATTATAAATTAATACAATTACCATTGAATAGTTATGTTAAACATAATTAATTAGTTATTATTTAATTACTTAATAGTTAATTACTTACTTCAGGAAAAATCAAAAAGGATACATTTGTATTTTAACTGTTTATTGTTTAAAATAACCTAGTTCAGTGTTTACATTTATTTTGAACTACTTTAGTGACCTTTGAACTCTGCTCTTCTTCTTTTATTCTAGAGACATTTTACAACTAGGTATGCCTGTACCTGGCTAAAAGGCCTACTATGGTCAAATATTTTGGCATCACCAATAAACTCCTAGGTCAGGAAATGTGTCTTTCTCGCTCACTTCCTTTTTCTTCTTGTTCTTGGTTGAAATTTGGGCCATGAGGTTTCTGTAACTTTCGAACTTTATTCGGATTTGTTCAACCTAAAAACAAATTAAGTTTAAGCTAACATCTAACAGATTAAGTATATATAACATTAATCTAAGTGGATTTACCCAGTTGGGGATAATTATACTTATCTTAAAAGGGGCCGCTTCTGATCTCCGGTAAGCATTCTTCATTTTCTTTGATGTGAAAATCTTTCTATTTTATACATATTACTTTTAGGCCATTAAGTGTAGACATTAAGTCTCTACAATATCTAGCTTTGGTCATCTAGCTCCTAGTATTACCAGATATTATTTACTGCTGCTCGTAGAGCCGATTACTACTTTCACTATAGAGCACCTCCTTAAGTCTCTTCTAAAGTACCACTCACGTGCCGTATATATTGGATTGGTGGCTGGAACCCACTCCTTCCTTTACCAGCACTTGACTGCGAGCATTATATCATAGCTGTAGACGCCGCTAGGAACCGATATCGCCAAGTAAGAGCTTTCCAATTTTAGATTCATCCGATTAATAGCAGCCATATAACCTGCAAGAAAAATAAGAACATTTATTTAAATAGTGACATACATATATATATTTAAAACGTGTGAACCTTGGTAGTACTACAAAGGGGGATTTATTACCTATCGGTATTTGTTACATACAATTGGGTTTCTAATTATCACTATCTACCTAACTACCTACTTATTGTACAAATTAAAGAAAAACAATACTTACTCATTGTTATTATTTGGTCACACTAGCATATCAAGTTTCTCTTTAAGAATCCATGCCACTCTCCGGCTTACAGTGGCATTAAAATAGACTATCTCTAGTTTTGAGCCAGTAGCACAGTTCTTGTAACTTTGATTTCTACTTCGCCTTCAGGATCAGAATGTAAAAATAGTAATACCATATGGGAGAGGACCATGGGCTAGAAGAGGGTTTAATTATCCCCTTTTCTAACATTTCATCGATTTGCCGACGCACCTCGTCTTTAAGGGCGTACGGATACCTATAGGACTTCACATGTACGGGTTCTTCGTCCTTAGTTTTTATTTTATGTCTTACTTTGGAAGTGAAAGTAAGCGGGTCACCTGGTTTCAAGAATATTTCTGGAAATTGGCGACATAATTTAATAATATTAATTTTCTCTTCTGAGTTCATATGCTCTATTCTTAATAGGTTTTGGATATCGTTTTTATTTATTTTAGTTTCAATTGAATTATTAAAGCATTCAAATTTGTAAGTCTCAAAATGACTTGATATATAAGGATTTGATTTAATTGGTTTCAATAAAGTGATAGATATATTTTTATCAGTTTCATTAATGACTTCGACTAAAGCGAGCCCATTATTTGATTCAGTTAGAGTTTCTGGAATATATATATATATATCTCCTAATTGAGTTTTATCAATTAAAACATCGCCGTTTAAAATAGTTTCCGGGATTTGTTTTAATATTCGTTCAAAAGGACCAACCGAAATTTGATATTTTATATCATGTGGTTGTCTAAATTTTATTGGAATCCTCACGCGATCACTAATTAATTGTTTATTATTTAAATCTATATTAAAATTCATTGCAATAAGGTCATTAATACCTATAACCCCGTCAAAGAATTCGTGGAAATCATAAAGAATACAAGTCAATATATGATTATCGTTAAATTCACGGAAAGCTGGAATATCAGCTTGATATTTAATATTTTTAGTACCTAGAGATGTTGAAAGAGATACATTTGAATGATAAATCGTGTTTGGGTAAAATTTTTCTGCAATAATGGGTTTTAAAATGGATTTAGTACTTCCGGTATCAATTAACATTCTTAATGGTGGGTTATAAATTTCAATATATGGCAGAGGGTTATTGGAAGTTATGTTTAATTCTACTAAGTCTGGTTCTCTATCGAGGCTGGGTTCTGAAAATTTGGATTACAATCATTATCAAATTGCTGATTATTTTCTTCACTTTGTAAAAATGAATTATCATAATTATCTGCTTCTATTTGATTTTCACCGTAGTCACTAACAAATAGTTCTTCAGATATAAAATTACGCTTTTGATTATTATTTTGGAAAAAATTATTAGACCTATTATTTGGGTTAAAAGTTCTTTTACTATGCATTGATGGGATTCTCGAAGTGGTTGACATTGGTTGAGGTTTGGGAAGTTGATTCTGTGGAATCGAATTGGGTTTAAACACATTTCGTGGGGGTCCAAAAACTTGTGCGTTTGTTGGATAATTACGATGCTGAGGGCGTGGTTGAACATTTATAGGTTGACGCGACCATACAGGTTTTTGAAAATTTGATTGTTGGGATTGATTTGCGTTTGAATTTGAAAAATATTGTTGATTTGTCGCATTAAAATTTGGGTTAAATTGTGAATTAAATTGTGGATTTGGTCGATAATTATTATTATTATTTGCTTTAGGAAAATTTTGAAACTGAAAGTTATTTTTCGGAGTATTTAATTTTGAGTCGCAAGGATGCGTATAAAGACTCTCAAAATTTTCATATTCGTTAACATAGGCTATAGCGTCTTCTAAAGATGCGGGTTGCTTCAGGTGCATATTATTTTTCAATGTACCTGTGCACCCTGCAATAAACGTATTTAATGCGGTTTTGTCACAGTGGTTCATATTACAAATTCTTTCGTTTGCACTAAAATTGTTATCATTACTGATTCTCTGTACTATACTACTCCTCAACAATTGCAATCGAGTCCCAAATTCTATCAAACTTTCATTCCTGTACGGTTTGGTCCTAGTTAATTCTTGGATAAGACAGTCTAAATTACGTTTATCGGAGAAACATTGCCTCAGTGCATTTTTTAATAAATTCCAATCGGTTAATTCCACCCTATTTCCGACCATAAACTCGGCTTTTCCTATTAATTTACCCTGTATGCAATCGAAAATATGATCACTTAATTCCCTATCATTATAACTACTATATGTTGCCATTAATTTTTCGCATTGAGAAATAAATTTATTTAATGTATTAACATCGCCATCATATGGCCTAATATTTTCTATTTTAGATTGAAAAAGCTCCCAATTAATGGGACGTTTTTCCGGTGTTGGTGTCATCTTTGCGACTGTACTAGAAATAAGTTTATTTTCTGATGTATTTAAACTAAGGTTATCAAAAAGATTTAAAAAATCAGATTCGCTCATAAAATATACTGTAAATAACTATACTTTTCTTTAAATATCTTAACTACTATCTCTCTGGTCCTCGAAAGGGATTTAAGGAAGGCAAAAGGAACTTGGCACTTACCACGATGGTTTAGGGAACCAGTTTCCTCTCCTGAGCTTCTGTCTGCCGTCTGGATCAGCTCCAATTTGTTACCACTGAAGGGTAGGTTCGTTGAATTCACGATTACGACGTTGAAATGTCTAAGTCCCAAAAATAACTGTTTTTTCGTAAGAATCGATTTTTCACAATTTTTCTGCGACCTCGCGAATCCTACTGACTGCGCCAAATATATATTTTGAAACTGATACAGGTTTTTTAAAAACAATTTTATTGATTAAAATTATAAACGTCTTTGCTTGGCAAAGGCTAGACAAAATCTGATTTAACAAACTAGAGAATTAATGTAAAAGACTAAAATAACAAGCTAAGCACTGAAATATAATATGATACGATAAGGAGTCCGAATGTCAGCTGTATACGGTCACGTAACTTTTACCTTGTTTTTATTAATATCCAACGACAATGACTAACGATAACATACCACAATGAAGGAAGAATGCTTTAAACTGAGATTTCTTACAGGTATTCACTCTGTACCATTTAGTCGCGAGACAACGGCGCAGATCGGCGCTAATAATAATAATAATAATAATAATAATAATAATAATAATAATAATAATAATAATAATAATAATAATAATAATAATAATAATAGATAGATAGATAGATAGTTTATTGACATTCCATACAAAGCATAGTTATAGTCAGTACAAAAATATGTAAATAGTTCAAATAAGATTAAAAGTCAAAGTATAAAATTAAAAAAGTTAAAAATTAAAAATTAAAGCAATACATAGAAATAAGTAAAATACCGATTTTTAAATTTAAAATGTTCAAACATGACACAAATAGGACAACAAACATATTAAAATATAAGAATCTAAAAGTAAAAGTAACTAACTGGACATTTTATTCATAAACTCTTTAAATTCCAGAACGCTATAGAAACATTCCTCTAAGAGTATTTTTTTCATATAATTGTAGAATTTGTTGCAAGACATTTCTTTAAGCTTTAAATTTTTATAGTGCTTTAACACAAGGTTGTACAAATTTATATTTAGTTTGTTATTTTGACTGCAACAAATTCTAGATTTAAAAGGAACAAGACCCTCGGCATTCCTTGTATTGTAATTATGTTGGTTTGAGTGGGAATCCAAAAGATGTCGTTTTTTGTGTATACTAGCTAATGTCTCTAATATGTATATACAAGGAAGTGGTAGTATCTTATTCCTTTTAAATATAATCTTACAAGGCGCATTATATTCTGCATCCTCAATCAGCCGTACGGCAGTCTTTTGAAGATGGAAAACATTTTGTGCCTTGTAATTTTCACCCCATAATATGATACCATACATTAAGTGACTATGTATTATGGCAAAGTATACATTTTTTAAAACATAGTTGTCCAAGCATAATCTAAGCTGCCGGAGCGCAAAAATTTGGGACGACAATTTTGAGCAGACATGGTCAATATGAGAATGCCAGTTTAAGTTTGAGTCCAAATTTATTCCCAGTAACCTAACTGGTTCAGACAGCTTAATTAATTTACTAGAAGTAAACCTAATTTCTTGTGTTTTCTGTTCATTGAGCTTAAGCTTGTTTGAGCTAAACCAGGATTTAGCTTTGTCCATGGATTTTTTACTCGTACCACTTGTATCCCTTACTAAAAGAGTAGTGTCATCGGCAAATAAGATACATGGTCCGTCATCAATAGCATTAGGCAAGTCATTTATGTATATTAAAAACAATAGTGGTCCCAAAACAGAGCCCTGAGGGACACCTTTTAAAATAGGTGCCAATTCAGTATCTCTGTTATTGTATGATACATATTGCGTTCTATTTGTTAAATATGATGAGAACAGATTTAATTCTTTTTTTCTTACTCCATAAAATTCTAATTTCGACAACAGAATGTCAATGCTTACACAATCGAATGCCTTGGTGAGATCACATAGTGTTGCAATGGTGTTTTTACTATCGTCAAAGCCTTCAACAATGTAATCAATGATCTCAACTATGGCATGAATAGTGGATCTGTCTTTTCGAAAGCCAAATTGAGCGGATGAAAATATTTTTTTATTTTCGAAGTAGCTTAAAACATTTTCCTTTAGGATAATTTCAAAGATTTTGCCAATGATTGGAACTATAGCAATAGGCCTGTAATTGTCTTTTGCGCTTATATCACCTTTCTTAAAGACCGGTATTACTTTATTAATTTTTAGTTGCTCAGGCCAAATGCCTTCGGAAATACAAGCATTATATAATCTTACAAGTGGTAAGGCAAGCGAGTCAACAGCAGCTTTAATCATAGGACTACTGAGTCCATAATAATCCAGACATGTAGAATTTTTCAAACTTGAAATAGCTTTCCTGACATCACCCTCTACGATTTCGAACAGACAAAAAGAGTAGGAAGGTTTTTTGATTTTATTAAGGAAATCCAAGGCGCAAATGTTACTAACTTCTAAAGTCTGACTTATCTTATCAGCGATGGAAACAAAGAAAGAATTGAATCCCTCTGCAGATATATCAGAAGAAACAATCTTATTTCTAATAGGTTTTCTTTCATTGTTAACTAAATTCCAAATAGTTTTCATTTTGTTTTCAGAATTAGAAATGCGGTCTGAATATGATTGGCGTTTCTCGAGTCTGAGTGATCGTCTATAATTGTTTTTTAAATTACAATAACTCACCCAATCTTCCAACTTATTGGTTCGTCTAAATACACTTTTTTGTTTAAATACCTGCCTTCTTTGTTGCTTAAGGCTCTCGCTAAACCAACCAATACTTTTAATTGAATTTTTAATTACTTTAATAGGGAAGCAAGACTCGACATGTTTGCTCAAAACGTCCAAAATCTTGGCGCACTGGTCCCTACAATACATATTATCTAAGTTAATACCATCCCAATCAAACTCAGATAAGATTTTTCCAAAATTGATAAGATTATAATTATTAATAATTCTTTTGGTGAAGCTTTCATCCTTAGATGGGGTTATTATATTATTTATATGGGATAAAATAGCAAAATGGTCAGCTATATCTAAGTCAATTACATTTACAGATATATCAGTTTCATCAATATTTGAAATAAAGTTATCCAAGCAGGATCTAGAGGTAGGAGTTATCCTCGTAGGTGTGTGCACAAAATGTGTCAAACCAAAAGATGATAAGGCGTTACCTAGTTTAACAGAACTTACACTATTACTGTCAAGGTCCAAGTTAATATCACCCGTTATAATAATTTTTCTATATTTTTTATACAAAAAATGTATTAAAGACATAAATGAATTTATAAAAATATCTATATTACCATTGGAGGATGATCTGTACAGCGTTATTATAGCAGTATTTTTATTAATAATTTCTGCACCACAAAACTCAGCATGTATTGGAATACTAAATGCTGAGATGTCAATACATTTAAGAGGAACTTTGGAATTTGAAAAAATAGCTACGCCTCCATGTTCTCCTGAATCTCTACAAAAAGCAGATATTAGGAGATAATTATTTAGGTTGATCACTGTTAAGTTTTCCGACGTTAGCCAGTGTTCTGAGAAACATAAAATATTTATTTGATTCGTATTTGTATAAATTCGTAAGATATCTAGCTTATTAGTTAAACTTCGGACATTGACATGTAACAGTGAAAAAGTCAGATCAGCTGATGTTATCGTTCCTTGTTCTTTAATATTATTATTGTTCATTCGTGGTATCTTGATTTGCCTGGTACTGTCTTCTGTACCGAAAAAACTCATTTAAATAAACACCTTCCGGCCAAATTTCTGTATTTAGTAGCTTCTGTGCGGAAGTAGAGGGTACAATAATCTTGAAAGATGCATAGAGTTGGGGCTGTCTAGATTTCAATTGTTCAACCTTGACTTCATCATCAATATTTTTTAGATGATTCCTCACATCATCGGCTACTGTGTTCGGATTCCAATTTGTCGAATGGTAAAAGGTAATATCGGTAGAAACATTAGCTGCTTTTAAGTTTTGATCATCATTACGCATTGATCCAACTAATAAACTTTTTGGTTTTGGGTAACTTCTAAAATTTGGTTTTATGGATTGATTGGTTTTATTTAAATTTATAATGTCTGCACATACACTAGATGTTTTTGCTTCATGTATGGCAGCTGAAACGTGTTTCGAATTTAGATTACTGGCTGGCCAACTAGGTCCTTGACGAGATGAGCTCTGAGCATCATTTCTACTTTGGTTGACATTGATGCTAGTATATTCATTTAAGTATTTACTATTTTGGGAATGGAATGATGCCTGATTTTGTATTAACTCTATTTGTGACTGCAATGACTTAATAGCGATTTCTTGATTTGTGATCACTAAATCTTTTTGCCGGATGATTTCCTCAAGATATGTAATTCGAATTTCATCAATAGAGTTTTTAGCTGGGTTTATAGATGGATTTGGAGACATTAAATCCGACGAATTTTCAGTAGTGCCAACACAGCAATTTATTGTTTGACTGTCAATCTGTATTACATTTTTCAAACCTGGTATACAGCTAACATGAGAAACTGTTCCACAAGTTATGCAACGTAATCCTGTTTTGGCAGGATTTTTACACCTTTTACAACGGTTTGTATTCTCTGAGCTATTTCCATTTTTGTTTGCCATTTAGATACACAAACTTTCAGTCACCTTAGAATAAATATGTAAATAATTTAATTAGAAACTGTCGCAAAGCAAAGCAAAGCAAATTTAAAATTTTGGTGGAATGAACAAGCCAATTAGCCTAAATCGATATGTTTTGATTGTTTTTGTACTCACAAGAATCCAACGAATACACGTTTTTCACTTAGTTGACGATGAAAAATTGCACTAACACTGTAGAATCACCAGAGAAGAATACACAAATATAATCCAAAAGCAAACTTTCGCTGTTTTTTGTAGTGAAAAGCAGTTAAAACAGGACACAAACACTTTCACATATACAAATTACATTTAACAATAATAATAATAATAATAATAATAATAATAATAATAATAATAATAATAATAATAATAATAATAATAATAATAATAATAATAATAATAATAATAATAATAATAATAATAATAATAATAATAATAATAATAATAATAATAATAATAATAATAATAATAATAATAATAATAATAATAATAATAATAATAATAATAATAATAATAATAATAATAATAATAATAATAATAATAATAATAATAATAATAATAATAATAATAATAATAATAATAATAATAATAATAATAATAATAATAATAATAATAATAATAATAATAATAATAATAATAATAATAATAATAATAATAATAATAATAATAATAATAATAATAATAATAATAATAATAATAATAATAATAATAATAATAATAATAATAATAATAATAATAATAATAATAATAATAATAATAATAATAATAATAATAATAATAATAATAATAATAATAATAATAATAATAATAATAATAATAATAATAATAATAATAATAATAATAATAATAATAATAATAATAATAATAATAATAATAATAATAATAATAATAATAATAATAATAATAATAATAATAATAATAATAATAATAATAATAATAATAATAATAATAATAATAATAATAATAATAATAATAATAATAATAATAATAATAATAATAATAATAATAATAATAATAATAATAATAATAATAATAATAATAATAATAATAATAATAATAATAATAATAATAATAATAATAATAATAATAATAATAATAATAATAATAATAATAATAATAATAATAATAATAATAATAATAATAATAATAATAATAATAATAATAATAATAATAATAATAATAATAATAATAATAATAATAATAATAATAATAATAATAATAATAATAATAATAATAATAATAATAATAATAATAATAATAATAATAATAATAATAATAATAATAATAATAATAATAATAATAATAATAATAATAATAATAATAATAATAATAATAATAATAATAATAATAATAATAATAATAATAATAATAATAATAATAATAATAATAATAATAATAATAATAATAATAATAATAATAATAATAATAATAATAATAATAATAATAATAATAATAATAATAATAATAATAATAATAATAATAATAATAATAATAATAATAATAATAATAATAATAATAATAATAATAATAATAATAATAATAATAATAATAATAATAATAATAATAATAATAATAATAATAATAATAATAATAATAATAATAATAATAATAATAATAATAATAATAATAATAATAATAATAATAATAATAATAATAATAATAATAATAATAATAATAATAATAATAATAATAATAATAATAATAATAATAATAATAATAATAATACTCTCCCTAATTCACCCCCTTACGAGTGAATTTTAACCCCAAAAGCTAAGCTTGTCCGGGGAAAGGGACGGCTATTATTATTATTTGCCGTGGCGCTCCGGAGCGACTTAAAGATGATTGATGGTGCCATTTGACAGATGAGGAAAACCCGTAAAACCTCACCCACCATCATCGAGACGATAATGTATGGCGATTTTTTTTTATAATCTGCATGTCATATCAACAGAAATTGAATTTCTATTAATACGGCACACATCAAATCCTATACCGAACCATGCAATTTAATTAAAAATCTACATGGTCTGGTCTGGTCTGGGATTCGAAGCCCAGCAGTCCCTGACACATAAACTTGCTTACACCATCGACCCGATTTGTCATTTCCTCCATCTCCCCTGGTACATCACCCATATAAGATATATTGTTTCTAGATTTTTTGATATAATTCTGGATTTGACGTTATTCCAAGACTAAAAGCAGAGACTACCTTAAAGTCGTTATATCGTAATTATAGGTAATATTATATACATAATATTAATGAAGCTAAAAGTTCTTTCATATTTTTTAATCTTGTTACTATTAAAACTAATAAAAATGAGCTTGTACTTTCTCTAGCTGCAAGTGTTAGGTGTTAATAATAATTTATTTATACAATTTATTTATTTTTATATTGCCATTAATTCATTATTATTATTATTACAGACAATAATACATACCTTTCTCCAATATTTCCAGTCTTTGATTACTCCGGGGATAGCATTAAATTTCTCTGTCAAGTCCTCACACATTTTTTTGCAGTCAGCAGCTGTATGCTGATTATTATGTTTTTGTTTTTTTATAATATTGGGATTGGCCTCAATATACTCCAGTAGGGCTTGCTTTTGAGCCCTAGAGAGTTGCTTTTTCACCGCGTTTATTTTTAATGATGAATTAATTATTAATTAAATTATTGTCAAAATGACATTCAAATACTAATCTTAGTTATTCAGACCAATCAACATTTTTGACTTATAATTATGACAGCTTACGACAAAAATGAAGTCACTTGCGAATTGCAAAAGCGTCTAGCATTAGAGAATACCATAACCGAATGCTTGTCGTTTTGGTAATCGAACTTTGTTGAGAAGTCCGCTTGGCGCTTTCGTTGCTATACGTTTTCGGCTAAAAGTTAGAAAATAACCCCCCTAAGTCCCCTCGCAAGCTGCATCGACGGGTTGTGGAGTAAACCACCTGAATAAAATTGGCGGTCGAAGATTCTCCAATAGTAGGACGTCAAAAGTAAGTACCGTTTCTTTGAGGAAAGAAAATATGTTAGAAATTTTGCATATCAGAGAAAGCTTCAATGTAGGAGAGATCAGTAATGGGCATTTCTAAATCTAGTTATGGAATATATCCATTTTGGTATGTTCATAGTTTTAAAATAAAATTCAATAGCTATAAAAGAAAATATTTAATTTATTTAAAATAAATAAACTTTATAAAACTAGTTTAAATAGAATCAACCCATTGCAGAACTTTTATATTAATTCATCTTTTTTTAATTTCACCACTTTTTCCGATTTTTCCCAAATAGTTTCGCACAGTCTTTGGTTTTCGAGTTGCTTTGGTTTACAAATTGACACCAGATCTGCGAAAAATCTTCCACTAACGTTTTGAACTTCGTTGGCACACGCTAAATAAATGGCGGTTTGGGCGCCATCTTCTGGCGTCTGAAAATTAAATAATATATAATTTTTATCAAAATTTACTTTAAAAATATTTGCTTTGCCTTTGTAAAAAAAACAAATTTTAGGATATTCACTTTTACCTCAAAGAGTAAATACAGATATACCTATCTAGATTTCTCGTGTATTTTGACAAATAGATTTGAAAGGATATTATGTAACAAAGTCATTTGTTTATCATAGCATTGGAAATGACTTGTTTCGCAAAAGTGTGTTTGTTGTAAATTTATCAGAAATTATTAGAATCTATGAAACACATTTTCCAGCAAGTCATTTTACCTACGACTATCATTTTTATTTTTTTTTGTTAAAATAAACTAGTAGTTTGAAGGTTAAATAAAAGCCAGTACACTTTCAAAATTAAATAAATATAAACATTACATTTCATGTGGTTTTAAATAATTACTTATAAAGATATATACGTAAAATCTTTGTTGCTAGTTGACGCCTGACGTTCTGATCTGACCAGTGAAGTTAGAAAAGGGGAGAGATGATAGGTCTATTCCAACAACGATCAGAAACCAGACACTGACAGCAGGATTCATATCACATCAAATAAGTGACACCCTTAGATTATACAAACCTTAGATGGAACATAAGACACTGCGCATAATCCCATTTCGAAATTATTCACACCTACCAATCACAGTTGAGAAAATCACATGTCAGAGCGTTGTCCATCCAAATTTAATGTGTCAACGAGAATTAATTTGGTATTTTAGTGACTTAAATTTTGGAAATTAACGTTGAAAATAACAATATGGATTGTAAAAAGCGTTATTTATAATGAAAGTGCTAGAAGTGACGGAGATAAAAGAAACTTTCATTTATTTCGGTAAGTTATTTAATTTTTAAAGATTCTTTATTTGTTGATTTGAAAATAAACAGAATCGGACTTGGTCATTGGTACATGTTATAAATAGCAAATAAAGGTTATTATTATAAACTGTTTACTTTTCTTGTTTCATGGGGAATCTTTTTTCAGGAAGTGGAAAGAGTAACATACTATCAAATACAAAAATATCAATTTCATTGCCAATTTATTCGTTTCAAACTTTACAACTGGTTTCAATAGTTTTTTTTTAAACTATTTAGTATTTCTCTATAACAGTGTTACTCAAAGTGTACTCCACGGAGCCCTGGGGCTCCGCAAAGCCTTTGTGAGGGCTCCGTGAAAAAAATAATCATGATAAAAAAAACAGTACTATCGCCACAAAATGGAGGGACCTGGCTTAAGAACTTTTTTTTTGAGAAGTAATATTTTTAAGTCACTAAGAGGAAGAAGGATATGATTTTGCTTGAGAACTTTTTTTAATTTTTTATGAGTGAAATGAAATTGGAATAATTCTTGCAAGGAATCTTTTGAATTAATCAAAAATAAATTAACAACAAATGATGTTCTTGTGCATTTTTAGCCTGAGTTGCCGATTAAATTAATCGTAGATGCTTTAAATATGGAAATAAGGGCTATGATATGTCATGTTTTTGAAAAAAATATTGAGAAACCTATAGCTTCTGCTTCGCGTACCTTATCAAAGTCCGAACAAAAATATTCCCAAATTGAAAGAGAGGGCCTTGCAATAATTTTTGGCCTAAATAAATTTAATGAATATTTATATGGACATTTTTTTATCTTCGTTACATATCACTTACCTCTGGTAACTATTTTTAACCCAGCTAAAGGTATGCCCCAATTTTCAGCCAACAGAATACGTAGATGGGCAGCAATATTGTCAAATTATAATTACAAAATTGAATATGTGAAATCGGAGCATAATATAAAGCCGATTTTGTATCACGTTTACATATTGAAAGTCAAAATGAAGAGTAAAATGAAGACAAATTTGAAAGTTATTTTTTAAATTATGTGTTTTATGTGTTTAGGGCTCCGTCAAATATTTCGCTTTTCAAAAAGGTTCTTTCGTCAAAAAAGTTATTTTCTCTAATTTTGACATATAAAGTAATATATTTTGTTATCGCAGAAGGTGTCAAAACGATCTACTTTATGCAACCAATTGCATAAAGTAAATCATTATGCAACTGATTACGAAAAGTTGATTATGTCACCAATTACGAAATGAAAATAAATAAAACTGCCTCTTTTTTAAGTCGAAAAATCGAAAAATTGAGAAATCGAGAAATCGAAAAATCTAAAACTCGATTAATCGAAAAAATCGAAAAATAATAAATCGAAAAATCCAAAAAACAAAAATCCGAAAATCGAAAAAAAGGCAATGAATAGTGACATTTCACATTTAAAAATATGACATTACGTTTAACAACAAAAAAGAAAACAAAAAAATCTGAAAATTGTGTTTTATTTTTTAAATAATTGAACACCGTTATTAAAACTGCCCAGAAATGTTGGGGGTAAAATTTTGACGTACTCCTTTAAGGATAATGCGTAAAAATGTTTTTTTTTTTCAAATTTCCTGCAAGTAATGTCAAAAATCAGTTCGGCAACACTGCACATGTTCCTTATTTTTATTATTACTATTAAAAAAAAAAAATGTCATAGTGCAATCAAATACAACAATTTTCTAAAATATTTACCTACAAAAGAATGATAGTGAATCATTTTTCAACACAATTTTATAAATAAGTCAAAATTAAAAAAGATCTTGTATGTAAACACGTTACGAAATGCCGTTTTGTGTAACTCGTTCATTTTGCGGGACTTCGCTTCGCTCGTCCCAAAAATAATTACTTGTTACACAAAATAAGGCATTTCGTAACTGGTTACATAAATAGCTATTAATTGACTTTCTAATATTTTAAATCATTGAACAGTATTTTCCGTAAATAATTAAATCATAAATAATTACCGGCATATAAGTACCAAAACATTTTTTTCTCTTCGAAGAGTAGGCCTATGTCAAGTAAACTTAAAGTATTATAACGAACGAAAAGGTAACCCATTTCTAATAAAATTTAATTATTTATTTTATTTTGGTGTGATCGTAGAAAAAATGTGTGTAATTCGAGCAAAAAGTACTTTGGCTGTTTCGACAACTTTTTATTTCAACAGCTATTTTGTTACAATAATTTTATAAACTTTTACTTAGGGTCGATTTCACCGTTTTGTTAAACGAAGTTTAAAATACTAAACGAAGATTAAAATGATATTTTTACAATAACAATGTCATTTTAATCTTCGTTTAGTAATTTAAACTTCGTTCAACACAACGGTGGAATCGGCCCTTAGCTACTAGCTATACGGAGTGGCCCAAAAGTCTGGAAACGGCCAATTATCTCGTAAATTGCTAATACTAATTGTACAACATTTGGGATACACCTATCTTGGGATACGGAGATTCCAGATTTGATATTTGCAATGTTGCCAGATTTTCCTTTTCTCTTATAATATTAGTCACTTTGGTTTTTTAAATTTATCACCCTGTATATTCAGTCATTATTGGAATCTCCTATTCAATACGAGTTCAACCATATATAACACTTTATGATTTTATGTAGTCTGGAAGATCTTAAAAAATAAAATAAATCTGGCAACGCCTAATTGTCTCAATAAATTTTTTAATACAAACTATTTTCAACTACATTAAAACGTAACAATTGAAAGATTATAACATTTTTAACAAAATGGTTACTTTATCAAGTGTTCAAAATGTGTTTCATTTGTAAGTTGACAGTACCCTAATCGATGGTAGAATGCGTCTACCACATTTCTCCATGATTGTTTTGTTTTTTTAAGACCTTCCAGACAACATAAAATCATAAGTGTTGCATATGGTTGAACTCGTATTGAATAGGAGATTCCAATAATGCCTGAATATACAGGGTGATAAATTTAAAAAACCAAAGTGACTAATATTATAAGAGAAAAGGAAAATCTGGCAACATTGCAAATATCAAATCTGGAATCTCCGTATCCCAAGATAGGTGTATCCCAAATGTTGTACAATTAGTATTAGCAATTTACGAGATAATTGGCCGTTTCCAGACTTTTGGGCCACTCCGTATAGCTTTTTAATTTTGACTTATTTTTAAAATTGTGTTAAAAAATGATTTATCATCATTCTTTTGTAGGTAAATATTTTAGAGAATTGTTGTATTTGATTGCACTACAACGTTTTTTTAATAGTACTGTAACCTACCGCACCCAGGTACCTTAATGATTTATTAATTCCATCTATTAAATACAATATTACATTCTTTTAAATTCAAAATGCCTCATTTAACGAAAAATCTCCCAGATAATTAAATCTTATTTACGACACCTAATAAATAATAGCTATAACCACGTCCGTAAAGATCCAAAATATATCCACGTGTCTCTGAGTACCAGCCCAAAGAAAGCACCATAAAGCGTATTTCTGTTTACGAAGTAATTATTATTAAAACGCTTAAGTCGCCTATTTTTCCAGTTTCTATGTTAAGACCGATGTCGACAATATTTCGATACACAAAGCTTTCAAGGCAAGTAATAAATAAGCCACCTCCTGTACCCACCGTATTTCTATGAGAACTAAGACATAGAGACGTCACAAAGCCATTAAAACTTTTATTATAAAAAGCCAGACAAAAATGAGCTCGAGTCATTCATTTTCAATTATTTGATGTGCAAGCATTCATTTATTATTTGTATCCAGTTATATTTCAAGTTCAGTAATCAGTACCTTTCCTAAAACGCTCTTCCTAAACTACGTCTATCCTACAATACCTCCTATCCCCGAAGGTGTCACCGTCTCGACGCCCAACGTCCTGCCGTCCTGCTCCCTACGTCTCGAACGCTGTCACATTCCTCCCCATATAAGTATTTTCCTACCGTACACTCATTTCGACGCTCAACGTCCCACGCCTTATTTCCGACGCTTGCCGTCCATAATTATTTCCTTCATAATATCACGTCCCGCACCACCTACATAATTCTACCGTATGTCTGTCCCAATACAATACCATATTAAATATCTTCCTTTCCACCACGACGCTAGGCGTCTCGACGATGGGTGCCTCGACGCCCAACCCTGCGACGTACCTACATCGACGCCGTCACAACGATAGATGAAATTAGTACATAATCTAATGTCTGTGTTTTCAGTGGTGAGTCAAAGTATTTAGGTACCTTTCTTTGAGGTATCACCCGGGTTTCGTTTAAGGGCAGGCTTGACATTTGCTGTAAAATATTATCAATAAACAACATGGCTTTCAGGTCATACACCCCGAAAGATAGGATAACATCTGTTTTGGATGGGTGAAATTTTGAGTATTTTAATAGAAATAATAAAAATCAATATTAAGAAATATACAGGGTTATGGTAAGTTATTTCAATAGAAATTATAATAATCAATATTAAAACATATACAGGGTTGTATTAAGTTAACTCAATAGAAATTATAAAAATCAATATTTTAGAAATATACAGGGATGTGCTATCTTGGATAAATTGTACAAACCAAGATGGTAAAGTCTAATAGTACGTTAACCAACTGACGAATACGCTGTTCGTTAGCTCAAGGGGGGACACCTATACGCTAAGCAACCCGTTCTACAAGGTTTGAAACAAAGTATATGTGAAATCAACAAAGTAAGGTAATCAACTGGCGAATTGGCGCTGTTTTTACTTCCGTTGGTCATCACCTCTATACTCATCGTAATATTTACCTAAGAGGGAGCAACCTGTATATATCTACAATAGAATCAAATCAACATCAACTCCTTAGTTAACCAACTGGCGAATTGGCGCTGTTCGTTAACTTCATTAGTCATCAACCTAAACAAGAATATAAACATCAACACAAAAGTTAATCAACTGGCGAATTGGCGCTGTTCGTTAACTTCATTGGTCATCAACCTAAATAAGAATATACACATAAACATAGTAGTTAATCAACTGGCGAATTGACGCTGTTCGTTAACTCCGTTGGTCATAAACCTAAATAAAATATATATTGATAGCAAATGAATATGGTCTGCGTTTGAACGGGACTCAAGTGAGATCTCAGTAAATAGTAACAATTGTAATATACTTTGCTAATTATTGCATCACATTTAAAGTATGAAAAAATAAAAAGAGTTTAAATATGAATTTGTATGTTTTATTTATCAATTTGCACCAAACTTTGCATCGAATTCTGGTTTACCTTAATTAGCATTATCACAACGTGGGTATATCAACTATCAATTAATTAACTAGACGATCACTTTTACTACTAGAGGAAAAAAGGCCAATTACAGTAAGTATAGAATTTAAAGTAAAGTAGAACTTGTGAGGTAAATAAATAATAACAATTTCACAGAGTAAAACACAAGAAGAACAAATCAAAAGGAAGAGGGGGCCTGGGGGTTGGCCGTCACAATACTAATAAAAATAAGGAACATGTGCAGTGTTGCCAATCTGATTTTTGACATAACTTGCGGGAAATTTGAAAAAAAAAAACGTTCTTACCCATTATCCTTAAAGTTGCACATAAAAATTTTACCCCTAACATTTCTGAGCAGTTAAAATAACGGTGTTCAATTATTTAAAAAATAAAACGCAATTTACAGCTTTTTTTGTTTTCTTTTTTGTTGTTAAACGTAATGTCATATTTTTAAATGTGAAATGTCACTACTCATTGCCTTTTTTTCGATTTTTGGTTTTTTCGTTGTTTGGATTTTTCGATTTTTTATTTTTCGATTTTTCGACTTTTCGATTACTCGATTTTTCGACTTAAAAACCAAAAAAGAGGCAGTTTTATTTATTTTCATTTCGTTACTGGTGACATAATCAACTTTTCGTAATCAGTTGCATAATGTTTTATTTTATGCAACTGGTTGCATAAAGTAAATCGTTTTGACACTTGCTGCGATAACAAAATATATTACTTTATATGTCAAAATTAGAGAAAATAACTTTTTTGGTGAAGGAAACTTTTTGAAAAGCGAAATATTTGACGGAGCCCTAAACACATAAAACACATAATTTAAAAAATAACTTTCAAATTTTTCTTCATTTTGACTCTTTATTTTGACTCTTTATTTTGACTCTTTATTTTGACTCTTTATTTTGACTCTTTATTTTGACTCTTTATTTTGACTCTTCATTTTGACTTTCAATAGGTAAACGTGATAAAAAATCGGCTTTCTATTGTGCTCCTATTTCACATATTCAATTTTATAATTATAATTTGACAATATTACTGCCCATCTACGTATTCTGTTGGATGAAAATTGGGGTATACCTTTAGCTGGGTTAAAAATAGTTACCAGAGGTAAGTGATCTGTAACTAGGATAAAAAAATGTCCATATAAATATTCAATAAATTTATTTGGGCCGAAAATTATTGCAAGGCCCTCTCTTTCAATTTGGGAATATTTTTGTTCGGACTTTCATAAGGTACGCAAAGCAGAAGCTATAGGTTTCTCAATATTTTCTTTAAAAAACATGACATATCAATGCCCATATTCCCACATTTAATGCATCTACGATTAATTTAATCGGCAACTCAGCTGAAAATGCATAAGAACATCATTTGTTGTTAATTTATTTTTGATTAATTCAAAAGATTCCTTGAAAGAATTATCCCAAATCCATTTCACCCATAAAAAATAAAAAAAAATCCTCTATCAAAATTATATCCTCCTTCCTCTTAGTGACTTAAAAATATTACTTCTCAAAAAAAAAGGTCCTCAAGCCAGGTCCCTCCATTTTGTGGAGATAGCACTGTTTTTTTATTATGATTATTTTCTTCGCGGAGCCCTCACAAAGGCTTTACGGAGCCCTAGGGTTCCGCGGAGCACACTTTGAGTAACACTGTTATAGAGAAATACTAAATAGTTTTGAAAAAACTATTGAAACCAGTTGTGAAGTTTGAAACGAAAAAATTGACACTGAAATTGATATTTTTTGTATTTTATAGTATGTTACTCTTTCCACTTCCTGAAAAAAGATTCCCCATGAAACAAGAAATAGTAAACAGTTTATAATAATAACCTTTATTTGCTACTTATAACATATACCAATGACCAAGTCCGATTCTGTTCATTTTCAAATCAACAAATATGGCCGTCGACAGAAGCTTTAAAAATTAAATAACTCACCGAAATAAATGTAAGTTTCTTTTATCTTTGTCACTTTTCGCACTTTTATTATAAATAAAGCTTTTTACAACACATATTGGCATTTTTAACGTTAATTTCCAAAATTCACTAAAATACCAAATTAATTCTCGTTGACAACGCTCTGATATGTGATTTTCTCTACTGTGATTGGTGGGTGTGAATAATTTCGATATGGGATTATGCGCAGTGTCGTATGTTCCATCTAAAGTTTGTATAATCTAAGGTTCCTGCGCATGCAGCTGACTGACGGTGACGTCACGTGGGACATAAAATTATAACCATTAAATAGGAGATAATGTTCAAAATTCGATATTTTGCCAATTTTAGATTATATGCTGTTATTTTGTGATATATTCGTTTACAAATATGAAGGTTTAATGTAAATAATACTAATAAAAATATTAATTTTACTCATAAATTATTATAGGTATTTTTGACAAAATCCATAACCTGACCATAAGATAAGTAAAAGATATAGAGTAAAAATACAAGTTTGACTAAAATTTGTACTTTCTGGGCGTAGTAGTTCTCTTGCAATCTCTTTTCTTATTATGTGAAATAAAAATAAGTGTGCAGAAACAAATTATTTATTTACAAAAAGTAAGTACACAAAAACATTACTTTTTATTTGGTAAATTTAAACATTTTTTTGTCAAGTTTACTTTGAAAATACAAAAAACCAATTTTCCTATTCATTTATCTTATTCTTATATACGTTCGTATCCTGCGCATGCATGGAATTACTTCAAAAGGACCGTTATATTGGGACAAGAAACTAATGTTTTATATGCTAAAATTTTTAAATACCGATTTATTTTCTTTGCTTAATGAGGCCCGTGCACCTGGTGGAATTCAGTTTCCTTTTCTTGAATCTAGATTTAAGAGGAACCTTACAACTACTTTCCTCAAAATGGATAGGGCAATTTCAATTAAGTTTGTCCTTTTTTCGATAAGAATTTACCCATATTTTGTGGCATTCGGAAATATCTCACTGCGCAGCTTGGCATTTTAAACATTAATTTAGTTTTTTCCTGATGTATATAGGAAAATATAGTCACTATTAACACAAAAACATAAATTATTTAATTATTTTACACTACTCAATCGAAAAGTGTCAAAATAACTTGAAAGTTCGTCCCGCATTACGTCATGCGCGGTTTGGACGAATTTTGAATCGAAAGTCAGCATACCTTTGTTATAAACTTATGTGAACCAAGAACTAATTGGCTTTATTCAGCAAAAACTTCACATAAATGATGACAACTAATGACAAAGATAAATAACATATATAAGGGGTAATACAATTAATAAAGTTATACAAGGGGAACTCATATTTTCATATCATTCTCCCCCTCTTCAGAATCTTTCATATTCTTTGAGGTATTTAGGAGGTTTTCTGTTTCTAGCTGGGCGACTTTCTTCAGATGGTAAAATACTCCTAGAGATAGATTTCGAAATTTGATTTTCTAAAGAAGTAGGGACCGTTTTACTCAATTCAACAGTTTCCTGGAGTAGCCGATGGAGAATTCAAGTTTTCAGTGGATGTAGGCACTAAAGTGGGAGTCAAGGGAACATTAGTAGAAGAAGGGAACAAACAACTATCATCTTCAATTTCTTCAAGTTAACTGTTCTCAATAATATGCCCTCTTGGTGCTAAATGACGATTTAAGACCGTTATTTCTTTTCCATCGGACATTCTTACATACGAAAATTCAGGATTACTTTTTAATAGTTCGACTTCTTCCACAATAGGTTCATACTTGGATTTACGAACCTGCTTCTTTAATAGTATAGGGCCCGTATCAGCTAACCATGAGGGAAGAGATTGTCCATTAACTGAACGTCTACAGTGGTTGAACATTCTTTCATGTGGAGTGGCGTTTATTGCGGTGCATAACAAAGACCTAATTGAATGGAGAGCTTCATTTAACACACATTCCCACGCAGAAATTTTTAAATTTTTGGATTTTAACGCTAACTGTATCGTCTTCCATATTGTACCATTTTCCCTTTCAATTTGGCCATTGCCTCTTGGATTATATGGGGTAGAGTGACTCAAGGCAATTCCTCTTGAAGTAAGAAAATCCTTAAATTCTTTAGAAGTAAAACAACTTCCATTGTCGGTATGAATAAAGGAAGGGTAACCAAAAATTGCAAAAATGTTAGATAAGTGTTTTATTACTTGAGAAGTGGATGTATCTGGACAGGCAAAAGCAAAGGGAAATCTAGAGTATTCATCAATTATAGTTAGTAAGTACTTGTTAAAGGATGAAGAAGGCAAAGTTCCCTTAAAATCTAACGAGAGCCTTTCAAAAGCAGTGGATGATTTGATTAGGGTACCTCTTTGTTTGAAAGAACGAGGTTTTATTTCAGCACAGATTCTACAAGATAACGTCATTTTCCTAATTTCTTCTTCAGAGTATGGCAAATTCTTGGATCTTATCCAGTGAACCATCCGTGTTATCCCTGGATGACACAAAGATGTGTGTAAACTATATAGAGTGGATTGTGCGCCAGAACCAGCACAAATCCGAGAGAGTGTATCACAAATTGTATTTTGAGGTCCAGGACGATAAACTATATCAAATTTATAACATGAAAGTTCCAGACGCCATCTTTGTATTTTTTCATTTTTTATTTTTCTTTTGTGCTTGGTATTAAACATGAATGAGACGGATTTCTGATCGGTTATAAGTTGGAATGGGCGACCGATGAGGTAATGTTTCCATTTCTTCAGAGATTCGACAATGGCATAAGCCTCTTTTTCTACTGCTGAATGTCGCTTTTCGCTATCTGTTAAGGTTCGAGAGAAAAATGCCACAGGTCTTCCAGATTGCGATAAAGTAGCAGCTATTGAACGATCCGAGGCATCGGTTTCAACAGTGAACGGAATACTTTCATCAATCGCGTTTACCATAGATTTTATTATGTCAGATTTTAAAACGTGAAATGCAGACTGTTCTTCATTAGTCATTGGAAATTTAGAACATTTTATCAGAGGTTGGACTTTTTCGGAAAATTTTGGAATCCATTTGGCATAATGAGAAAACATTCCTAAAGCCCTTTTTAAAGAATTGTTGTCTTGTGGTATAGGAAATTCGGAAAGAGGTCTCAAGCGGTCTGGATCCGGTTTTATTATTTTATTTTCTATGTTATAACCTAATAGCTTTATCGATTTTTGTGAGAATTTTGACTTTTGCTTGTTAATTGTAAGATTATATTTGTTTGCAGCCTCTAGAAACCTCTTTAAATTTCTATCATGCTCGAACTGATTTGTCCCACAAATCGTAATATCATCCAAATAAGCAAAAGTTTCTTCTAATTTTGCTTCTTTAATTATATAAACGATTACTCTCTGAAAAGTGGCAACTCCATTTGTCACTCCGAAAGGAATACGCAGAAACTGGTATAGATTGCCACAGGCTTCAAAAGCAGTGTATGGCCTTTCTTCCTTCGATATTGGAATTTGATTATAAGCACTGGTTAAATCTATTGTGCTAAAATACTCGTGCTTTGAAACTTTATAGATAATTTCTTCAATATTCGGGATTGGATATGCATCAAGTTCAGTGAATCTGTTAATAGTTTGCGCGTAGTTAATTACCATCCTTTTTTTATGATTATCATTTGATGTTATTAAAACTTGTGCACGCCAAGGAGATCTACTGGTTTCAATAATACCCTCTGAGAGAAGTTTGGCAACTTCTGATTGAATAAATTGAGAGTCTTCTTTAGAATGGCGCCTAGATTTAATGGCCATTGGGTGGCAATCGGACGTTATATTCGTAAAGAGTGACATGGGAGGAATTGAAGCTTGAGTAACACTACATATTTTTAAGGGTGTTCTAGAACCACCAAAGTGTACTTCCAATTTGGAGTGATCTTTCAGAATGTCATGACCAAGGATTATGTCTGAGCATAAATTATCCATTACTAAGAGTTTCACATTTTCATAAGAATGACTATTTACTTTTAGAGTTACAGTACATGTCCCCTTAACTTTAGTAGTAAGATTTGAGGAAGCCATTGTAATAGTTTCGTGAGATGGTGATAAAATAAATCCAAATTTTAAAACTATTGAATTGTTGAGAAAACTTAAACTACTACCAGTGTCTATTAATCCAGTAAATTCTATTCCATTTATATGTACAGGTATTAAAGTTTTGCTAAGACAAGCAGGAGTCATAAAAGAAATATAACATCCTAAAATGTTATTTTCAGCAGAAGCTACAGCAGCGTTTACGTTCTTTCTTTTACTTTTACACACTTTAGCGAAGTTTCCTCGTTTTTTGTTTAAAATACAGACAGCTTCTGAAGCAGGACATTCATATCTGGGATGGATTTTGTTTCCACAAAAATAGCATTTTCGATTTTCAAATTTTGATGAAACGGCAGTTAGGTTCATATTAGACTAATCACCAACATCATTTTTGTCAAAACAGCTGGATGAAGGTGAAGGAAGAGCACTCATGCAGTGGACATTAGACAAGAATTTTTCAGAATGTGTCTGAGCCATTTCTAGCGATAGCGCTTGTTTATAAGCTTCGTCTAGAGTTAAATTAGTGTTTTCTAAAAGACGTTGGCGGGTAGAACTTGAAAATAGGCCGGAGATAAATGCATCTCTTACATAGTCATTTTTATTTTGTTCTGCTGAGACACACTTAAAATCGCATTCGTTAGCCAGCTGATTTAATGACTGCAAATATAGTTTAACTGTCTCATGCGCTTCCTGACGTCTAGTAGCGAGGCAATACCTTGCGTATAATATATTTTTCGGCTTTATGTACATTTTTTCTAAAGTGTCAATGGCTGTCGCATAATTTTTCCTTTCGCGTATAACAGAGAATATTTTGTGAGATACGTGATTTGTTAGTACCTGTAACTTTAGTACTTTCAGGCCTCAAGTACTTGTCCATAATGAAGTGTAATAAAAATAATTTGCTGAATAAATTGTTATAAACTTATGTGAACCAAGAACTAATTGGCTTTATTCAGCAAAAACTTCACATAAATGATGACAACTAATGACAAAGATAAATAGAGAGTTATTGCAAGTTCACTTAAGGTCAGTCACTATTAGTGCTGCTCTTATTTTGACATCTGAGCATGCGCAGATCACTAACTTTAATAAAGATTGTGCATGTCCTTAATAGAGAGATATTGCAAATTTCTATAAAGCCAGCCACTAATAGTGACATCATAATTAGAATCAAATAAATTCTATAATAGTACCTAATATTAAAGAGGCATTAGAAATTATAATTTTAGGTTTAAATGACGAGCGCATACGAAAGCTATAAAGTCGCCACTACCTGCTGCCCTTAAACATCCACAATTAAGGACAGGCACAATCCTTAATAAAGTCAGTTTTAGAACATAAACATCTGCGCATGCTTAGATGTCAAAATAAGAGCGGCACTAATAGTGACTGAACCTAAGTGAACTTGCAATAACTCTCTTATTAAGGACAGGCACAATCTTTATTAAAGTTAGTGATCTACGCATGCTCAGATGTCAAAATAAGAGCGGCACTAATAGTGACTGACCTTAAGTGAACTTGCAATAATAACTCTCTATTAACATATATAAGGGGTAATACAATTAATAAAGTTATACAAGGGGAACTCATATTTTCATATCAACCTTTAGTACCCTCAGAGAGGACAATAAACAATTTTTTTGTCGCCTTGATATCGCATGAAAGATTCTAATTAGAGAGAAATAGATTAATATATCTATCTCTACCTCTATATTTATTTTTTTCAGTTATTTTTAGACAATTTTTTAAGTTTTTACTTAAATTCGTTCAAGTATGGTGGTGTTAAAAGTGACTTTGATTTGTAGGGTTGATTTTATACTAGGAAAAGACTTGTGTTTTATGTGATTTTAAATATAAAAGAGGAAGTGAGGTTACGTTTCACTCGTTAATATTATTTCTTACCGAAGAACATGGGCGTCGTTTTAGGATAAAAAAGGAAAATTAAATATGCATATTAAAAGAAATAAAATTATTATTAGTTTTCTAAAATACGAATTAGAAGAAACTTATGGTTAGAGGCACTTGAATGGACTGAAATGTTAGAAGTTGAACGAATATATTACATTTGTTCAATGCACTTTTTAGAGGACGGCTTTGCTGCAACAAATATATTTATAAGTTTGTACGTTTCTAAATAATATCGAGCACTTTTAAAAATTGTCTTTACTTTTTAGGAACTTTGTATTACACAAAGTAGGAAAAAGAAAGAGTAGTGGTGAACCTATGTCACTTAAAAAATAAATAAAAGGTATTGTGTTTAATAAATTTGGCGAACCAATAATATGTTTGAATGTTTTTATTATGGTAATTTCTTTAGATACTAAATTATTTGATTATGGGCCTTCTTTAAGAGTATTAAACTTGCCAACAAATAAACGAAGTTATAGTTTGAACAAAAGTACCTCATACACTTCAATATTAAGTTCAAGGTATGACTCTGAAATTCTCATCAACAAAATTTGAGTCACCATTAATTAAGAAGTAAATCAAACATTGGATTTGATCTAAGCTGATGCATTAAATTGTATATGAATACCTATTTCAGAAAATCTAGATATTTTGGTAACTTTACATTGAAGTTTCTAGAAAATCGGTCATTACGAATACTTTTTTGTTGCCAACAATACTGCTTCAAACTTACGAAACAGAAATAAAATATTACAGACACAATTAAGATGAGTGAAAAAGTATCTGCAATATCAAAAAAATTATTTGTTTTTGGACGCATACTGTATATATTTGTACATGGTCTAAAATATAAACTATCATCAGTAATATAAGAATATTTAGTTACCTATTTTAAATAAAGTAACTAGATAATTTATATTTTAAACGAAGTCATTAGAAAAGTAAATTAAATTCCTATATATTTTTTTAATATCCTGAAATACTTCTACTTATGCTAAATAGGTAAATATATATTGGTTTGTTTTATTCTTATTAGGAATATTTATGTATTTTTTCAGTTCTACCATTGTTTAGCTTTTCAACAGGTATAGATATTTTATAGAATTCCAAATCCTTGCTGTAATTATAAATATTTTATAAGCAATAAAATATTAATTATATTTTTTGACATGACAATAAGGTCATATTTTGTTTTCAGTTCAATAAAAACGTACCTATTTTCACATTTAAAATAACACAATGCAATCCGTTTACGTACGCTACTGCTGAAGATTCTAATATGAGCGAAAAAGCCTGCATTAGAAAAATAAACAATGATTTTATTAAGTCGGGTACAGATCTGAGCACGTACGCGTATGAGGCAAGCCGAGGACGCATGAGCATGCAGATTTGGACGGTCTTCTGAAGCGCGGCAAATTGCCTCGTTGTGTGCGCCGTACGGCCTCGCCCCGATCCGTTTGTTATCGGTACATCAGAGGGAGGCAATGCGCAGTACGTGCTCAGTCTGGACAAGGAATTTGTACCTGTACCGTATAGATTATAGCGAGTTTTTAGGATTTATTTTGCATGGAGTGGAACCAGGAAAACGTTTTGCTTCTCCTGGATTTAAATAATCAGCGTCATTTCTTAAATGAGCAAAACGACAGTTTTATTGCAACACCATAAAAAAAAGAATATCCTTGGCAGGAAATCGGCCATCGATTCCTTTTCCTCCTTTTTTCTTTATTATGTCAGATAAAATAATAAAACATGCACTCAACTCCGCGATATTATCCTCATCTTTCATTTTTGTTTTAATTTTACGAATGTTCTGGGAATGCGGTTGCGTGCTCACGAATTTACTGGATCAGTGGCGAACAGCGCCTCGTGCGTCCACCATTCGTGGATACAAAATGCGTCGCACGAGACATTCAGTTAGGCCTCGGCTTGCCTCATACGCGTACGTGCTCAGATCTGTACCAGCCTTTAGAGTGCCATCAATATTGTACAGATTTATACAGGGGTCGCTTATCTATCAATATATTATCTAAGGTGTATCCTGCACACATACTTTGATTTTCTTTTACTATACGGAAAATGGTCGCACTGCGCAGCTTTCTGAGTGTCTTTTAAAAGGAGATAGAAAACTCCGCCATTTTGATCCCTTATTACGTGTTGCCTACATCTTGGCGCAATATTTTTAATAGATGCGTTTTAATCATCCGCTTCTGCTTCGGAATTGTCGGTATTATTGTTTTAATCTGAGATATTCTTTATTAAACTACCTTATTTTCTTTGGACTTTTATTAAATCGTTAAAATTATTTAAGTTAAACGGTTAATTATTATTAAATTAAATAGTTATATTTGATTAAATTACTGGTATATTTTAGTCATTATCAGTTTAAAATCGTTTGTGTAATATAGACAAATTGAGAATCAACCTTCGTACAGTCAGAAAAACAATGCAAAAACAACAAACTACAATAGTCTTACCAGAAGTCTCGTTTAGCAGCAACAGTTGAATACCTGATGGTGTGAAGAAAAAAAAATCGTAAGAGAGAGAGAGTCAAAAAAAAATTAGTGTTAACTACTTACCTCGTCGAAACGAGATTATTTAAAGAAAATGGAGCCCACGGTTCATCAAAATGAAAATTTCCTTTTTTAAAAAGGCCGGAATCAAAATTCCTGGACTGCTCCAGTAAATCCCTTGCCTCAGGTGGCTTTTCAGGCCAAGTAGGCGTAATACGTCCTCGTCGATCTGAGTTCAAAAGCACGTTCTTCGTTAATGAAAATGGAAGTTTGTAACGAATGAAAATCACTTTTTTAAAATTGCTGGAATAAAATCCCCTTAACTGCTTCAGTAAATTCCGCTCTACAGTTGCCTCAGGTGTCTCTTCTGGCCAAGTAGGCTTGATACGTCCTCGTCGAACCGAGTTGAAAAGCACGTTCTTCGATAATCATCATGAAAAACTACATGAAGTCAACTTGAGAAAATTCGAGACGACGGATATTACAAAAAAAGACACAATCCGGAAACCAATGGTACCAACATCAAAAATTTTAAATTTTCTAATTCTAATTATAAAACAACAGAAACCCTTGTGAATATATGTTGACAGCATGAAATATACACTACACTATTTCTTAACCTAACTGCCCTTGTTTAACATCCCAAATTATTAATTACCCTTATTTTAAACCCCTTGTGACGATGTTTCCCAGTAACACCGTTTTATGTACTCCTACGGTTCAGTATGTAGCCGTTTTTGCCAAGCAGAGACAAGTATATAAAGAGCTCCGAATTTAATTATTCTAGTCAGTCGAACTAAGGTACTGACTTAGTAAGACTCTCCTCTACTGCTGCTGCAGAGGTATTGACTTTGTAGGCTTCCCGACGTCCCGACCCTTGCCTGCAAAGGTATTGACTTTGCAGGTTTTCCTTTCATGTGGATCTCTACCACGAAGGTATTGACTTCGAGGGACTTCCATTACCGTAAACATAACCTAAGCTCTTGTCACGTTTTCGCCACGCCATCCTGGACCACCGAGCCACGCCGAACCGACGCACAAAATATATTTTGGGGAACAATATTTGAAATACATTAATTTATTCCTTTTCGTTTGTAAATATTTTAAAACAATATATGTGTCAATGTTAACTGGCCGTATTACTGGTTGTTAATTCCTAAATTTATTTCCCCCTAATATTTCAGCTAGTGATTAATTCTGTACCAGTCCAAGCAACGATTAAAGCCAGTTACTTGTGGCCTACTATTACCTGTGTCTAAGTGACCTTTGACCCCTGGAATTTTTTCTCTCCATCTGTAGCTACCCGAGTACTTTTGATGCTGTTTCGAAAGTTCGTGTAGTAAACCATCACTAAAAATCTGGCGCTCGAGAACCGCCCGTAACCAGCGTCATTCGTAAGGAATCGTTTTCTCTGTGGCGAGAAAACCCCTTACAAATTTGGTGCCCGAGCAGGGACCCAGTTACTTCCCGATAGGTAATCCCTTGCTATTTCCGCCCTGCCGTATCAAATTCTTTTTCTGTCTTGCTTTATTTTTTTTCTTAACCCCATCTTTTTCAGACCCCTGTACGCTTAGTACGTACTCTAGTCCGCTCTACTGTAATTTATAACCTTTTTCTTGCCGTCTTTATAGACCAGTAATAAACCAGATAACATTGACTAGCCGTAAAAGTATAGTAAATTAGAACTTGACAAACCGTTCACAATTAAGTACTAGAATTTCAAAGCCACCTGGATTTCCATTTTTTTTTTTTTTGAAGAGACCGATTACTCTTCTTCTACCTTGCAGAATTTTTGTTTTTTTTTATTTCTTTCATAAAGCCCCCTTCCGTAATAACAAAAACCCGCTCGCGTTCGCTTCTTCTTTGAGTTTATGTCCGAACCCACTGCCGACGACATCTGGAAAACAGACACGGAAAACGACTTACCTACGGAACTAAGAGTACCGACCGCCGAAACATACGAAACAGACACATCAGAACCAACACAGGTTCCATATACGACCACTACCCAAGTATCCTGGGTATATCTATTAAAGAATCCAGAGATCACCAAAGAACTGGAAGAAAATAAACTCGCTGCAGTAGCACTGTGCAGGAAAAGAAGAAACGTTTGGTTTCATTTCTGCGACACATAAATACAAATTTGGCAAGTGAACCGCTTGGTGAAATAGCACAAACGACAATGACACCCCCATCCGCCGTTACCATTGAGCCAATAAAAGTCCACGATTGGAAAGTCTCTTTTGGAAACCGAGATGATCCAGTAGCTTTTCTAGAAAGACTAGACGAAATATGTGCTGCAAAAGGAATTGATAAAGACCGACTGCTCCCATGTTTACCTGAACTACTATCCGGAGATCCAGCGTTATGGTTCAGAAGTAATCGTATCTCCTGGAATACCTGGAAAGATTTTAAAACTAGTTTCCGAACTTTCTTTTTACCAATTAATTATCAAATCGACTTAGAGGTCGAAATAAGCCGAAGGTTGCAGCGTCGAAATGAAAGCGTAACCAGCTACGTCATTGACTTGCAAACCTTGATGAGGAAACATGGCAAACTAGATAGATATACCGAAATCTGCTCCCCGAATATCGTCAGCAAATCCGAAAGACGGATTACTCCGATGTCATTACTTTTGGTCAAATGGTCCGAGAATTCGAGCTTCTAAGGAAGGAATTACAGGGCATACCGTCGACTAGCTCCGCTCCGAGGAACATCGCTCCCCGTTATCCTTTACAATCCGAGCCTATCCGACACTCCGTTCACGAATCTACCCGATTTAAACCATCCGAGTCCCCCCGCTATTCTTCTCCCGATCCACCTCGATTCTACCAACCTAAGCCACCAATGACCGACAATAAACCCGTTTCCTCACCTGTCCCCACCGTCCGTAATCAGCCGCAAATATTTGAACCACAACCATCCACCTCACGTGGAGAAGTGTTGTGCTGGAGATATGGACAGAAAGGACATCTGAGAACACATTGCCAGAATCCAGTAAGGATATTCTGTTCCCGGTGCCAGAAGGACGGCATATTATCAAAAAACTGTCCGTGTAGCCAGTCGGGAAATGGGACAGGAGCTGTAAGGAAGGGAGGACCCAACAGCTTCAGCAGACACTAGCCTCTCAAGAATCCGATATCACACCCGCACACGATTCCCGACCACACCTATCCCTGGAAATAATAGGTGAAAATTTTTTGGCACTCATCGACACTGGAGCTTCGAAATCCTACGTTGGAAACCGACTAGCGGAACATCTTTCCCAAAGAGGGCAAAAATCCAAAGCAGTATCTTCTTCTGCCAGATTAGCTAATGGAAACCTGATTCGCGTCCAGGATGTTTACCAGGTACCAATACAACTTGGCCGCCAGAAAATTTCCGAGGAACTGGTCCACTTTCCGAACTTGAGTGCTGGGGATGGACATCCTAGCCAAGCACAAGTTTCGTCTGGAACTGGAAACTGGACAAATTTCGATAGGTGAGATGCCGATGCCACCTATTGAGGAAGCCGTAGTATGTTACCCCATAGGGGTAATCGAACCAATACAACCCGCTACATTAGAATCCGCCAACGCAAAGCTCATGACCGAAAACCACTCCAGAGTAGTACAAGCCCTAGTGCACGCCGAATGTGAACTCGACGTTTTCTATCCGCCCACTAGCAGTCAAACCGAGGTTCCAAAGGCACTGGACAAAGAGTAAGCAGTAATAAGAGAGGACAGCATACAAATTTGGCAGCCAAAGAATTCTACTCCATGTAATATTCCGATCCGAGTTGCAACCCCAAAGTCGATTTTCAGTCAGGATTGCCCCAGGAAATTACAGATGAAACCGAAGGCACCAAATTTACTGAAACCTACCATGAACCCAGAAAGGAAGTCCAGATCCGTGGAATAGACTATCCGATACAGACTATCACGCCCCTTACTGATCGTTCACTGACTCCCGAACAATCCAAAAGCTGGATGAATTCCTGCAAGCCGAACTACCTGCATTTTACGACATACGTGGACCGACCGATCTCGTAGAACATGAGATACGGCTAGTTAAACCTAAACCTATCAAGCAAAGATACCGACCTCAGAATCCAAAGATGCAGAAGGTTATCAATGAAGAGATAGACAAAATGTTACAAGAAGGAGTAATAGAACCCTCTAAGAGTCCGTGGAGCTCACCCGTTGTCATCGTAAGGAAAAAGGATGGCAAACACCGATTCTGTATTGACTTCCGCAAGGTTAATGAAGTCATAATGAAGGGTGCCTACCCTCTGCCGTATATGAATGCCATTTTAGACAAGCTTCGTACCGCAAAGTATATTTCAAGTCTCGATTTGAAGAGTGGTTATTGATAGGTACCATTATCGTCCCGAAGTAAACCGATAACCGCATTCACTGTGCCAGGAAGGAGACTCTTCCAGTTTCGAGTCATGCATTTCGGCCTTCATTCCGCTCCAGCTACATTTCAAAAGCTAATAGACCGAATTATTGGGCCTGAGATGGACCCGCATGCTTTCGCCTACCTAGATGACATCATCATTCTAGGTGAAACTTTTGAAGATCACCTAGCTAATTTGAGAGAGTCTTCCGACGCCTAAAAGAGGCAAAACTTCAAATCAATTTTGAAAAATGTCATTTTTGCTTACCGAGCATGAAATATCCAGGACACACAGTCACTGGAGATGGAATAGGCACCGATCCCGAAAAGATAGCATCAATTGTGCAATTCGAGGCACCGAAAACGATCCGTGAATTGAGAAGATTTTTGGAAGTTGCATCCTGGTACCGCAGGTTCGTCCCGTCCTTCTCACAGGTGGTAGCTCTACTCACAAAGTTACTGCGAAAGGCGTACAAGTGGCGCTGGGAGAAAGAACAAGAAACCGCATTCCGAAAATTGAAGACTATTTTGACTGAGGCACCGATACTCAGTTGTACCGATTTTACCGTACCTTTCACGTTACAAACTGATGCTTCTGATCATGGTTTAGGAGTAGCGCTGACACAGAAAAAGGATGGCATCGACTATGTCATCGCATATGCCAGTATAACTCTGAGTCCAGCCGAGAGGAACTAGTCAGTTACAGAAAAGGAATGCCTCGCTATAGTCTGGGGTATTGAAAAGATGCGAGCTTACCTAGAAGGATACCACTTCACCGTACTCACCGACCACCAATCATTGAAATGGTTGCATTCAATTGTGAGTCCGTCCGGCCGTCTTGCAAAATGGAGCATCTTCTTGCAACAGTACGATTTTGACATCAAATACCGAAAAGGAGCGCTAAACCGAATAGCTGATGCCTTGTCCAGAAATCCGTTGACAGAAATTCAGACGATGTCAGACACACTAGATGTGTGTGCCGTGGATGAAGATACCAAATGCAAATGGTATTCCACTGAGAAAGCCGAGTTTGAAAGAAACCCAATTGAATATCCAGATTTTTGCATTAACCCTTTAAGTAGCTGTGGTCAATATACTAACCACGTCAATAAGTATCATACCGATAATTTATTCAGTGACCAAATTAGCCGAATATAGCTCTAATCGGCATACCTAACAAGTCTACATACGCAGTGATCGATTAGATGGCGACATTTTTAACGCTTGGCCATTTATATTGAAAGTGATCACTTAACTAACCACTGCGCACTCGATAGCGGTATTTTGCCGAAACAATTGGCGCGCTTTTTTGGTTTTCGTGTATCTTTCTAAAGAAAAAGCAAATAAAAACTAGTCGTGGCTTATTCCTGTTCTATACATGTTAGTGCAACACGTGTAAAAAAAAACAGTGAGATAATTTTAAGCATGATAGTCAAATTTAAAAGACTGTTCGAGGAGCCGCCGCCACAAATTAGTGCATCCAACATGAGCATCTCACAATTGCAGCCAAGTATAAAGATCACCATACCATTAAAAAAGCTTTTACCTCCAGATTTCAAAGGCAAAAAGTACCGGTTGTCCTTAGAAGAGGGAAAGCTTATCCGAATAAAAGGCAGAGAAGGAGGGTCCACCAGCCATTTAAATAATTTATAGGTTTAAATTATTTTTTAAGAAGAATTATGGAAGAATTGTTTTAAGAAGAATTATGAAATATTTTTTTTTTTTTAGTTTTAGGCACAACTAAAGGAAGAGTTATGGGAAGATTTTTTTTAGGTTTTTTTTTAAGTTTTAAAAATTTCTGTTTCGAAATTTTTTTTTCAAGAGGGAGGGGTGTAACGATGTTCCCCAGTAACACCGTTTTTTGTAAGCCTATGGTTCAGCATGTAGCCGTTTTTGCCAAGCAGAGACAAGTATATAAAGAGCTCCGAATTTAATTCCAGTCAGTCGAACTAAAGTACTGACTTAGTAAGACTCTCCTCTCCTGCTCCTGCATAGGTATTGACTCTGTAGGCTTCCCGACGTCCCGACTCTTGCCTGCAAAGGTATTGACTTTGCAGGTTTTCCTTTCCCGCGGATCTCTCCCACGAAGGTATTGAATTCGAGGAACTTCCATTACCGTAAACATAACCTAAGCTCTTGACACGTTTTCGCCACGCCATCCTGGACCACCGAGCCACGCCGAACCGACGCACAAAATATATTTTGGGGAACAACATTTGAAATACATTAATTTATTCCTTTTCGTTTGTAAATATTTTAAAACAATATATGTGTCAATGTTAACTGGCTGTATTACTGGTTGTTAATTCCTAAATTTATTTCCCCCTTTTATTTCAGCTAGTGATTAATTCTGTACCAGTCCAAGCAACGATTAAAGCCCGTTATTTGTGGCCTACTATTACCTGTGTCTAAGTGACCTTTGACCCCTGGAATTTTTCATCTCCATCTGTAGCTACCCGAGTACTTTTGACGCTGTTTCGAAAGTTTGTGGAGTAAACCATCACCAAAAATCTGGCGCTCGAGAACCGCCCGTAATCCGCGTCATTCGTAAGGAATCGTTTTCTCTGTGGCGAGAAAACCCCTTACACCCTTACTAACAATTTATTAGCCATCCAAAAATTAAGTACGACCCTGGTCAGTTGCTAAAATGTTTGAGAATAATATCTTTAGTTGAATAGGCAACATCTAATACTCCTGAATAATAGACCACACACAATGACCCATCGAGTGTGTTGTGTTGACTATATGTAATTAATGAAATAAATATTATAATTTTAAATGATTTTAATTACTTATCCTAAAAAATTAATACAAGTTAATAGTGTAATGCTATAAAATTAATGATTTTGACTATGAAATTACGAAAGTTTAATTATTATAAAAACCCATTATAATGAATTTTAATACCGTAACAGGCTAAAGTTCTGACTGTAGAAGAAGGAATATGCAGTAGAGAAATAACTTTTTGGAAAAAGGACAATACCATTAAGAAGAACCACAATTGGTATTTTTAAATTCAGGGCTAGCTGCACATAACACAAATTGATTTTTGTATTTTGTGCTTTTGGACTTTTCGAGGAATAAAAGTGGAGACAATTCCTCATAATGACAGCTTTTGGGAAGAAAAGATGCAAAATAAAATTCAAAATTTTTATATACAATATGCCTTACCGGAACTTGTTGAAAGCGGAGCTAATAGAGACATAGAAGTACGGGACAGAGTACTAAATAAATTGTGAGAAATTTTGTTTAATGTTTATTAACATGACGCAAGGAATTTTAAATTATTTTAAATATTGTTACGCAGCACCCTTCAGTAGCCTGCGGCTATCATAGGAAACGTACAGGTAGAAAAAGAAGTGGAATGTTATAATAAATAATGAAACTTTACCTACACTTCGGAAATATCTACGGTTTGTAAAACACGTAAATCAGATTATAAAAAAATGTATGACTAACATAAAAATGATATATGCAAATAAATACATCTTAGCTCGTCAAGCTAAACGTACGTTGTGCGAATCGCTAGTATTTTCACATATGTATTATTGCGATTCGGTATATGGCCCTTGTGTAACACGATATGATAGTCAACGTCTTCAACGCATGCAAAATATTTGTATTAGACTAGTGTATAATTTAAAAAAAAGGCAAAGCGTGTCAGCTAAGCGATTTAAATTGTCTTGGCTATCTGTTCAGGAAGCGCGTTTTTTACACACCTGTTGTAGAAAATGAAGATACTAATAGTTGATATCTAGGTCTATTCTATAGTCTTCTACACCGATATAGTTATTTTTTATTAATGTCATAAATATTATTGGATTGTCAATGTTATATTTTTGAATAAAGTCGTATTAAATTATATCAAATCTCCATATATATTTTTATTAGAAGAGTTTATACCGGGTAGGTATTAACCCATTCTGAACATTTGTGGCGACCGTGACAGGACACTGCAGTTCCTTTTGATTATGGAGAAGACACAACGGCTTTTGGACATTCAACGTAATGCTTTTGATAGAGTGTTTGAAGATATAATTAGCGAATTAGATCTTTCTCAACCCGATGCCACTTCTATAAAAGGCAATATTTTTGTCCTGGATAACAAAATAGAAAATATTAACCTCCTTAGTAAGGAATTAATTGATATGTTACTTGATTCATCTGATGATTCCTCCGAACCAAAAATAATTGCTGAAGTAATGAACTCCGATCTATTGAATAGCAAGTATAATAAATTAAAAATTACAATTGATGAACGTTTTCCTAAGAATTCTGGTGACAGCATTTGTGATAGTAGTAAATCAGTCATTCTAATACTTGTTTCAAAACTAAGTTGAAACTGCCACGTATCGAATTAAAAAAATTTGGAGGTAATTTAAATGAATGGATTCCATTCTGGAGCCAATTTAAAAGAATTCACGAAAATCCAAGTATTGAAAAAGAAGACAAATTCCAGTATCTTGTACAATCTACTATTTCAAAATCCCGAGCTCGACAGTTAGTAGAAAGTTACCCACCTAGCGCAGAAAATTACGATAAAGTCATTAACAGTTTAAAGACACGTTTTGGAAAGGATGACTTATTAATAGAATTCTATGTCCGTGAATTGTTGAAATTAGTGCTAAGTAATTTAAAAGTTAAAACCAATCTTGTCACACTTTTTGATAGACTCGAATCGCAGCTTCAGTCGTTGGAGACGTTAGGAGTAACTTCAGAAAAATATGCTGCAATGTTATTCCCACTGGTGGAATCGTGCCTCCCAGAAAATCTTCTAAGAATATGGCAGAGAAATCAAAACAATTCCGAATTACAATTAACTCCTATTTCGGAAAGCACGGACAATCGTTTGATAAAACTGATGACATTTTTGAAGAAAGAAGTTGAAGATGAAGAGAAAATTTGCCTGGCTACTTCTTGCTTTGATTTAAAATCTAAAAATGAAGTAAAACAAAATATCTCAATTCCGACAGCTTCTGGGCTGATTAATTATCAAAAGGTGCTCAAGTGTGTTTTCTGCAAGGGTACTCATCTAAGTGACGATTGTATTGATGCTAACAAAATGAGCTTGATTGAGAAGAAAAATATATTGTCGAAAAAGGGACATTGTCATCTATGCTTAAAACATGGTCATATAGCTCGCCGATGTCGAGTTCGATTAGAATGTCAACAATGTAAAGGAAAACATGTCTCATTAATGTGTCCAAACCTATCGACAGGTGAAAAAATAGTAGCCGAAGAAAGTCATGGAATTAATAACAGTATAAACGTAGAATCCCTTGCGAATAATACATACCATCAAGTATTTTTACAGACTATTGTTGTTGAACTAAAAAGTGATACCTGTACAAGAAAAGTGAGATGTATAATAGACACCGGCTCTCAAAGATCCTACATTAACAAATTTGTTGCTGCTGATATGAATTTTGAACCACTTGGAACTGAGTCTATAGTACATGCATTATTTGGTGGTCAGTCAGAAATTGTCAACCACTCTGTATATAAAATTAGGTTAGATAATTTAAATAAAAGATATGCATGTAATTTCCAGGTTTTAGACCAGCCTATAATATGTAGCAATATAACTTCTATCCATGAAGGTCCCTGGATGCAAGAGTTAAAACAATTAGGGATAGAAATAGCTGATACCGATGACGGTCCAATTGATATCCTGATAGGAGCTGATGTTGTGGGAAAACTCTTCACGGGCAAGAAGTATAATTTAAAATGTGGTTTAACTGCTATTGAAACGCTCCTAGGATGGACTATTCTCGGAAAGGTTGCTAATTCGTGTCTGAGTATTTCAAAGTCCACTAGCATGATGGTTACTTCTCTTCTATGTAAGAATGAACAAATTTGTAATCTATGGAATCTTGATGTACTTGGAATTACCGATCCTATTGATAAACAAACTAAAGAAGAAGCAGAGATTGCAGTGTTTCAGCACTTCCAAAATTCTGTAACTGTTAATAATGATGGAAGATACGAAGTTGCTTTGCCTTGGATAGCAGGCCATCCCCCAATTCCTAATAATTTCAAGTTGGCAAAACGACGTCTCGACTGTTTAATGATAAAATTGAAAAATGATGAATATTACAATGAATATGATAAAGTTTTTTTGGAATGGTTATCTGAAGGGATTATTGAGTATGTACCTAAGAATGAGGAGAAGAAAGAAGATGTTCATTATCTTCCTCATCGCCATGTGATAAAATTAGATAGCGCTACTACTAAATTAAGACCCGTTTTTGATGCCTCGGCAAGAGAAAAAGGTTTCCCATCGTTGAACCAATGTTTAGAGAAAGGTATCAACTTAATTGAATTGATACCTTCAATTCTGATAAGGTTTCGTCTTTTTAAAATTGGAGTGATAGCAGATATAAGACGAGCTTTTCTCCAAATTGGTATTCTGAAATCTGATAGAGATGTTTTACGTTTTTTATGGTATGACAAAAATGATCGTCTTATATATTTTCGACATGCACGAGTTGTTTTTGGGGTAACCTGTAGTCCCTTTCATCTTAATGCCGTAATTAAGTTTCACTTGAGCCGCATCTTAGATACTTGTACTGTAAGCAATTCTCGATATAGCCATCCTATTTTAGAAAAACTTTTAAAATCTTTTTATGTAGACAATTGTGTGACAAGTGTTGATTCTGAGGAAGAATTAAAAGACTTTATTGATCAGTCAACTAAAATAATGGATGAGGCAAAATTCGATTTACGCCTTTGGGAACACACAGTTTTAAATAATGATATACCTAACACATTCGTGTCTAATCTCTTAGGGTTGAAGTGGAATCGCTTAGAAGACACCTTAGAACTTTGTTTGGAATGGTTCCAGACCATTGATTTAAGCACTGTTTCAAAAAGAGCCATTTTATCTGTTGCCAATAAGATTTTTGATCCCATTGGGTTTTCATGTCCTGTTCTTTTGCCTATTAAAATTTTGTTGCAAAATATGTGGACTCTTAAAATAGGATGGGATGCTGAGGTTCCTGCTGAGATTAAGAAAACGTTTTTAGACTGGGTACATGAGTTTAGCATTCTTGTTAATCTAAAAATTCCTAGGTACCTTTCTTGTTCATTGTCTAATGAGATTAAAATTAATTCCCAAAGTTTGCATTTATTCTGCGATGCCAGTCAGCATTCTTATGCTGCAGCGGTTTTTCTGAGAACAGAAGATATTGGAGGATTTTCCTCTATTCAGCTCATTCAAGCAAAAAACAGACTCTCTCCGATAAGAAGAAAGATGTCGATTCCACGTTTAGAGTTACTAGCGGCTACTATTGGTGCAAGGTTGTTGTCCTCGATATTGTTAACATTTAATAACAATATTCCTGTATACTGCTGGTCAGACTCTAGTACAGTTTTAGCATGGATTCATCGAGAAGAACAATGGAAACCTTTTGTCTGGAATAGAATAAAAGAAATTCGTATACTAACTAAAAAGGAAAATTGGTTTTTTATTCCTAGTAAATTGAATTCGGCTGATCTACCTTCCAGAGGCTGTTCTGCAAAATATCTACTGCAGTCTAGATGGTGGGAGGGACCTTTTTGGTTACTTCAAGAGAAACAATATTGGCCTATTCAGGATTATATGGTTGACGAACCTTCAGTAACTGAAGAAAAGACGAAGAAACTCATAACTTCATGTGTAAATATACAAAAAGATTTATCGTGGTATTATCGATATTTTTCAAAATATCAACAAATTTTGAATTTAGTTGGTTGGATCAATAGGTTCATTAATAACTGCCGATATAATATAAAAACTACTAGTAGATCACTTACTCTAGTAGAAATTGAAAATGCCGAAAAGACCGTCCTAAAACTAATTCAACAAGAAGCTTTCAGTGGAATTAACGATAAGTGTCTTGCATCATTATCTCCTTTTAAAGATGAATACGGTTTAATTCGTTTGGAAACAAAAATTAGTCAAAGAAAAGATTTATTTGATTTTAAACACCCTGTAATTTTGCCTTCAAATCATCCTGTTGTTTGTAGGTTAATATATCAGTGTCATGTTGATAATTGTCACATTGGCACTCAGGCTTTGTTAAGTCAATTAAGAGAAAAATTTTGGATAATAAAAGGGAGAAGAACGATTAAGTCTGTAATTTCAAAGTGTGTAAGATGTCGAAGGTATGAAACCAAAGGTTTTGACACTGTTCCTATAGCGCTTCCACAAAATCGAGTCAAAGATGTAGCCGTTTTTGAGGTAATTGGTGTGGACATGGCCGGGCCTTTATTTATTAAGTCCATGGAAAAAGTTTGGGTCTGTATTTTTACTTGTGCCGTCTACAGAGCGGTACACTTGGAAGTCGTATTCAGTTTATCTACAGACAGTTTTCTTTTGGCCTTTAGGAAGTTCATTAGTAGGAGAGGAAGACCAGCTGTTGTATACAGCGATAACGGAACGAATTTTGTTGGAACCGAAAATGCCTTTGAACATATAGACTGGAATGAAATTAAAGATTATAGTACAGTACAACGGATTTCATGGAAATTTTCACCACCAACTGGTGCTTGGTGGGGTGGTTGGTGGGAACGATTGATTCGCTTACTGAAACAGTTGTTACGTAAAACCCTTGGAACAACATCATTAAGTTATGACGAACTTTCCACCATTTTATGCGAATGTGAATCGGTAATGAATTCTAGGCCATTAACCTATGTATCAGACGACGTCGAAGATCTTGTTCCATTAACTCCAGCGATGTTCCTTCAAGAGGTAAGAGAAATTGGCGTTCCTGATATAGATATCATTGATAGACAAAGTTTGAATAGACATCTAAGATACCGAATGAAGTTGAAAGAAGATATGAAGATAAGATTCCGCAAGGAGTATTTAGGTCAACTAATTATGAGAAACAAAAAATATGGTTTAAAAAATGTAAAAATTGGCGATGTTGTATTAATTAGCAAAGAGAATATTAAAAGAATGGAAAGATGGAAATATTCGCGTTGTACGCTTAAAAACTTCTTCAGGTTTTGTCACAAGACCCCTCAAAAAGTTATACCCGTTAGAAGTTAATTCAGAAACAGAAGTTAATAATTTTAGAAGAGATTTTAAGAAGAAAAAGGAAAAACTTTATGCAATAGATGAAGATACAAATAATGAAAATATCACAGTTAGTCGATATGGTAGGAGAATTAAAGTACCTCACAGGTATCAGTCTGCAAATTGAGTCTTACTGCCGTTATCGACTCACGGTGGGAGAATGTAGAAAATGAAGATACTAATAGTTGATATCTAGGTCTATTCTATAGTCTTCTACACCGATATAGTTATTTTTTATTAATGTCATAAATATTATTGGATTGTCAATGTTATATTTTTGAATAAAGTCGTATTAAATTATATCAAATCTCCATATATATTTTTATTAGAAGAGTTTATACCGGGTAGGTATTAACCCATTCTGAACACCTGTTGTCTCCACCGAAAAATTGTCAATCTTAAAACTGCTACTTGTATAACAAAATAAGATTCAGGAGCGATGTACACAATATTAATATTCGCAGAAAGGATGGTATCTCTATTCCTCAACATTCCACTGCTATGTTCAAAAGTTCATTTTCATATTTAATAAGCCGTATCTTGAATCTTATACCAACAGAGTTTAAAAAATTAAGTCATGTAACTTTTAAAAATAAGTTGAAATTTTTGTTACTTCGGGGACAGCTTTTGATCGATTTTAAAACATAAATATTAATTTGTGATTATTTGATTGATCTTTGTATATTTTTATATTTATTGCTTGAAGCAACGTTCACTAATTTTCATTGAGCTTCGTCTAATAGACTAGGTAGGTATTTATGATGTCTTTGTTGTTAATTACAATTTTCATTTTTTTATTTTCAATACAAATAATTTTCGTTGTCATGGCCTATGTGATTTTTTGTATATATGAAATAAATTAGTTGGGAGAGGCGCGTCTCAGAAATTACGCTGTGCCAGCTACTTAGCTCAGGCTAAAACGTGGCAAATGCTGATATTCCTGAATGGGATATTATGCCCCTTCGAATGCATATTGTTTTAACTCGTTATCACATGACGGAAGTTTATCGAGAATTTTAGCTGAATAAATAGGCCGTGCGCATTTGGCTCAGGAAACGAGGTGGCAAAGGTACATTTTTAAGTTCTATTAATCAATAGCTATCCGATGGCATAAATCTTATCTCGTTATCAAATGACGACATTTCTCGCTAATTATGACACCGGAAGTGCCATTGTTTTAACTATTTTGCTCAGGATAGTTATAGGCACAGGTGCCGTTTGGTAAAGTACAATATTTTTACATGCCTCTGAAGCATATTTCATTTCGTTATCAGATGACGGTCGAAATTTGCAGTGGGATCTCCTACTATAATTGGTTCTCTCTTTGTGACTTTCATGTCTCTTAAGTTTCTTTGCTGAAATACTGTATACTGAAATACACAGAGGTCAGAGGTTTAACGAGTAAACATTTGAATTTAATATCGCTGCGTACCTTTTTAAAAATTACACTAGTTTATAGATAATTTTTAATTATATGTTTAAGTGAAGTGTTTCGTCATAGAGTTTCCTTTGGTTTGGATAGAGTGGGTGAGCTGCATACTCCTTTATTTCTATGAATTTGATGCATTTTCATATACATTTTACGATTGGACTTAAAAAAGTTTAACTCTTATCGACAACCAAGTATTTGTGTATTAGTCCGGAGACAAAATTTAATTGCATTGCATTTAAGAAAATTGAATTAAAATAATGGGGAATGACAAATCGATTGAAGATCTTTATAAGCTTTTAAGCTGCTTAAATACAAAAATAGATAAGTCACAAGAAACTTTAAATGACATAAAATCCGAAGTTTCCGGTTTGTCGGCTAAAATTGTTAAATTAGAAGAAGAAAATATAACATTAGAAAATCAAATTAAATCTTTAGATCGCAGGCTACGGAAAAATAACTTAGTTGTGTTTGGCCTCGAAACAAAGGACGCCTCTCTATCTCTGCAAAAACTAAGCCAAATATTAGAAATACCACTAGACTTGTCGCATTTTATCAATATATATTTAATTCCTAACAAAAATAATCAAGTGATTTTGAAACTAGAATTAAATTCTTATCTCATAAAAACTAAAATATTTGGCAGCCTGAATAAGTTGAAGAATACCATAATATACATCACAAACGAATTAAACGCTGAAGATCAACTCACACAAAACACTGCCAAAAATAACGGAAAAAAGGCTACAATTAGAAGTAATCATCTACTGATTGACAACAAGAAGTACACTGTTGCTGACCTAGTTGCTACCCCTGACGTATTAAATAGCGAATATACTAAGGAAGAACAAGAAACGAAAGACCTTTCCTCCTTGCCTGGTCCCGAGGTTGAGAATCTAAAAAGAGTTACGAGAGCCACCAGACTAAATTCTTTCAACCTACTGAATTAAAAACACTTCTGTTGTTGTTTTTACATTTATTTACTTTTTCATATTTAATTTAGTCGTATTTATTTGGGTTAAGATATTACATTTTTATTTATTTGTAATTATATTAAGGGAAACAGGATAATATAAAATTAATTATTGGTAAACAAATAGTTGAAATCATTTATATTTCTGTCTCATATATTTAACAAAAACTGTTGTGATCTATTCTCCTAACACTATTTTATAATTTTTTTTTTTTTTTAATTCTTTTTTTGGGATCTGTCTTATCATCAAATGGTTATTAAGATATGTCATCTAAATGCACGATCATTGGGATCTAAATTTGCGAACTTTAAAAATCTGGTATACAACAATTTTGATATTATAACGCTTTCTGAGACTTGGCTGAACAATAATGTTACGGACCAATGTATACATCTTCCTAATTATAAATTATATCGACTGGACCATCTAACTAGAGGCGGGGGTGTAGCGATCTATATAAAAAACCATTTAATAAGTAAATCAGTTCAAATTGGAAACATGGCATTAGAACAAATATGGGTAAGTTTTAAGTTAGAAAATAAAACATGCGCAGTGGGATCACTCTACAGACCAGATGATTTTCCTACTAATAAATTTCTTGAAGAAATAAGTTACAAATTTGATTACATACTATGTCTAGGAGATCTTAATATAGATTAATTGCGGTTAACTAAAACAGGTACGCAGTTACTAGATATAGGAAAAAGTTTTGAACTGAATCAGATTGTCACTGAACCAACTCGCATTACAGCTAACAGTTAAACCCTTCTTGATGTAATTTTCTGCTCAGAGGCATTAAAAGTAGGTAATGTAAAAAATTATGAATGCTCTCTAATCAGTGACCATCAATTAGTATCCTGTACTGTTAATTGTAAACAAAATAAATCTGAGCCGTTTCTTTATACTTTCCGAGATTATAAACATTTTAACAAAGACATGTTTACTCGCGATCTTATCGCTTCTGATTTTGCGGTGTTCTCGAATTGAGGACCACTACCTGCACAGACCAAATAAGTGCACCGAATTGCGGACCGTACTAAGGATTAGGGATTAAGGTGGTAATGAGGGTTCATTGCGTTAACTAGATTACTGAGAGAGATTTTTGTACCTGGAAATATGACACGAATTGAGGAACAAACTTCTCAATAATTGAAGTATCTTATCACTATACCCATTTATAATATTATTATTTGTCTTCTGATGGATTTGCAAAATTTGAAGAAAAGTACGAATTCAGATAAAAATAGATATTTATTGCACAATTTACAATTTATAATTAATTTTTTAAACATATACATATTATTTACATTTAATACACTTTATGATAATTTGATGCGAATTTTACAAAATCTATTCGTTTTATAGAACCATTTTTATATTCTAACATTTTTGAAGTTAACATATTTAATCTTCGTCTAACAATTTTGTTGTTACATTTAACAGACTCCTTAAGGCTGTTAATACGAATATAAGTATCTGTTTGAAAATTGTTCAAAACATTTACAATGAAGGGTGCATTGAATAGAAATTTGAATTAAATCTAGAATGAAAGGACTCGCATGCATTGGTAGAATTTTCTGTAGTTACAACAGCTTCAGCCCAAATTGTTGGTGGAAATAAAGAATTTTCTTCAATATAATTCTTTACTAAATAGTCAGCTAAATTTACCACAGCTTTATGCATATGATCGGGCTGAAATTCAGCCAAATCCAAAGCAAAACATTCTCCAACTTCTTCGGGTTTTAAAAAAGACAATCCAAAAAGATACCTCATCCATTTTCCAGTTGCACTTTTTTCATCTTGGTATTCTTTAGCCAATCCCAAACTCTGTATTTTTCTGTACCAAGCTTGGCCAAGATGAAACCTACATCCAATGATCTTTGTGGTGGGCCATTGCGCAGAAATTGCTTTGTGAATAGCTAGTTCATAATCAGCTACAATAATTTTTGGAACAAATATTAAATTAGCATTACAACACTTTTCTTTAAGAATAACGAAAAGTCTTTCGTATGTTAAACGAAGTTTATTCGGTAATAAACAAAAAGCTACTGGTATATAATGGCCGTTTTCTACGATATGAAGTGTGAACAACTGTAAAAAATGTTTTGTACAATATCGAAATGTTCCATCAAGATACACTTTGTCACTACTACACAAAAATTTTAAATTAGTATAGCACGAAAATACTACAATATTGTTAATATTATCAGTGGCCAAGAGAAATGGTTCATTTTTAATTGTTGTCAAATTTAATGTTGGTAAAATATCGAAAACATCTGATACATTGCTTGGTAAACGTGCTTGGACTTGACGTCTTTTGTAATACATATTATTTCTTATGTATGTAATGTCTTTTCTTGTCAAAGCGTCCATTGTATCACTGTTTTCCCTTAAAACAGAGTGTATGATTTTCGATGGCCGTTCTGTGATATCTTCTACAGCTTTCCGTTTGCTTGCTACACTCAAAATTTGTCTATTTAATTTCTTTATGTCATTTTCATGATTGTGCACTGTTTTTTTTTTTCGAGAAATTATATTATCTGAACCTAGCGTAAATACTTTTGCGTTACATTTACTTACAGTACAAGTACAAAACTTTTCACCACTTTTAAGAACCTTTTTTTCACGAAACTTATAATCATCCCACACAAGTAACGACTTTCCCTTTTCACTTAAGATCATTTTAATTTCACTCATTTTTACAAGACTGCTCAAAATAAACTAAACACAAAACACTCACTTCAAATATATATTAGAATTTCGAAAGTAAAGTAATAAAATGCTCGTTAACGCAATGAATCATCATTACAACCTTAATCCCTAATCCGCAATTCGGTGCACTTACTATAATTATTTCTCAGAAGCCTGGTCCTCAATTCGTGTCATATTTTCAGGTACAAAAATAAACCCTTCTTAATATTTTCATTTTGGTTCTCAATTCGTGTCTGCCCTGATTTTGAAGGTATTTATTACATGAATAATGTTGACGATAAAGTCAGGCATTTTAACAACCTTTTACTATTAAATTTTAATAATCATGCTCCCATAAAAACAGTTAAAATCTCGAAAAAACATGCTGGCTGGCTCACTGATAATCTGAAATGTATGATGTCTCTTCGTGATAAAGCCCTAAGTAGATTTAAGAAAACAAATAATCCTCATCATTTTGAATATTATAAGCAGTTGCGTAATTTAACTAATAAAACTATAAATTTAGAGAAAAAAGCATACTTAGAGTTTAAAATTCGCAACGCAGAAAATTCCTTTTGGAAAGATTTAGACATTTATAACAAAAAAGACTGTTCTAATGAGGTCCCTTACTCACTGTCTAACGTTGACCACATTAACAATTATTTTATTAGTAGCTCTAGCGAAAATTCTACAATTGATATTGAACTTTTACAATACTATCGAACACAAAAATTCTATGATAACGATTTCTGTTTCGACTTAACAGATGAAAATGAAATTTATCGCTATATATTGTCTATAAAGTCTAAGGCAATGGGATGTGATCAAATCAGTATTACAATGATTTTGAACAGTTGCCCCTACATCTTACAATTTCTTAAACATATATTTAACTATTGCATAAAACACTCCACTTATCCGTCGGAATGGAAGCTGGCAGAAGTCATGCCAATACCAAAATGTAACGTACCACAAGAATTTAAAGATCTTCGTCCTGTAAGTTTATTATCAACTTTATCTAAAATTTTTGAAAAAGTGATTGATAAGCGAATACGTAAGTATGCAGAAAATCAAAATATTTTTCCTCAATGTCAATCTGGCTTTCGGCCAATGCACAGTTGTACAACTACAATTCTTAAAGTAACTGATGATATATTAACTGCAGTTGATGAAAATAAATTATGTGTTCTTGTTTTGATTGACTACTCAAAGGCATTTGATAAAATTAATCATAATTTATTATTATCTCTGTTAAGTTTCTTTGGATTTTCAGAAAAAGCAACGTCTTTAATTAGACAGTATTTAGCAAATCGTTTTCAGAGAGTTAAGTTATCTCAAAAAGTATCCAATTGGAACAGTGTTATAAATGGGATGCCCCAAGGATCGATTCTCGGTCCATTACTGTTTATAATATATACCTCAGAATTATACAAATCCTTAAAAAACTGCTCAAGCCACTTTTATGCTGATGATAGTCAGATATATTATGTTTTTGATGAAAAAAACATAGACAGTTCTATTAATATAATTAACAATGACTTGGATTCACTGGTTTCATACTCTATTAAAATAGCACTCTCTATAAATGCTAAAAAGTCGAATCTAATGTTTTTCGGCAGACGAGTGAAGCGGAATAGATGCCTGGACAAAGTACGAATTAGGGTAAACGATGAGCCACTGTCCATTAAGGACAAGTGTAAAAACTTAGGTATCATTATAGATTCTGATTTAAATTTCTCGTCACATATATCCATGATTATTAAAAGAGGGTTTAGTAATTTAAAATTAATATATTCTAACAGAAAATTACTGACTTTTAACTCTAAAATGGTTTTATGTAATAGTTTAGTTATATCGCACTTAAATTACGGTGATGTGGTTTATGGTCCAAACATCCGCAAATTTGATTCCAATCGATTACAGAAGTTACAAAATTCATGTGTAAGATTAATTTGTGGCATTAGGAGAAGGGAACATATTTCGCACCATATTAAAAGAATTGGTTGGTTAACCACAATTCAACAACGAGTATTGAACGCTTGCTGTCAGTTTAATTCAATTATTTCTAAGAAAACACCTCCGTATCTTTACAACAAAATAAGATTTAGGACAGACGTACATAACGTCAATATTCGTTGGAAAAATAGATTAACCATACCATTACACTGAACACGTGCTCACAGAGGTTCGTTTTCATATCAAATCGCTCATCTTTTTAATTGGTTTCATGACAAACATGGTAATTGCAGTAATAAATGAAATTTTAAGAAACAGTTGAAGAATGATTTACTAAATAGTGTTATGACACCACCAGATTCTTAATATAATATTATATATTTTGTTGTTGTCTGATTTTTTTAGTATGTCTCTTATTTTTATTTTTATTTTTAGAAGTTTAGTTAGTTTTTTTTTTTTGTTACTTAAATAGATAATTCTTGTACAAAAATTAAATGTACATGGTTGGGGGTGGAAGAGCAGAGTTACTTAAAGGCAGTTCATCTACCTTTAAAAAACACTGAACCCTGCCAATTGACAAAAGTCATATATGTATGCATAATGTCAATAAAAGCATTTATTATTATTATTATTATTATTATTATTATTATTATTATTATTATTATTATTATTATTATTATTATTATTATTAATTATTATTATTATTATTATTATTATTATTATTATTATTATTATTATTATTATTATTATTAAGTTAATTTTAAAAAGTTTAAAATAAATTTGATTGATTTGCACAGTTATTATAGTTTTATTTATATTTAGGTATTGGAAAACTTAAATTCTGGCCCGACCTTTAGTACACCAACTAAAGTTAGGAGAACCCAAGAATCCATTGCATAGTCTTATGCTCACAGCTACCTACACATCAAAGTAACCGGTAGCATAATGCAAATGCTTCAAAAAACTAAAAATTTAACGCCCTTATCATCTTTCGGTATTTTCTTCAAAATTAAACGCCTCTCGTTTCTCTTATGCCTCGAGTTTTTGCCAGTGGTGGACCCAGTCTCGGGCAACTACCAATTTTGCATCCATTGCATTTAACTGTACATATGCTAAATTCAAAAAATACAATAAGTTATTACTCGAATTTACATAGAAAATTCATACCTTTTGGTGCGCGATTCATTTACGTTTTAGTTCAGCCCGGTCATGTATTAATATTTCTAAACATACATGGGCTATGTCACCATGGGACTAGCCGACTAGCCTTAAACCATAGACGAGGTGGAGTGAATGTCGGTGAATGTGTGAATGAATAGATAAAGCGAATGGAAAAATAAGGGCTTCAGATGGAAGTTGCAGTGCCGCTGCTGCAAACGAATTAGGGGTCCGAAGGGTGAAGCAAACACCTCAATCATGTAAACTCGCCATCGGTGATAGTGTGTGTGTGGGGGGGGGAGGGTTTGGCATTGGATGTAATCCATTTGCCACAGACTTTTATTAGAATATAAATTTAAAGTTTAAATTTCCAGTTGAATATTATTCAGAAATCCAACCAAAGCATCGAATATGATCTTGTTTTGTGTGCTTAACAGTAAAACAATATTTGTTCGGAATGAAATTTTTTTAGAAGCTAAGATGTTGTACAGCTGATTAATTTGTAATGAATAGTAGTTACTACAGGAAAATAATATGTGATTTAAATCACATATTGATGCATTATCACATGTGCAGTAAGGTGTTGGAGAAAGACCAATTTTATGAAGATGTGCTAGAAAGTTGCCATGATTAAGTTTTAGTCTAGTAATAGTAACTGCATATCTTCTTGAAACTTTGAAAGTTGCCAAATGGGGTAAATTGAGCGGTAAAGTAGTGTGAATGAAAGTGTATGGGTTCTTAGATGCGATCGTAAAATCTTTCCAATGCTTTTCCTAGTGAAAACGCATTTCAGTTTTAGTTAAATGAAGTAAATCGTGAAATGGTAAGATATTCATTACATTTAATGAGGAGGTTGCTTTTTTGCTAAAGTGTCCATTTTTTCGTTGCCCACTATTCCGAAATGGGCTTTAACCCACACAAAAATAACGTTTATGTTTGATGTTAGCAATATATGTAGGTATTTTTTTATATTACAAAGGTGAATGGAATTATACATTTAAAAAAAATTTAAATTGTTTAAGGCAGTAAGAACAGATTTGGGATCAGACAATATGATCGCATGTTTTGACTCACTATTTTCTATAAGCCACTTTAAAGATCTTTCAATAGCCACCATTTCGGCAGAAAATACAGAACAGTGATCAGTAATTTTAAATAAGTGATTATAATTGGTATCAGAGGCCTGAAATGCTAAACCAGTTCCACCTACTGATTTCGATCCATCTGTATAAATGTGAAGATGGTTATTGTAACGAGTCAAGGTGGCTAGAAGGAGTGTTTTATTTAGTGAATGAGTTTCACTGTATCCTGGCATAATCACGATTGGTTTGAACGTCAAAGCGTCGAAATGAAGGTTGTAAATTGGAAATTTATTATGTTTGTGGCATGGTTCTGTTTTTTCTTTTATAAAGGAATCCGATATTAAGGAACATTTTCTAGAATTCCAGTAGTTAAGAAGTAAGATTATCTATATTGCTAGATGATTAATACTCTTTAGAATAGAACTGTCATAACAAAAACTTTTTACTTTCATAATTTCTTTGGACGCTAGATAGTTACGTCTGATGTATAAGGGTGGTTCTTGAGCTTCCACTAGAAAAGCTTGAACAGGGGAAAATATCATAGCTCCAAGACAAATTCTAACAGCACTATACTGAATTTTATTTATGATACGCAGATGACATTCTGCTACACTACCATACAAAACACTTCCATAATCCATAATAGACCGAATATATGCCCTATAGAATTGGAGTGCGATATTAGGATCAGCACCCCATTTGGTTTTTGAGACACATTTTAACATGGTAATTCCCTTTTCGCATTTACTCTTAATATGATCTACATGTTTATTCCATAAAAGTTTATTATCTAGGACGACGCCCAGATATTTATAAAAAAAATTTATAGGAACATCAATTCCACATAGAGTAATTGTGTCTGGTGTGTTTAATCGGTGCTTGGTAAAAAATACAATGGCTGATTTTTCAGGGGAAATAACGAAGTTGTGTTCTCTCAACCAGTTCTTTAGGCAATAAAGAGTGTATTTTAAATCGGTTATCATAGATCATAAGAATCTTGGACAGTATAGAAACAGAAAACATCAGCATATTGGATACATTTTACGTTATTATGTAATAAACGGTGAAGGTCATATGTGTATATGTTAAACAAAATGGGGCTCAAGACCGCTCCTTAAGGTAATCCTTGACGAATCCATCAGTAGATAGACTATGTTACCACGGGGCCACATAGAGAATTCAATGTGTAAGAGTGAGAGGTACATATTCAATGGCTAAGAGTGAGACAGACGGTCTGAGAGGAAAACGGGGTAGTGGGGGGATTAAATTTCGTCGAATAGAATTTTTGCGTAGTGGTAAAGCCAAAAGGGCCTTAGCGTATATCTTCACTGCTATTGGTCCGATTTAAACGGGAAAAACGGCATTATGGAGAGAGCGTGATATAGATTGAAGTTGAAAAGAAAAAATCATGCGCAATGACAGGACAAAAGGGCCTTAATGGGCCTTAAAAATGGGGGGTACAGTTCATCAAATTTCTAGAGGCTTTCGACGGCTAGACAGAGAAAGCACTACTGACAGGCATCCCGACGGATTTACGCAATGAAAGTACACTCTGCGCATCAAGTATTTCACTATTTCATTCAGACGTAAATGTCAGATGTAAATTTCGCTAAAACATTTCTGTTATTTTCGTTTGTGTTTTTTGCTCATTACAGTTTAATAGAACCTAAGTATGGAGTTTAATAGCAAATTAAGAGGCCGCGTGATTAACAGTCAATCTCGCGAAATAATAGCCAATGTTATAGAGTTTATGAGAAGAGAAGGAAACTTTAATTCACCTTCAATACCATTTAAAAATGTAAATGATCGTGTTGCTGCAGCCACAGGAGTATCTAAAAACAAAAAACACTGTCGTCCGCATTTCTGGAGAGAAAAAAAGAATCGATAACCGTGAGATATCGGAATTTTCATCACCAAGAAAAACCATTAAAAAACCAAAAACAGTTAATGATATAGATAAAGCTGCACAAGAATCAAATTTTATTTTTTTATTATTAGATAGCTATTTTTGTTGTTCATTTACAGGCTCAATTTTTTCCGTTTCTCCTTTTTGATTTTATATGGGGTTTCAAGTTGTTTTTGACTTATTTCGACGTAAATCACAACAACACACTTTTTTAATAAAGCAAACAAGTGTTAAGAGGTATATGTACGTGTAAACTACAATTACAAAAAATTGATATGAAACCCATGAAACCACCAACAAAAATGTAAAGCTAGCTTCCGTACTAGAACATGGTGTCATTCGTCGAGATAATTTATCGTTTTGTTTAATAGATCAAGAAATGTAAATATTCCCCGGTTAGTTTTTATAAAATTATAAGAGAAATTTTTTTCTAAATAGTATAGTTTATTATTTTGTAGAAAAACAAAATTTCGAAAATGTTAGTAATGTTTCAGAAACAACCGTTATTAATAATAGGTACCATTTTCCTTAATAAGGTAGAAATAAAATATAAACTATTTCCACGATTTACAAAGGCCTACAAAAAAATTATAGGTATTTTCCGCTATCCTATAAAATTTATATTTTCTGACTCAATTTCAAAAGGTTGAAGGAATTCCAAAACACCTTTTATGGCATAATAATTATTTTCAATTCTACATACTATCTTTAGCTGCTTTTAAAAACGTTCTAAGAAAGTCCAATCAGACCAATTTAATCCCTAAACTATTCCACACTTTTACAATTTAATTACCTAAAACTATTAAAAATTATTTAAAATAACTTGTTTAGCAGACTGTACAATAGCTATCTTAGTCACACGTAGCGCGTTCTCTGTCTGGGCGTCGAACACCTCTAGAAATTTGATAAACTGTATGTGCACCGAAAAGTTTGACGTTTGACGACTGACGTTTGACGTTTGACATTTCACGTTTGACGTTTCACGTTTGACGTTTCACGTTTGACGTTTGACGTTTGACGTTGACGTTTGACGTTTGACGTTTCACGTTTCACGTTTCACGTTTCACGTTTCACGTTTCACGTTTCACGTTTCACGTTTCACGTTTCACGTTTCACGTTTCACGTTTCACGTTTCACGTTTCACGTTTCACGTTTCACGTTTCACGTTTCACGTTTCACGTTTCACGTTTCACGTTTCACGTTTCACGTTTCTCGTTTCACGTTTCACGTTTCACGTTTCACGTTTCACGTTTCACGTTTCACGTTTCACGTTTCACGTTTCACGTTTCACGTTTCACGTTTCACGTTTCACGTTTCACGTTTCACGTTTCACGTTTCACGTTTCACGTTTCACGTTTCACGTTTCACGTTTCACGTTTCACGTTTCACGTTTCACGTTTCACGTTTCACGTTTCACGTTTCACGTTTCACGTTTCACGTTTCACGTTTCACGTTTCACGTTTCACGTTTCACGTTTCACGTTTCACGTTTCACGTTTCACGTTTCACGTTTCACGTTTCACGTTTCACGTTTCACGTTTCACGTTTCACGTTTCACGTTTCACGTTTCACGTTTCACGTTTCACGTTTCACGTTTCACGTTTCACGTTTCACGTTTCACGTTTCACGTTTCACGTTTCACGTTTGTCGTTTGTCGTTTGTCGTTTGACGTTTGACGTTTGACGTTTGACGTTAGACGTTTGACGTTTGACGTTTGACGTTTGACGTTTGACGTTTGACGTTTGACGTTTGACGTTTGACGTTTGACGTTTGACGTTTGACGTTTGACGTTTGACGTTTGACGTTTGACGTTTGACGTTTGACGTTTGACGTTTGACGTTTGAAGTTTGACGTTTGACGTTTGACGTTTAACGTTTGACGTTTAACGTTTGACGTTTGACGTTTGACGTTTGACGTTTGACGTTTGACGTTTGACGTTTGACGTTTGACGTTTGACGTTTGACGTTTGACGTTTGACGTTTGACGTTTGACGTTTGACGTTTGACGTTTGACGTTTGACGTTTGACGTTTGACGTTTGACGTTTGACGTTTGACGTTTGACGTTTGACGTTTGACGTTTGACGTTTGACGTTTAACGTTTGACGTTTGACGGTTAGTTTCTGCTAGTATCAAGCGTCAAGGTTAACAACCCAGATCTCCGAGAGGAGGCGTATCCTACACCTGGTTTTTAAAGTAAAATAAGTATAGTATTCAGTATTGAGATGTCTAGCGAAGAGAATAGACGTAGATTTGAAGAGTTTGGTATAAAAGTTCAAAAACTAAGAAGAGACATAAAATTATATGAAGATAAAAAACAAGTTTTAAGAGATTTAACAAATTTAAGTATTTGGGAGGATATTGAGAGATATCATCCTAATCAGTATCCACTTAGAAGAATCCAACCGACGCAAATATGGCCATCCTAAAGGCTAATTTCATTATACTTACGGCTATATTAAACAACGTACTGTATACCAATGTACCGTTGGGCGTACAACAGATGGCGATACGTTTTGATAATCAAACGGAATGGCGAAAGATAAATTTCTCGGTGGTAAATAATATGAAGCTAAATACGTTTTCCATAGCAATCGATGAAGCAAAGAGATACAAATTAAAATTGATTTTTAATGATGGCATTGAAGGGGAATTCAAAGATTGGCATGCTGTTACGACTCCACCGATCGATTTGAGTGACATGTCAGAGCCCAAATATTCTAAATTATATGTAGTTAGTTGTATAACACTATCATCTACTTTGTTTATAATATTGAAAATTATTGTAAAAATTATAAATAAAAAATTTTATTCTTCTTGTAAAACGAAAATAAATGCATGAAATTAATAAGGGGTTTCAATTAAAAAACATTTCCTTTTATAATCATTTATTAATAACAAAAATTACAAAGGTAAAACAGTGTTAAGGAACCATTGGCGTAGACTTTCGACGTTCTTCTGGGTACATTTAAATGATCCATTGGCGTGGTACATGCAGGTTTTGGAGTCACTACTGAATTTTTCTGTTGCACACGGGGTTCCATCGAACTTGCATACATCTACTATTATAGGACGTGACACGTGACACTTTTTTAGTAAAAATTCGGCTTTTTCACTTCCTCGCACGTAAATACAATCAGCATGGTTTAGTAAATATGTTTCCAGAATCGAGTTTAACTTGGAATAATCCACGTCTCCAGATGAATAGTTGATCCCATGAATATGTTTCTCAACATATCTAGCGCTAATTCTATCAGGCGTATTTAGGTTAGAATAAGGTGTAGGCGGTGTGAACAAAGCGTGGTATTTTTTACAACCAATTGCGATACTCAATTCCTTCGGATGAAAAATACCGTCGATGCAGAAGCCTTGGATGTCAACGAATGCGATCCTCATGATGACAGAAACGAGACTGAGAGACTTATATAATACTTTTAACTACTTCCGTAAGAGGACGATATTCCATCAAACGATCATGAATTATGATGCAATATGCTTTGGTATTAGCGGGGAATCCTGTATCTGCTTCTATTTCCAATTTTACATCAACCGTAGAAGATTTCATGGTCTCTTCCTGCTTTGAACAATCAATCACAAATAATGCGTATCGTTTGAATGCTTCATAGTTTAGAAGAGCCGTTTTCGGTGTACCGGTTATATAGTTTGCATTAAATTCTGTGTAGTTGTAGTAAGCAATAGCAAAGTCGTCTTCTTTAAAATCTAAAAGCATTCGTTCGTTTGGCCAATATTCCCCGTTTAGAGATACTCTAACACCGGTTAGGTTAACATTATCAAATTTAGTGGGGTCGCTACTTAGTTTATTCCGCCTGTCAGTTTGGAAGCAAACTAATATATATCGTGGACGTTCTACGGCGGCACTAGTCTTTACGGCCCAAATTTCTCGTTTAGAATCTTTAGTTATTGATGGTAGTTCATTTAATTCCCAGTTTCTAAACGGAATAAATATAGGGCGATCATTTTTGATGGGTTCCATAAGTTTAATTTTAATTTCGTCATTAGGGAAGATATGTTTAATTTTTTACTTCCATACTTTCAATTATCAATTTAACGGTTGTAGAGGTCATACCACTACCACTACCTCCGGTTATAGGCTGCTCTGTGACAATGACACAATCATTATCGTTACGTGATCGAACTAAACGAAATGTTTGTCTACCATAGGTAATCATAGTATAATCATTGAAAACGTTGAAAATGTGTTTAAGAGGCATAAGCAAATTGAAATGTTTTGAACCATTCAGAAGCGGGTTATCGGGATAATTCCATCCCGCAATACTCATGAAACGACTGTATTCCGGTCCATAGCATGTTAAGGCTCGTACGGTGCTTACGATTCCAGGATCTCTAACGACTTTTATTTCTCTAGAGCATTCGCTGTAGGAACAGCTATCGAAAAGAAACGCTCCAAAATTGGGTGCTAATTCACATTTTCCCCCGCCAGTAATTTCCAATTTTCCTTTAATTTCCAATAGAGTGTCAGGCATTGCGAAAAATGCATCAGATTGATTTATGATAAATTCAATGACGTCGCTGTTGTTGAACGATTTAACGTATGGACTATAGGATCGATATTCTTCTTTTCTAATGGTATCATCAAATCGTGGTTTTTTTATAAAGGTTGAATTTTGGATCGATACCACCTTCATCGAATCGAAAACGTTTCATCATCGTCGGTTCATCACCATCATCATCATGCTGGCGTTTTCCCATTTCGTTTAGGTTTTAATCCAATCGATTTAAGAAATAATAGGTTTTGTGTAGATATAACGACTTGTCGCTGAGGAGCTCTGGTTGGTACTGACAACGTCACGTATGCAGAAGTGTTTATAACTAAACCCATTTAACGTTCTTGTAACTCCAAATGAAGAGTACTTAGTTCACCGCGAAAGTTTACGGGTCTCTGCTGCTGATCAAGCGCCACAACAGTTATGTTTGTTATTTCTCTGCTACTGCTTACAGGTAAGTATATCGGATTATGTGGACGTTCTATAATCTGATATCCAGGATTTTCGATTATCGGGAACTCGTATATTGAATGCGTAGGTCTATTTTCGTAGAAGGCTCCTTCAATAATGTTACAATCAAAGTGTATGCTAGATACTTTTATAATGTTTACAGGTAGATCCGATGCATACTTTCGGTCTGGAGCAAGAATTGTCTTGGAAAATCCTAAAATATTACCAAGACTATCATCCTGTACAAATGAAATAGCGTGATTTCGGCAGTATATTTCGCATTTGAGAGTATTGTTATTCGGCTGCAATGAAAACTCGTCAATGCTGTTGGTTCGCACCTCCAGTTCCTTCTTTATATATTTTTCGATATCCGTAATTTCATAGCACCCCGTAGGAATTTCGATGGTCTTTAATTTTTTTCGATTATTATTTTCATAATAGTAAAACTTCTCTCCATCAATATTGGGTATTAAATTGTACGAACAGAACCCCAACAATCCTAGAAAATATGAATTTTCAGGATTTATTATGATTGGGGTCTGCGGAACGAATGAGAACTCGTTAGTGGTACTCGTTAAAGTTAACAACATGACTGATGTAGAATGAGTGATGTAAGGATTTATATATATACACATTTATAATTTTTATTCATTTATTTTTTAAAATAATAATTACAAGCGTGACAATCAGCCTGCGCATCTGCAGGCCCATCAAAGTGAGTTTGAGCGTCATGTCTATTATAATGTACGTAACAAGGTAAACGAATTTGTAAATTAAAATTACATTTATATTCATTAGGTAATTTGTGCCAAATATCCAACAATTCTCCAGGTCTAACGTGCCGTATCAAATAGTCGACAGGAAGTATGCTTAGTTCATCTTCTTTAAGGGATTGTAGCGTCCTTTTTCCGTCTATGTACGCTAGTATGGCCTCCATTGTATAGAAACTTTAAACATAAATGTCCACAATTAATTTGGTTATAAGTTTGATATGGATCGTCGTTGTAAAATATTTTTGCTTTACCTAAATAACGAACAAGTTCTTTCGGCGGCTTTAGATTACCGAATGAATCAAAATAGTCTACGATATCGTTTATCTTTCTATAAGCTACCCAATGAGTTCCTTGATTTCTCGACGTATATAAATTTAAAATGGCGGATTCTTTTCGGTGAGATGTCTTTGGTAAAGTGTCTCTCATGAAAACTCCACGAAAATATGGTATTTTTAAACGTTTAGCATACGCAATCAAGTCTTTATCGTATAGAGGTCTAGAGGGTAGCTTCAACGGTAGTTTTGTTGTTTCTTTAAAAATAATCCCAATCCTCCTTTTGCGTTTTTTCGTAAATATAATCCTTTACCAATAGATTCCATAGCTCTATTATGTCTTTGATCTTCTTCAAGTTTCTTTTGAGCATTCTTGGCATTGATGACTGTCTTGGCGATGCCGGCCGCGCCTCCTGATAACGCACCAAGAGCTGATAGATTAGCAAATAATGGAATCAAAGGAAGGAATCCTCTGCTCTTTGGAATCGGAATTATCCTAGGAATTCTAACACTTTTTCGCCCTCCAGATTTTTTAATTAACATTCGTGCTACTTTCAACGCATGAGCGGCTGACTTTTTCAGATCCGGTGAAGGATTCTTCTTCAAAGATTTTCCTACTTTTCCTGTAATCGCTCCTAACCCAAGTTTTCGTTTAGCCACTTTAAGCATCCAAGCAACAGCTTGGTCGCCTAATCCTGCACCCATTTTACGTTTAGCCTTCATTCCTGTAGTAACAAGCCAAGCGGCTGATTTTTCACCAAAAGTCGCGTCCTTCGACTTGACGCGTTCCCAAGCTTTGTTTTCAAGTTCCCAATCGGCCTTATGGCGTTCGTCTAAAGAATGATTCTCGGAATATGCAATATCGTGTGCTTTACATGCAGTATCCAAAGGATTAATGCCAGGATCACCACGCGCAAGACGTTTTTGTAATTTAGTACCGGGTCCACAGTATCTATAGCCCGGAAAATGAAGTTCGAACGGTAACTTGTTGATAATAGTATTGAGAACACCTTGTCCCTCGTACACCAACATTTAGAATGATCCATACTTTAGTGAATTTGCTTATATATAGGGTATCGCAATAAAATTACGATAAACGATGAAGGTAGTTCAACAGACTCAGACGTTGCCCATAAGCAACTTAGATTTTAATACGGAAAAAACTGAAAGTAAACATGGTAAATTATTACCTAATTCGTTTCGTGCTATTATTTGTGGACCTAGTGGATGCGGGAAAACGAACGCAATGATGGCGCTTCTTTACGATCCAAATGGAGCTAAATTCAAAAATGTTTATGTTTATTCAAAGTCATTGTACCAACCAAAGTACCAATTGCTGAAAGAAGTTTTATCTGGTATGAAGGAGGTGGGTTATTTCCCATTCAAAGACAACGAAGAAATTCTAAGTCCCAACGATGCTAAACCAAATTCAATATTTATATTTGATGATGTAGCATGCGATGGGCAGCAGAAAATAATTCGTGAATATTACTCCATGTGTCGACACAAAGATATCGATGCTGCATATCTCTGTCAAACTTACTCTAAAGTTCCAAAACAGATGGTGAGAGATAACTGTAACGTAATTGTGGTATTTAAACAGGATGAGATTAACCTTAAACATATTTTTGACGAACACGTATCGCCTGACATGTCCTTTGACGATTTCAAAAAGGTATGTTCTGAATGTTGGAACGATCGATACGGTACTCTTGTAATCGCAAAAGACTTTGATCTTAACGATGGCCGATATCGTAAGGGTTTTGATAAATATATAAAAATGTAGGTGTCATACGTTACTCATTACTTGACGTCAAGATGTCGACGGATGCAGCTCGCAAACGAAAAATTGCCGAACTTAGACGTTCTATTCGAAGAAAGTACTTGGCTCTGAAACTAGGTCGAACGGAGGAGGATGAATCTATTAATAGATTATTTAAACCAATTGCCGAACCTCTGAAAAAAATTCAAAAAAATTCAAATAACTTGTTAAACGTGTCAAAGATCGAGTTAACAAATCAGCAGGATTTCTCTTTGTCTCATTTCAATCCACAAACAGCCTCATCGCCGCACCAAAAAATAAAAAACATACCGATAGACACTATAGTTGAAGATGATGGAGGTAGTACCCGTGAAGAATTTAGCGAAGTTGATGAACCTGAACATTCTGAAGAACGGATGGCACCAGGAGTAGTTGAGCAATACCTTGAACAGTATCCGCCAATGAGTCAACCATACATTCAAGATTTTTGGAATAAAGATGATAAAATTGATCCCGTGTATGGTCCTATTTATGAACCTGGAAACGATTGGTGGTATTTAGGTGACAAGCGCATAGACTTGGCCCCCTATAAACCTATAAACCTATAAACAATTCTTAGAAATGTCTAAGGTACACCGAAATTCTTTAGGAAATTTGAAAGGTACAAGGAGAGGCAAATATTTAAATATAATAAAACCTATGTTTATACAGGGTGGTAAAGGGATCGTCGTCAAGTACTCTGGTAAAGGCATGTTAAATAAAAACCAATTAATTTACAATAAGAAGCCTATAGAATATGTTTATTGGGATGATCCCAATGAACTTTGCGATCGATTGAAGTTGTTGATGGCTTCGAAGAATGCTGGAAATACTTCGGTAAACAACGAAATCGTCAGCATAATCGACGAACTTCGAGAAGCAGATATCATATATCAGAGTACATTACATATTATAATCATTTTCATCATGAGTCTCGATAAGTTTGAACGTAGACAAAGTTCTAAGGCGGTGGAACCATTGCTTAAATTAAGGCAGTTGGAAAACAGTTTTAAAAATAATTATAGCATAAACAAAGTAACTCTGGACAAGTTAAATGACAGTGTAAACGGTATTGCAGATAAAACTAGAGACATTGAGGCATTCATCACGAGAGATCCACCTATAGCAGGCAAACATATGGCAACCAAAAAATACGTTGATGATGCGATTAAAACCAATAAAGGATATCTTCGAAGCGATATCGCAAAATTGGAGGATCAGTTGAAAAAAAGCAATCATGATTTGTTTTTGAAAATACAAACATTAAATGAGAATTTTGCACAATTGACCTTGCTTCATCAAAGAAATATAGATAAGGTAAACGTTGCTTTAAATGCTTCTATTAATCAAATTAACGATAAATTATCTTTGGAAATACAAAAAATTGGTGATATGATTAAAATAGGTGATGCTGACATTAAGCGTGAACTTTCGAATGTAACGCAACAAATATCAACACATCAAAAAGATCTTGAAAGTATCAGCGAAAAATTCGTTAAGTTATATGATATAGATATGAAATCAATTCGCAATGAAATGGTTGTTAAAATAGATAATTTGACTAAACAATTGTTGCATGATAATCAATTGATTATAGACTTGGATGCAAATTTTAAAGCAATCGCCAATACTACTCATTCATATAATTTTTTTTTTAATAATGCTTAAATTCGTTATAAAACATTGAATCTTTTATTCAATAGTATGGCTTCGAAGGACAAGCTCCAGCTTGTCAACGAGTTGCATAGACCTGCTCGAAAAAACTATCCTAGACGCCGTACAATTATTAAAGGTTTGGATGATCTATGGCAAATGGATTTGGCTGAAATGCGTCCTTATGCGCATCAAAATAAAAATTTCAAAATGATTATGGTTATAATAGACTGTTTTTCGAAATTTATGTGGACACGCCCACTTAAGACAAAGACAGGTGAGGAAATAACGAAAGCGTTTGCCGATGTTCTCGCTCATTCCAAAAGAATACCGAAAAATTTACAAACAGATCAAGGAACCGAATTTTTCAATACAAAATTCCAAAATTTAATGAAAAAATACAACATTAATCATTATAATTCATACAGTGTTGTCAAAGCTGCAATTGCCGAAAGAGCAATAAGAACTTTAAAATCGAAATTATATAAATACTTTAGTTTAGTTGGAACATACAAGTGGCTTGACGCCTTACCTAACCTAACAAAAGAATATAATGAAACCAAACATAGAACGATTGGATGTAAGCCTGCGCAGGTAAACAAGACAAACGAAAAATATATTTTGAAACAAAAATATTCTCACTTGAAAATTGCAGGGCCTAGAAAACTTAAAGTCGGCGACATTGTACGCATTAGTAAAGCGAAACACGTTTTTGAAAAAGGCTATAAGCCCAATTGGACTATAGAATTATTTAAAGTTGCAAAATGTAAGATAACCAATCCCGCTACGTATCTTCTCGAGGACATGGAGGGTGCACCAATCAAAGGCGCATTCTACGAAGAAGAATTACAGAAAACCGCAAATCCTGATATCTACTTGGTGGAGAAGATTCTTAAACGCAAAGGAAATAAAATGTACGTTAAATGGTTGGGGCTAAAAGGTAACAGTTGGATCAAAAACGATGATTTTGTATAGGATCACGAACAAATTTCTGCAAGTCACGGGCCTTTTTGTACAATCTACCGAATGTAAAAGTGGGAGACTATGAATAGGAGGTAAAAGTGGGGGGGAGCAAAAGTATAAATTGCAAAAATCAAGCTTGACGTTCTCAGTTGTTTGCAGTCGATCAGTAAAAAATGTGCAGTCAAGACAGTGGTATCGAAGTATTAGTCGAGAGTGATAGCGATAGTGATATTGATGCTGAATTCGATCAATTTTTCGAAAAGCTAAAACCTTCTGAAGAACTTGACAAAATTGTACAATCCTATGAAGATGCTGCAAAACGTGAGATGCATTACCTACTTCAAACCTCATATATGTTATCAGGATACGACATTCGATGCGGTATAAGTCCAGCGAGATCGTTTACTCCAGCAATCATTTTGGCTCAACACTTTAGGTCTACTAAAATATCTTTTGGAACTTTCGAATGGGCTCTTTTTGTTGATATTCTCAGACAAAAGATGGGCGATTTTTTCGAGGAAGACTTGCCTACATATCCAGACGAGTATGATCCTATAACATTTTCATGTGGCGATTATTGTATGATTACGCAACTGGTTTATGACGACATTAAATTCCTCGTTGTAAAGAAACATGGCGTTGAATACTATTTGTGTGAAGAAGAAGTTCATGAAATTCTTGAAACTGATAAACAATTGGTGTCCAATAGAGTGGCTGCATTAGAAGAACTTAATTTCTGTTTATATTATAATAATATTATCGATTTTTGTAAAACACGTGATGACTCTGTACAATTGTTATTTTCAATGTGTGATATACTTCCAAATGATTTGTTAAACCATGCTTTAAGGGAGTACATTAATTTTTATAAAATTTCTGTAATTAATGATTTAAATAAATGATTTTTTTGAAAACTGGTTTTCTTTTATTTTCATATTCATTGTTCATTATCATTCAAAATGTTTAAGAATACAGACGTGCTTTCTTTATTCTTTCTTGCTACTGCTGCTGCTGCTGCTGCTGCTGCTGCTGCTGCTGCTGCTGCTGCTGCTGCTATAACTCAAGATGATGCTTTGACATATTTACAAAATTTCGGCTACATAAATAAAAGTGAAAATGGTCTTACTGATATTACTAGTGCATTGATAGATTTTCAAGAAACCAATAATCTTCCGGTCGATGGAAAATTAAACAAAGAAACCGTTCGTTTAATAAATAGACCTAGATGTACTCAGGGCGATAATTCTTTTACTGTACATTCCAAATGGAACAAAAAACATTTAAAGTGGTACTTTCCTCAAGCGGGACGGCATACAAGGTATTTTGAAATAGCTAAGAAGGCTTTTGATATATGGGCGCAGAATACTACTCTAACATTTGAAAATGTTCGCATACCTAATCCAAGCGCAGATATTGCGATTTTCGTTACAAAAAGGAATCATAACACTCGCTTTAATTGTCAAGGAAATCATGAATGTGCATTTAAGTTTGATGATCCAGGAGGAAAACTCGCTCACTCGTATTTTCCTAGTAATGACACATGCATCGAGATTCATATTGATGAAGAAGAACCGTGGTATATAGGAGATGGAAAAACACCTGAAGAACAATACAACTTATTTATGGTGCTTGTTCATGAAATTGGACATGCACTTGGTTTAGGGCATAGTAGTAATAAAAATGCAATTATGTATCCTTGGTATCAAGAAGAAAATAGGCCACTCGATGAAGATGATGTAATAGGCATGGAATCCTTGTATGGAAGTCGTCAAAAATTTGCTAAAATTCCTCCAAATATTTTGAAAATGATGACTGAAACCGCTACAAAACCTGCTACCACCTCTACTACCGCCACAACTACAAAACCAACTACCACCACAACTACAGCTACAACTGAGTCAAATATAATGCCCAACATTCCATCGCAAAAATCGTCTACAAATTTATGTAATATTAAAATACCTAACTTCATGTTTTTAGCAACGGCAGAAAGCTTTCCTAGTTATCGAATGTATGTAGGCCACGAAAGTTTTTTGTGGAAATTAGAGTTAAATGATATGCATATTCCACTCGCATCAGAACTTATTGCCGATTACCTTCCTAGAGAGCTCAAATCTCACATTTCACATATCTTTCAAAACTCTGTTAGAGACTTGGTTACAATCAGTAAACAAATGGTGTACGTAGTGGCGTTTCCTAATTTAAACATTCAACATAGTTTTAATCTACCAATTAAAAATATTAAAGTTATTAATGCTCTATTTCAAACAAGCAGCGGGCAGATGTATCTGTTGTACAACAATGATATATACATTGAATTTAATGAAACTGGAGAAATACTTAATCGGGGAAGAACAAGAGATCTGTTTCCTGGAATTCCTGGAGATCTAACTTCTGCATTTAGATATATAGATGGACATATATACTTTTTCTTTCAAAATACCTACTATAAATACAGTGAATATACAAGAAAAGTTGTAGAAGCAGGAACCTTTAGCTGGAATCTGTTTGGAGTACCATGTCCTGATGATAGCATATTGAATCAATTGAAAACTATGTTAGCAAAAATTATTTCTTTTTATGAATAAAATAATAATACTAAAGACTTCTGCTTTTTTTTTACCTACTCAAAATAAAAGTCAAAAATGGAGAAAAATATTTTTTTATTACTTAAAAATCTAGTTACAAATGGTATAAATATTTTTTTTTTGTGAATATTACATACATAATCTACAGAAAAATTATTTTTGTAGATATTACATAAATATCTTAAAATCTACAGAAAAAAATTAAATATATGACAATATTTTCTATACAGAAAAAAAAAACAAAAGTAAATTACATACGAAAAAAGGATATAAAGCGATTTTTTTTTAAAAATATTTTTTATTTACCAGTGTTTTTGCCAAATTACATCCAGAATTTGTAGGAGGTGTATGTAGTGTATGTAGTGTTTTATTCTTTAGGGATACTATAATGGCCCCAGGGAAGTGTGTCAAAACTATTTGGAATTAAATAGCGTTTATCGTCATGAGGACTGAATGTTAAATTTTTGCCAAATTTGCTGTGCATGAGCGTATTTCTCAGCACTTATATGTTCATCGTTTAATTTATTGTAAAAGTGTTGAATTGGTGGTAATGAAGTCTCGTTTAATTTTTCTAAAGAATATATATAATCGTAACAAAAAACTCCTTTGCGTGTTAACAATTCAAATTGATTATTGGTTAAATTTGGAAATTCGCGTTTTAAAATTTTCTTCTCTGAGTTATCTAAAATTGAAGCTAGTTCATCAAGAGATGTCCCCATGAATCGCAATGAATCGATAAAACGTAATTTAATGTTAGTTTCATCTGAATGAAGAGTAAATGAAATATATTTATCCTTATTGATTGGAAGTAAGCTCAAACATCCCTTTTTACATAAATTCGTAATCATAAAATGACTATCGTACCCACTTAGGTTGTGAAAGACCACTGGCACAACAAACAATTTTCGGAAATTCAGATTGCATGCTTGGTGCGAAAATCCCCTAAAGGATCCGTTAAAGTGGTCATGGTCCCTTACAATTATGTCCTTGGAGGAAAACTGTTTATTACATATATGACAAGTTTTTGCCTTACATGTATCTGGTTTTTCAATCATAGGCACAATTGTTTTTATTTTAGAATTTACAAATTTTGCTACATCTTCCATTCGATCTGCAAACCAATCCATGCATTCCTCACCGCGATAACTATCGAAATAAGAAAGGCTGTCATCATATGAACATTTTACATAGTAGCCTGCACTATACGCAACATGTTTTTGATATTTTAAAGTTTTAGTTATACTAGGTTGATTGAAATTTTCTAATTGACACTCAAAATCAGCATAAACGACAAACGGGGTAGTTTGCTGATATGTAAAGTTTCGAAATTCAACAAAATCAAATTGAGGAACACTCATTTTATACTTATTTAATTTAGAGCAAAGTTTTTCATGTTCAGCTAATTTATCTTGACTACTAAAATAATTTAAACATCTATCACATATATATTTTTTGGACGTATTTTTATTTAGTTGCAATGAAACTAATCTGGATAAATCTTTAATCCAGCAATAATGATATTTAATCTCCACGTCAATATCATCAACCGGTGGAGCATCGTAATCATTGAGTTTCGGATAATACTGATCTTGAATAAGCAAAAGATTTACATGTTTTTCTAGTTTATTTTTAGTCAGTCTAGCCGGTACTACTACGTAAGATGAACTGTTTTTCGATTCTTTTAATTCTAATGCGTAAACGTTTACCGAAATTTCGTTTATTTTTTCAAATTTTGGAATTTGACTTAATTCCATTGAACAATCTAATCCCTCTGTTTGTAGAAATTGTTTGTAATATGGATACGAGGAGGTTCGATATGTATGTTTACTAGCCGGATAAAGAGCACTAATAATGGACCAATAAAAGCAGGCCTGATCGGTATTTTTAATATTAATGCAAGCTTGTTTTTTTAAAATTTCCTCAGGTAATTTAATGTAAGACGACCCGTTTCCCATTTCATATTTATTTACATTTACTGCTAATTATACGATTTTACGTAATGCCCACCCACTATCTTTCTCCGAAAATTCCGATAATTTATTTAAAATTTTATCTTGCACATTATCTTTAAACCACTCTGTTATTTCAGTCGATTTATCAATAACAGCATTTTTAGTATTGAAATATTTTAAATCTAAAATCTCATTATCGTTAGATTTTTTGATGAATTCGCCACAAAATGTAGTATTTACTTTTAGTGCGTGATGTTCTTTTAAATTTTTTTTAATTTTATTTTTAAAAATAGTCACACAATCATCCAAAAATGTGCCTAAGTCCTTATGTCGGATATTAACTATAATTCCGGTTGTAGCTCTACTTTTAAAACTAGATTCTACATTAGCCCATTTTACGCGTTGCCCCAATTTTGATTGTATGCCCATACCAATATGTCTATTCAAAATTAATTTTCTAAAATGTTTAAAATGTCCCACATTAGTTTCCAATTTACGTGAAGCACCAATAGATAAATTATATTGCCGTCTACTACGAATTGCTTTATTACATGATGTAATCTGTCTTTGTAGTCGTTTTAGCCAAATCTCAGCATCTCTAATTGTAAAATTATCGAATAAAATTTTCCTAAGTTTTTTTATAGCCGACAATACCCCGTCAGATTGTTTAATAACACTAAAAGGATTCATTTTAACACTGGCAAATAAAAAATATTAAAAAAAAATCGCTTACCCTTTTATCCTTAATTTTCGACAATTTCAAAAGATGCAGCTGGATGCGGTTTTCCTGTGTCAACGGTTCCTCTGAATGTGAGACTGTATTGCCTGTCTGTGAGGTGATGTAGGTATGGTTTGTAAGTTTCTACAACCCGTTGTGGTAAAAATGTTACACCGTGCTCCAGTTCAACCAAAATCCCTGGGCCAAATTTCCCTTGTATTATTTTTGACTGGATAATTTTAAATGGAGTTCCAATAGGTAGAGTATTCAATTTAATTATTGGTTTATGTTTCCTTTCTGTAATTAAAGATACCTCGTTAAGTTTTGATGTATCCATCTATAAAAAAAATACACGTTTTAAATAAAAAAGTTCTCTCAATTTAAAAAATTTTTATTAAAAATATTTAGAAAATTATAGCAAAATATTAAAAATACGTTCAAATCGTTTACATAGAACGAAAAATTATGATTAAATTCAAAAACAAAATCTGGTATTTACAAAAAGAAATTAAAAAATATACTAAAAATCGTTTACATAAAAAGTAGAGAGTCAGTAAACTTTAAAATTGCTTCAAAAGCAAAGGGATTGAGAAAAATCTACTATTTAGAGGATAAATTATAATTAAATTTGATAGAAAACAAAAGATGATGAAAACCTAATAATAAAATATATATTTCTTACCTTAACGTCACTGTATATTAACTTTAACACACGCCAAATATTTGTTGCTGTTGTTGTGGATTGCTGCGGTGATCTGTTCTTGCTGCTACTGTTCACGGTGCTGGTGAGACGTAAACTGAGAAACGATGTGTTTTCCAGGTCTTATATCTTCGTTGTTGTGACGTCAATGAATAGTCTTTTATTCAAAAACAACTGCTATATCAGTAAACCGGTGATCTGTTCTTGCTGCTACTGTTCACGGTTCTGGTGATACGTAAACTGAGAAACGATGTGTTTTTCCAGGTCTTATATATCTGCGTTGTTGTGACGTCAATGAATAATCTTTTATTCAAAAACAACGGCTATATCAGTAAACATTTCTTGTGAATGCCGTTGAGAATTTTCTTATCAGAATTATAACTTCCTGTAAATACGGTTTTAGCGGTATGAGAATTTTGCTATCAAAATTCTTACTTTTACAAGTGTGGTTTGGATATGCGCTTCCTGTAAATTTTGTTTAGGCGTTTGATAATTGTCTTATCAATTTTCAAGTTTCAACAATTGTGGCCTGTTATCGGTGTATGTGTTGTTTAAAATTTTATAAATGTATGATACAGAATGTCCCATATTATTGCAAATCAATATCCATTTTTGTTTTTGATCTCTATGATTTTTCAGGTGGGCTATATTTACATCGGTTGTTGGACTAAGGTGCTCCCAAATATTTAAATTTTCGGTATCTATATAACCCCGTTTTTCTCGTTTAACTCGGACCCCGTGATACACGCTAAGGTCCTTATGGCATTGCGCATGCTTTTTCTATTCCACAACGTCAAACGTGAAACGTCAAACGTCAAACGCCAAACGTCAAACGTCAAACGTCAAACGTCAAACGTCAAACGTGAAACGTCAAACGTCAAACGTCAAACGTCAAACGTCAAACGTCAAACGTCAAACGTCAAACGTCAAACGTCAAACGTCAAACGTCAAACGTCAAACGTCAAACGTCAAACGTCAAACGTCAAACGTCAAACGTCAAACGTCAAACGTCAAACGTCAAACGTCAAACGTCAAACGTCAAACGTCAAACGTCAGTCGTCAAACGTCAAACTTTTCGGTGCACATACCCCCCATTTTTCCCATTTAAATCGGACCACGTGATACACGCTAAGGTCCTTATGGCATTGCGCACGATTTTTTCTTTTCGATGTCAATCTATATCACGCTTTCTACATAACCCCCTTTTTCCCGTTTAAATCGGACCAACGATAGCTGAGATACACGCTAAGGTCCTTTTGTCCTGTCATTGCGCATGATTTTTCTCTTGTATGTCAATCTATATCCCGCTCTCTTCATAATGCAGTTTTTCCCATTTAAATCGGACCAATAGCAGTGAAGATATACGCTAAGGCCCTTTTGTCCTGTCATTGCGCATGATTTTTTCTTTTCAACTTCAATCTATATCACGCTCTCTTCATATTGCCGTTTTCCCCGTTTAAATCGGACCAATAGCAGTGAAGATATACGCTAAGGCCCTTTTGGCTTTACCACTACGCAAAAATTCTATTCGACGAAATTTAATCCCCCCACTCCCCCCACTACCCCGTTTTCCTCTCAGACCGTCTGTCTCACTCTTAGCCATTGAATATGTACCTCTCACTCTTACACATTGAATTCCCTATGTGGCCCCGTGGTAACATAGTCTATCTACGTCCATCTAGGTCCATGTAGATTATTGTTTTGATCTTTTATAAAAAAAATTCAGTTTCTAAAAATTTCAATAATACTAGTGTACCAATTTCTAAATTTAACATTTTTTCTGCTAGAACGTTCAGATCAACTGAATCGTATGCACCTTTCAGATCTAAGAACAAGAAAGCTACATATTTATTATCAGTGAAGGAACATTGGATGTCAGTTACCAAGTGAGATACTGCTTCAGTAGTTCCCAATCCCCTTCGAAAGCCATATTGAGTCGTTGGTAATTTTGAGTAGTATTCTAGATACCAATAAAATCTCGTCTTAATCATACGTTCATAGGTCTTTGCTATACATGACATTAGAGAAATAGGTCTATATGATGACATTACATTATGATCGTTGCTAGGTTTTTGAATTAGGGTTATTATGATTTCCTGGAATGGTTCAGCAATTTCACCGTTTCTCCACCAATCATGGTAAAATTTTAGAAGTTTTTCTTGTGCCAAACAGGTAAAATTTTTTAAAATAATATAACTTATCATATCTTTTCCGGGTGAGCTTTTTCGAGTTATATTTAAAGCTGATTCTAATTCATTATTACTGAATATTTTGTTAAAAAAATTCGTTACTTTGTGCAGGAAGTCCTTGCGGATTATTAGGCACTGAATCTGGGGTAAAATATTTCAGCAATTTTTCAATCATTTCTAGGGATACATTAGACTTATTAGAATTGTATTTTTTATTCGAATTTTTTTTAATAAAGTGTCATATTTTAGTAGGAGGGGTGTTTTTGTTTAAGTTATTTAAGAAGGATTTCCAACTAATTTCGCATTTGGTCTTAAAGAGGACTTTGCTTTGAGCTTCAATTTGTTTTGCATTAATATAATTTTCCCAATTGGCAGTTCTTTTGTATATTTTATATGTCTCTCTCATCTTTGAGACCATCTGTGAACATTCCGTATCTCACCAATAGGGGCGTAAAACTTTTTATTGATTTTGTTGCTGCATCATTGATAACGCTTATAAAGTCATTAAAAGAAAAATTATCTGAGTTATTATAAATAAGAAAATTATTTAAAAGAAACTGAAACAGTGTCCAGTCTGCTGAATTTTCATTCCATTTTCTATAAGGGTGTATGTATTCAGGATTAAAATTGGAATCAAGCGTAATTACAATGGGAAAATGATCGGAGCCCATGCGATCTGATAAAACGGACCAGTTAATTTTCCAAATAGATTGGGCGTGGTAATGGTAAGATTGCCCCCCGTTAGCTTTTAAACATTTTAACAATCTTTTTTCAACATAATTAGTTGTTGCTTTACGAATCATTTCACCATCTAACTCGTTAAAGGCATTCCGAACTCTTTGCTCTAATTCTTCTTTAGTATTAATTTGGGTAGAGTACACTAAATTTTTAATATGACCTCATAAAAAAAATCAACAGGAGTTAGATCTAGCGATCTTGCAGGCCAAAGCCAAGGACCATTTAGACCTACCTATCAATCGGTCTTCAAAGAGTGCTGTAATTTCTTGATTTACATAGTATGTTGAATGTGCTGGGGCACCATCCAACTGGTACCAAAAATTATTATTTGGTAGCTGGTTTAAAATGTCGGCAACTACTTCTCTAAGAATTCTAATGTATCTTTCTGAGGTCAGTCTTTCATTATAAATGTAATAAAAAGCTCTTCCAAAACCGATCACTGCAAACACATTAAAACTAAATTCGTACTGAAATTGTGCTTCACGATAAAAATATGGATTTTCGTTGGCCCAGAAATGACATTGCTTGCGATTGATGATCCCTTTACGTGTAAATTTCGACTCGTCCGACCACAAAATTTTGTTTAAAATCTCGGGATCTTCTTGAATTCGTACCAATAACCATTCGCATAATTCAGTTCGTCTTATTTGATCACCATCTCGCAACTAATGAACTTTTCTTTGTGCATAGGGATGCCATTTATTTAGTGCTAAAATTCGTTGTATTGACCCTCGACTAATATTTAAATTATCTTGAGCCATTCTAATGGAGGCGTGAGGATACGCAGTAAAATACCCTAATACGTTAATTAGATTAACTTCTTCATCTCGGACATAATGTTGACGGTTTCTTCCCGGGTTTTGTTTAAAATTATTCAAAAAGTTAGCTTCGATTCTATCAAATTTCTGTCTGTTCATTGGTGGTAAATGAGGGTATCGTTCATTAAACATGCGGCAGGTTCTACATTTGATTCTATTACATTCTCCATGAATGTAAAATAAATTAAGAATATCTTGGTTGGTATATTCTTCAATATTTTCCATATTTTCCATATTTTGAACGCAAAAAATACACAACTTAAATACATAGAAATATGACAATTCAGTGTGTTGACAGATTGTTGTTTAGCATATTTCCACGGCATACTAAGATAAAAAATTAAAATATGAAACTATACTATATTATGTAGGTGCATGCGTAAAATTTAAATTTAAATTTTCTTAAAATTGGCGAGAGATAATTATAGGGAATTAATAGTGCAAATGAAGATCAATGAAGAATAATTTTCTGAACAAAATGAAATAAAATTATACAGGATTTTCCATTTAAAATAAAAAAAATTTTCATGTTTAAAATATTTATTTTTTAAAATAATTTCCAAACATACAGTCGAACAAACGATGTACAAGTAAATTTAAAAAAGCAAATGTCTGCCGGCATATAAAAGTTTATAAAAAACTGAATAACGTCAAATACACTATAATTAGAATAGGCGAATGGGGTATCATTGTTAACAGAATTTCATGCTGAATCTAAAATTTAAAAAATATATAGGGTGTTCAATTTAAAATAAAAAAGTTTTTTATGTTTAAAAAATTTCATTTTTAAAATTAATTTGCAAACACCCCGTACAACAAATAATGAATAACTAAATATTCTCAAGAAGTACATCCCATCTACTACCTCTTGTTAAAATTTTAAGTATCTACCGGCGACTAAAAATGTAGAAAAAAATTGAATAACGCCAAATCCGCTATAACTAGAATAGGCAAATGGGGTATCGTTGTTTACAGAATTTCATGCTAAATCTAAAATTAAAAAAAAAAAGGGGTATTCCCTTTAAAATAACGAAGTTAGTGGTCACTTCCGGTATAACCGGAAGTTGCACAGAGTTCATTTTATTTTAATTCAAAAGAGCATATTCGATTATGTATACTCAGAAAATGGCGAAAATACAAATTAATTTATTCTCCATAAAGTTGTAATGCCCGCCTTACGTGGGACACGGTGTATATCCATTAAAGAATTAACAATATCCCGAATTTGTGAATAACTATCTGAGGATTTCAAGTATTTTTCATTATTTCTAGTTACATACTTTTCTTGTACAACATTTGTGATACCAATTATCAAGTTTTCCCTATGTTGCATAAATTCATCTCTATACGGATTAGAGAATATAGTTTTTTTTTTCTTTTGTTAGTGGAGGCTTTTTGTACGAAGCAGGTGGCGATGAGGGTGGAGAGCGCTGTTTACGTTTTCTAGGAGAAGATATTTTTGGTTTTCTGATTAGTAATTGAGGGGGAGTTTGAGAACTAGAAACTGGTAGAGGAGGAAAATTTAAAGAATTATTTAGTATATCAAATTGATTATAAGTGGCAATCTTTGCATAGGATGGGTTGCTGATAATTTTTTCGGCATCTTTGAAGGATATATTCTGGGCATTGTTTTGAAACCGAATTATGTTCCTTGGATTGACAGTATAAACAAAAGGAGTTCGTATCTAAGCAAGGTTCGTTAACCTGGTGGGTTTCAGTACAGTTTTTGCAACGTTGCGTTTTGGATTTGCATAGTTTAGATGTATGACCGTACTTGAGACATTTAAAATATTGGACTACTGGTTGAATGTATGGATCAACAGTGAAAGATGATAAATTAATTCTTACCTTATCTGGTAAATAATTGCCTAGGAAAGTTACTATAATCATTTGTCTATCCACCAAAACCTGATTACCATCATTATCTATAATTTTTCGTTTCATTCGTTGAACGCTAACAACTTTAGAGTTATCAGTTTGTATATTTTGTTGTAAGAAATCCTCCGAGAAGAATGTATCGATCATGCGAATGATTCCTTTCTGATATTTAAAAAAAGTCGGAATGTATGCTATTAGGTTGTTTTTACTCATACCGTGGTTTATTAATGTATTTGCAATTGAAAATGTTTTGAAAACTATTTTTACTCTGCTTACCCCCACAGAAATAATGTCCAATATATCGTTTTTAAACGATTCTTCTTCTATTAGAAAATATCAAATTTTCAAAGGAAATAATCTTCCAAAATTTTTATTTGTGTTCCACGTAAACATTATAAGGACCCTTATCAGTACAGGTATATTTAATATTTAAATTAAATGAACTATTGTCTTTTAATTCGGCAGCAAGTGTATTATTGTCGGGCGGCCCGGTGCGCATATTTGTATACAGTGCTTTTCAGATAAAAGTATCCACCTTAAGTAACTTTTGAAGGACTGATTATTACAAAAAACAAAAAAATACGTCAATTAATATTCGAAGGGGGAGATATCGTGCCATATTTAAGTTTGCTGAAAGAGTCACCTTTTCTCCCCTACTATCATCCCTTCAATTTTTTTAAATGGCTTTCCCCATTTTTTATCCATTTTTGGATTGTCCTCGTTTAACTGATTTCAAAAATGTATAAAACATGGGGTTTAAAATAATTAGTTTATGATCTACAGGGTTCCATTATTTGAGTGACAAATTTTTACATCTCACCTTACTGACTGCAGCAAAATTGGATTTAGAATACATTATACCTTAATCGTACCGCTAAAAACTTGTTGAAGTTTTTTATGATACATGGTAAAGGTATTGGAGATTTGAAAAATGTATTTAAATTACTTTTATAGTGTATTTTAATACATGTGCACATTGATTTGTTGAGGTTATTTATTTGATTTGAAAATGGTTTACAGTTTACAAGAAAGAATTGAACTTGTAGGTTTATACTACAAAAATAACAGTTCTGCACGAGCTGCTGCTAGAATTTTCAACGAAACACACCAAGGAGGTCATGCAACTCATAAGTATGTAATTGATCTTATGCATAAATTTACATCAACCGGGTCAGTTGGCAATAAAAAACATAACCGACTGGAACTCGTAAATAACGAAGCAATTGAAGTCGCAGTTTTAGGACAAGTAAGTCTTAAAAATCAACAAGCACAGTCACTGACAACAATAAGCAGAGAAGTAGGTGTTTCATCTTCCACAGTTTATCGAATATTACACAAGCATAAGAACCATCCATACAAAGTTAAATTGGTTCAAGGTATGAAGATGATTTTGATCGTCGTCTTGAATTTTGTGAACTATTGAGTCAGCGCTTGACTGACAATCCACATTCGTTGCACAACCTTTGTTTTTCGGATGAATGCACATTTTCAGTTAATGGTTTAGTTAATAGACATAATTGCAGATATTGGGCTGAGAGTGATCCACATGTTGTGCGTGAATACCACACACAGAATCCTCAAAAGTTAAATGTATGGTGTGGTATCCTAGGTGACCACATAGTCGGACCTTTCTTTTTAGACGGAAACTTAAATGGAGAGTCATATCTTGAGTTATTGAGAGAAGTAATTGATCCACAACAATAATAGAAAATGATCATAATCTTTCTGAAGATTTGCTTGTCTTTCAACAGGATGGAGCGCCTCCATATTTTGCTTTGCCAGTACGACAATTTTTAAATGAAACTTTCCCCAATCGTTGGATAGGTAGAAGAGGCTCGATGATGGAGTGGCCACCTAGATCACCGGATTTATCACCTCTAGACTTCTTTCTATGGGGTTATTTAAAAACAAAAATTTATGCTACCCAACCAGAATCGTTAGAAGATTTACGACAAAGAATAGAGTATGAATGTCTACATTTAAATGCACACGTGTTCGGTGATGTCAGGGAGGCTTTTCAATCTAGGTTATAACATTGTATGGAAGTAAATGGTGGACATTTTGAACAATTTTTATAATAAATTTTGAAAATGAAATATTCGTTTTGTCATTGGAAACGCTTGTGACAAAATCATTAAAATAAAAGTTTTGCACAATTCAATTTTATTTTAATTTAAAATTCTGTAGATCGTAAACTAATTACTTTAATCCCCATGTTTTATACATTTTTGAAATCAGTTAAACGAGAGCAATCCAAAAATGGATAAAAAAATGGGGCAAGCCATTTAAAAAAATTGAAGGGATGATAGTAGGGGTGAAAGGGTGACTTTTTTAGCAAACTTAAATATGGCACGATATCTCCCCCTTCGAATATTAATTGACGTATTTTTTTTGTTTTTTGTAATAATCAGTCCTTCAAAAGTTACTTAAGGTGGATACTTCTATCTAAAAAGCACTGTATAACGGACGCAGAATACAATCTATTAACATTCGGAAATTGCCGAAGAGTAATTCGTATGTAGCAGACGTATTTCAACTAAAACTTGTAACGCGTCTGTTACATACACAACGATTAAATAAAAAATCATGCCTTCAGATACCTAACCGATTTAAAAGAAAACGTTTTATGATTTGCGAATAAGAAAGACACAAGGATGCTTAGTAAAATTTACTAATTTATTTACATCTCTTAGTAAATTATTTATGACCGTAGTGAGATCTTAAAAAACTTAATGGCTAATTTAATAATATTACTACTAACAACAAATTAATAAAAAAACCAGAAAAACTTTATTTTCGGAATTTATTACCACCAAGCCCTACGTTTTTTTCTACACAAATTTTTAACGAAAGTGCTGCTTTTTTCTTCCTACTGTGTCTAAAAGATTTTCTTCCAGAATAGGGATTTTTTCCTCGCATTTTTCTTCTTACTACTGACGTTGGTTGAATAGGAATTTTATTTTCTTTACGGCGAGTTGCTATGTCTTATTTTTTGAAGAAATTACTTTATATTTGAATGCAGTATGCATTCCACTGAGTAATGCAGTAGTGGTATGTGCATATTAATCTACATTATTTAAATAGGTCTGTATAGCAGAATAAAATTGTTGAGGATCTTGTTCAAGTTTACTGACTATATCATTAGAATACTATATCCATTTATCTTTTAATTCTGCAATTTCACTTTCTGAAAGCAAGCACGTTTCATTATTAGCATTATTCCATTTCTAGATGAAAATATTTCATTTTTGTGAGGCGTAATAGATGATGATGGTAACGCACACTCTAAAGTAGGTTCTGTTATTTTTGTATTTTGTAGTGGAAGAAATATTCTTTCGGGTGCATTATTGCCAGTTGCAATTTCGTACAACTTTTATTTAGCGTTTGTCGACAGGCTGTATATAACCGATAAAATATTGTAGTTCCTAACCACTAATGCTTTATGCTTGCATTATTTGCCGTTAAATACTACAGGGCACGTACATTTGCAACAAAATATATCAACCCTGTAAATTAGTTGATTATTTGGTTCACTTTGGACGGTAAACTCCATCTGCTCCATATTTGCTGACATAATTTTACAATTTGTGTTATAGTTTTTTAGAGGTAACAACTTTTGACTCTCGACCAAAGATTAAATCTAGAATTCGTTGTTTATAATATGATTCAAAGCTTGTAACAACAAAATCTGCTAATTGTGTTACGTTGAAAGCTTTTGTGCGTTCCAGTGGAATAAGCGGAACATAACTTTTATATAGTTATTTGTATCTGTGCCTCTCTATAGAAGGTCTTGTCGATAGAAAACTGCCCACTCCTCTATTCTTGTTAGCATGTTCTCAACATATGTTTTAAAGTTTTCATGTTTACAACTGTCAAAAAAGTCTTGCTTTGAATTTTCGAGGTCTGTGCTAGTTTTAGAATATAAAATATTTTTGAACATGACATAAAATTGCTGTTTTTTCTTTCCGCTAGATCATCATCGGTAAGAATAACTTTAGGATTTATTTTAATGTGAAGGATTTCAAAAAGGCCTTTAACGCCCAATTCAAATACATCTGATTTTTGGCTACTGCTGATGATACAACCTATGGGCAAACCTCCAGCCGCAGACTGCGTTATAAAAAAATACACTTTGTGGTTTTGGTTGTCGCAATTGCCTGTTGCATCAACAAACATTATTTCAGAACACTGAGGCAATTCAAGTGTTTTTTGCATTATTGGCGTACAAAGTGCAATTGTATATTCTCCATTTTTTTCCGATATTTTAAAACGAACTGATCTATTTTTTTCATAATATTTTAGCAACTCCTTAAGTTTAAGTAGCATATTGGGACCTGTATAATCGCCATAGTGTTTTTTAAAATTTGCTTTCCATAGTGTACACATTATTTTTTTTTTTTTTTTAAATAATGTCTATCAAAAACAAGATTTTCATAACTCTTCCATTTTCATACAACAATAGGTATGGTAAGCAGACGAGACTGAATGACCCCTTTCGAATAATTCAATTATTTTTGCTTTTACTTCAGATCCTACAGGTCTTTCTCGAAGCGCTTCAGCAACGTCCAGCCTATGATTGTGTTTATTACGAAATTCAACGATACAAGGATATTCTTGATCTACAGTTGATACTTTATTGCTTTTAAAAAATCGTTGGATTGTTATAAACAATTATTGTGCAGGGCAGTTAATATTTTTAGATCGCTTATTTCGAACTCCTTTTGTAACTTTGCGTGTAGTCGTCTTAAAATGGCAGTAATATATCCATTTAAATAGATTTCTCGGCCGATCAGAGGCTACTTTAGAAGTTTTTAAAATGGACCAAGATTCTTTACTATTTTTTTGGTATTCTTCCATCCATTTCTAAAAGAGTAGAATAGCGGAAATGATTACCACAACTCATGCGATGTTGCTTTTAAAAATTTATATTATAAACAAAAATAAACGATTTTTAAAAAGTTGCCCTGCTACCCAAATTGGTAACGCTGGAAAATATTATTGAAAATTACAACTGGGAAAAGTACTATAATACAAATGATGTAAATATAAAAACTCAAGAACTGCTAAATATATTACATCATTTTATCAACAAAAATACAAAAACCAAAAAAACTAAATAAAAACAAAATTAAACGTAAAAAATGGATTACCGCGGCTCTATTACAGTCAATAAATCATAAAAACGAACTTTATAAAGAATGGCAAAGTAACTTAAATGACGAAAGAAAAAAACAAACGTACTTTAATTACCGTAAGCATGTAAACGACCTTATAAAAATTACTGAACGAAAATATTATCAAACACAAATAGGAAAAAATGGAAACAATGCAAAATATATCTGGAACTTAGTAAATTACAAAGACAAAACCGATCAAAACATAAATGAAATAATTTCAGAATCAGGAGAAAAGATAACGTGTAAAAAAGAAATTGCAGAAGAATTTAACAACTACTTTACACAGGTGGGCGAAAATCTAGCTCGCAAGATATCACAACCATCCAATCTTCCTATAACCCGAGATAAAAATCCTCACACCTTCTATTGGATACCTGTGACTGTTGAAGAAACTAGAGAGTTTGTGAGATCACTAAAGTTAAATAAAGCACCTGGCGTAGATAATTTAAAAGCCGAAATATTTAAAAAATTAGAGAGTCAATTATGTAAACCTATTGCTAATCTAATAAACTTAATTTTCACTAGTGGAATATGTCCTTCTCACTTTAAAATAGCTCTAGTTGCTCCAATCTACAAAAAAGACAAAAAAGAAAATGTATGTAATTACAGGCCAATATCCCTAATTCCAACTTTGGCAAAATTAATGGAAAAAGCAGTAAAGCAGAGGCTAACAAAGTTTATTGATAAGTATAGTCTAATTTCGAAGCGGCAATTCGGTTTTCAGAAAGGACTCTCAACTAACGACGGCCTTCAGTGTCTAGTTTCTTCAGTCTACAAATCTATTGATAAGACAGAACCAGTGGCAGTAGTATTTCTTGATTTGGCAAAGGCGTTTGACACTGTGAGCCATTCGCAGTTGTTTGATGTCTTGGAAGACGCAGGTATACGAGGGTTGCCACTTAAATTCTTTGAAAGTTACTTATCACATAGAAAACAAGTTGTAAAAATAGAAAATGAACGTAGTACTGAAAAACTGGTGTCATTTGGCGTGCCTCAAGGAACTGTTCTGGGGCCAATACTATTTAATTTATATTTAAATAATATATTTTCTTACAATTCTACAGGCAAATTAATTGGTTTCGCAGACGACACGGCTGTAATATATAATGCAAAAACATGGGGAGATTTAAAAAGTAAAATTGAAAATGATTTAAAAAATATATTCGATATTTTTAATCACAAATTACTAACAGTTAATCATAAAAAAACATATATTGTACCGTTTACTAGCTATAAAAATAATTTACCTGATTATAAGAAAATAATTGTCAACAATATCGATATCTATCTGAAAAACGAAATAAAATATCTTGGAATAAAACTAGATTCGCACTCAAGATGGACTTCTCATTTGTCAGACGTTGCTAAGACGTTAAGATTTTTATTTTATAAATTTAAACAATTAAGAAAAATACTGGATTTATCACATCTGAAAACAGTTTACTACGCACTTGTGGAATCCCGTCTGAGATACGGTATTGCCAGTTGGGGAGGAACCATGCCTGGTCATTTGGAACAAGTAGAAATACTCCAAAGAAAAATATTAAAAGTAATTACTTTTAAGAAAATGAAATATAGCACAGAGCTCCTATTTAAAGAAGTAAATGTAATGAGTTTGAGACAACTGTATATTTTTAGTTTGGTAATTTACCTTTTTAAAAACCGTGCTGACTTAAAAACACTTGACCATCATTATCAAACAAGAAATAAGTCTAAAGATTTTGTACAAACAAAAACAGCTAAAAAAACAATAGGAACTAGGTATTTCCAATTTTTAGCACCACGATTATTTAACTTTCTCCCAGAAATATATAAAATGTATTTAAGAAAATTAAACTCAATATCATCTCTAAAAACTATTTTTAAAAGATACATAAAATCATTAAAGGCCGATGACATTGAAAAAATTCTTGAAATCTAAGAATAATAATATGTATCTAACAAAAAAAATGTAAAAAAAAAAAAAAATAAAAAAAAAATATGTATACGAAGTGTAAACCTTTTTTACTGGTCAGTGTACCCCATGCTCAACCTTGAAGGTCTTAATGGGTTGCACGGATCAAAAAAAAATTTGTATTATTTTATATTATATGTACATTATATACCCTTTGTAGTAAGTTTACTGTCATTATATCATTTAGGTTTGTTTAGTTAAATGTATTTTTTTTGTCTATACTGTCTTATATAATTATTGTAATGTTCTTTAACTAAATAAACATTATTATTAAAACATTTTACCATTTTGTTTAAAACTAAAAACGGAATCGTTTTCTAAAAAAATGGGATGTTGCCCTTTAAAAAATGTAAACTGCCCAAACTCGCAACTATGTAAACATTTGAAAAATTTTTAATTCTTGGTTTAAAATTAAAAAAAGGAATCAATTTATCACAAAAAAATGCGAAGTTGCCTTTAAAAAATATAAATTTTAGTCTCATCTGACAAACTTGCAACGTTGCAAAAATTTAAAAGCTTTTGGAAGTATATGTCTATTTATCCAAAAATAAGAACAAAATAGCCAATCTCAGGTTTTAGAACGATAACCCTGCATATTTTAAATGGCAACATCGCAGAGCGTTTAGCGCCCAAAAACATAACCTAGAAATTTTGTTTACATACCTCTACATCTTCTTTTGTTTTAATTCTTAGTTTGTAGGTGGATTTATTAATTAACTTCCAATCATACAGCTTCGGAAACCAAATCTCTCTTATTTCATTCATATTATTTTCTTTAGACAGATATAAATAAAAACGTGTTTGGTTAAAATGGCACAAACGACCACAAAATACGAATTGACAAATAGAGCAGTGCTTTGTTTTGCGCTATAATCAATCACGCGTATGTAGGAGATGTGTTAGCAGTTTTGGTTGTACTAAGTCTGTTACATACAAATTGCAGTTCAGCATTTCACGATTTTATGTTGCGTCTGCTACTTATAAATATGCGCGCGGTGCCGCCCGTTTTTCCTTCATTCCTTATCGAATGTTAGCCGCTAAACAAAAAAGAAAGATTCATAAAAAAACTTACCGATTGATAGCACAAATATTAAAATAAACAAATACTTATCTTAATTTACAATATCTTAAATTACAATGGCAAAATCAAATCGCTTGATACGAGAATCCCATCGGTGATAATAAAATCCAAATATGCCAGCAGACTAGTGCTGGGCACTAAAACAAGATGTTTCTCTGGCAAAATATGCGAGAAAATTATAAAAAACTTATTATAAGTAATAGCACAAAAAAGTTTAATGATAATTTGTACTTTCTAACTGTCTCTACAATTTTCTAATGCCTTCATTTGGCTCATTAATCGATTCTAAACATAATAATAAAAATTCTCACCTTAAAGACCCAAGGACCCAAAATATCATGTAAATATTTCAAAACTCTGTGTCTGCAAAACTGTTTGTGTATTTGAGTGTTCACTCCTCCAGGATGAAACGAATTTGAAGTTATTCTGTAACACTTTAGTTTTTCAGCAAACATATCAGCAATCACCAACACACAGAATTTTGATATTCTATAGTCACCAAAAATTTTGTTAACAGTTTTTCCGAAACAAAATAAATTGGCAAAAACGGAAACTATAGGCGAACTGCAAAAAATTAAACGGGCTGAAGAAGAGTTTTTCATTAAGTCTGAAAATAAAAATATATATATATATATATATAATTTCAGTAATATTTTAGTATTTGTAGAGTAAGCTATCAATTTTTCTTCAAACATAATAAGGTTCTACTTTAAAGTATATGGGGTGATCCAATTTGAATTTCTGAACATTAAAATAAAATAAATAAAAATTTAAAAATATATACAGGGTGTTTCAGATTTAAACGGACACAGCCTAATGGGAGATAACGTACACTTAGCTGAGTTTAAAACACCCCATACTTAGCCTTTAATCCTTTTCGATTCTGAGATATAGGGTGTTCTATGATTTTTTGCCAAAACTAAAATCGGCCATTTTGTTTGAACGGCTGGAGATATTTTGATAAAATTTTGTAAAAAAGTTACACTTTCTTTGTTTAATCGAAACTTTAATTTAATTTTAAAAAATTCCAGGACCGGACTCTCTTTTTTTATATTGCCCCGTTTATAGGATTTTAATAAATGTTACTTTAAATAAAACGTGGATCAATAAATAAGATAATGTAATAATATTTTATGGCACCATCTTGATTTTCTTACAGTACATTTTTATAATGGCGACTACAATATTATAAATCACTTATTTACGATATTAAAATCAAATATTTTTCTCTACACAAATTAGGTACCATCTTAATTTTTTTTAACTACAACATTTTCCATTAGAAAATTGAACATTTACCCAGGACCGGGCTCACTTTATTTAATAAAGTAATAGAACAAACTAACAGAAACAAAAAATTAATTAAAACCAAAGTAGATTTTCAAAATGAACAACGTAAATGTCAGTACACATCTGCGAACGTTTTAAAAGGTTTTTTACTGATTTGTCAAATATTTTCGGTTTATTTCTAAAGTAGTTATATACAATGTTAATTTTTTTCAATAACTGTGCTTGGGTATTACTATGTATTAAAAATAAATCACCCATAAATCACCCTGTATTATATAAAGAAACATTGATTCATATATACTATTGTATTTCCACTAACAACATAAAAATACTAATATAAGTGTTTAACATTTAATTCCAAAAACATGACAATGACAATTAATTAATAATATCTATCAGTATGACAAAACTAACAAACATATACAGCGTGTTCCAACATCTTGCTTTTTTTTAATTCAACACATAATCATCCAATCTTTTTGGAAGTTTTGTTTTTCACTGAGGCTGCCTGGTAGCTGACTGTATACTAGGTGTTGAGGGCGGTGTTGAATCTATGGTATTTTCCTGTTCGACAGTTTGATTCATGGGTGGTCGTACATATTCAATATCTAAGGTTTCATAATTCTCTATTGATTCGGTTTCTTGTGAATGTTCATTGGAAAATGTAGTAAATTCATCTATAAGAACCAATGGCAAGGACTTGCAACAAGAATTTGACATTGAATTATCTGTAGGAGCCCATCTAGGCCTCAATTGATTTGTATGTGAACGAATCAATCTTAAACGTCTAACGGCGTCATTCTCTAATAACACGTTATACAATACCTTACCAATTCGTTCTATAATGGATCCTGGTGTCCAATTGAAAAAATTGTTTTTATAAACCTTTGCAAAAACTAAATATCCAACTTTAAACTGTCTTACTCTGGCTCCATGTTTATGATTAAACTGTTCATTTTGACTTTCATTTACAAAATAACTAGTCGATTGAGTTGGTTTTAACATGTCCAGTTGGGTTTTTATTTTCCGGCCCAACATAAGTTCTGCTGGTGACACTCCTGTAACTTTATTAGGAGTAGCACGATAATTCCATAAAAATATATGCAATGCTTCCAATAATCCTTCCTTCCCTCTAAGTTTTTTTATACCACGCTTAAAAGTATCAACAAAGCGTTCAGCTTGTCCATTAGACTGAGGGTGGAAAGGTGCTGTTGTAATATGTTCGACACCAAACTCTTTACAAAATTGTTGGAATTGAGAACTGATAAATTGGGTTCCGTTATCTGAAACTATTGTATCACAAGACCCAAATCTTGCAAATACTTCTCGCAATATATTGACAGTATTCTTAGCAGTTATTGATGTTGTCAGAATAACTTCTGGCCATTTGGTATATGCATCGACAATTACCAAGAAATATTGTTTATCTAATTGTGCATAGTCAATATGTAGTGGGTTCCATGGCTTTTGTGGTGTAGGCCAAGACTTTAATTCTGTTTTTGTTGGGGACTTTGCAACTGATGCACACTGACCACAAACTTTGACAAAATGATCGATATCTTTGTCTATATCTGGCCAATAAACATACGATCGTGCTAACGCTTTCATGCGTTCTATTCCTGGATGGGCACGATGAAGTTGACAAAGTACTAACCTTCTATATTTAGAAGGAATTATGATCCGATCATTGAACATCAAGCAATCATCAATTTCCAGCAATGACTCTTTTCTGTTAAAAAAAGGAATAACTTCTTCTGTTAAGTCATTTGAATGTGGCCAATTTGAATTAATAAAACCTTTCACCTGTTGAAAAACTGTATCCGAGATTGTTGAATCTTGAATCATTTTAAAAGTGATTGGTAATTTTGATGTTGTTGCTTGGATAATTTGAAAGATCACTTCGTCTAATTCTACTGAAGCAACTACAAATTCTTCATCAATCTTGGTGTGTTCGTTTATTAGTGTAGATAATATATCTGCGAGACCAAAATCTGATGTTTTGATGTATTTAATATCAAAATCATACATCATTAAATGTAATGCCCATCTTTGCAATCGCTTCGCTGTGTGGATTGGAATGCCCTTTTTGGAACCAAAAATTGTTATTAATGGTTTATGGTCAGTTTGAAGTATAAATTTTCTGCCATAAATCATTTTGTGAAATTTTTGGGTTGCAAAGATCAATGCTAATGCCTATTTCTATATTTGGCTGTATCTTTTTTCCTGTTCCGTAAGAGTTCTTGATACGTGCATTACTGCTTTGATTGATTTATCAGAAAATTTATGTAACAAACAAGCTCCTATTCCTGTTTCTGAAGCATCTGCAGCCACAATTATGTCTAAGTTAGGGTTGTAGTGTGTAAGAATCATATCTGATTGCAGCAATTGCTTAAACGTATTAAAGGATTGTTGACATGCTTGATTCAAGTTCCAAGTGGCACCTTTACGTAATAAGGCATTTAGCGGCTCGCGTATTTTATGCATATCATTTCCCATAAAAATTTATTCCTCCTAAATAAGATCTTAACTGAGAAATATTTTTAGGGGCAGGCATACCAACAATAGATTCCACTTTGGCGGGATCTGGTTTAAGTCCATTTATATCGATAACATACCCTAAATATTTGATTTGTCGTGATTTGAATTTGCATTTCTCTATCTTAAGCTTAAAACCATATTCTTGCATGCGCTGACATAACATGAGAAGATTTTTGTCAGTTCAGCTTCCGTTTTTCCCACCACGATGATGTCATCTAAGTATGCGCTCACTCCTGGCAACTTTTGAATCATCATATCCATAATAATATCTATCAGTATGACAAAACTAACAAACATATACAGCGTGTTCCAACATATACTTGTCAACGAGGACATAAAAAATGTCAGAGAAAATAAAGTTCTTTTACAAGCAATATTAATATGTTTATTTATATATAATATTTTGGCGACGCTGGTAAATAAGGTTTGCACGATACTAAGCTGCATTATGTCAACAACTTCAGCAGAAGATCTAACACCATTGGTAAATGCTCTAAGTGCCCTAATAAATAATCTACAACAACGTTCAAATACAGTCAAAGATCTTCTTCAGACACAGATTTTAACCTTCGAACATTTTGATGAAACCTCCGAAAACTTCGACAGTTATCATCAGAGGCTAGACATTTTTTTCAAAATCAAAGGACTTAATAAAGATGAGCCTAAAACAGATGAAGCTAAAGTAATGGTTCTGATTAATTGCCTAGGAAGTAAACATTATAAGCTCCTTTTAAGTTTAACAGCTCCTGATCTTCCAGCAGACAAAAACTATACAGAGTTAATAACCCTTCTAAGAAACCACCTTACTCCCAAAAGGAACATATTGACGGAACAACACAAATTTCTCTCAAGAACCCAAAATCCTGGTGAGTCATTAACGGTGGTGTAGCGGTCTATCGCGCTTATATTCATTTATAGGCAAGTTTATGAGTCTGAGACTGCTGGGTTTCGAATCCCAGACCAGACCATGTGGATTTTTAATTAAATTGCATGGTTCAGTTTAGGATTTGATGTGTGGCGTATTAATAGAAATTCATGCAGATTAAAAAAATTCGCCATACATTACCGTCTCGATGATGGTGGGTGAGGTTTTCCGGGTTTTCCTCACCTGTAAGTCAAATGGCACCATCAATCATCTTTAAGTCGCCCCGGAGCGCCACGGCAAATAATAATAATAGCCGTCCCTTTCCCCGGACAAGCTCAGCTTTTGGGGTTAAAATTCACTCGTAAGGGGGTGAATTAGGGACAGTATTATTATTATTATATTATTATTATATACGTTGCTGCATTAAAAGAGCTAATCAAGACGTGTGACATAAAAACCGAATGTAATGATCAAAAATGTGCAGGATCCGTTATCAATCTTCTTGTGCGGGCACAGTTCATTCGAGGATTAAATGACACAGAAATTCGTGAAAAAATTTTACAGCAGACAAATATCTCATTAGACAAAATGTTACAAATTGCTTATTCGATTGAGGCTACAAAAATACAGAATAGAGAAGACTATAAGTGTGCTTCGACGTCTACTGTTCAAAAAGTTGAAACCGTATTCCCAAATTTTGGAAGAAGTCAAAACGATAGCAGATCAAAAGAACATCAAACTGAATACCCAGCAAACAGGAGAAAGAATACCATAAATTTTCAAAAATTAGGACTCGATGCAAATGTTTAAGATGTGGGAAAAGAAATCACAAGACCCAAGACTGCACATCTTATAACCAACTTCGTTGCCAAAAATGCAAAAAGAAAGGGCACATTTCTAATTGTATTACGAATAAATTAAATCAAAATACGAACATATATAATATTGACTATGAATCAGATTCTTTAAATACCAGTGAATACTTCACGATAAATCAAATTGTCGATATCTTTAACGGAACTTCTTCAAAGCCCAAATTTATGGTTAAACTACAAATTAATAAGAAACCTTGGACTTTTGAATGTGAGACAGGCAGTCCGGTCTCTATAATGTCACAAATAGATTTCGAACAGTTAAATCTTAAACTTCCACTAAAAAGGGCCGACATTTATTTTCGATCGTATACTAAACACGTATTCCAACCCTTGGGTGTTGTGGAAGTTAACGTGTCCTACAAAGATAAGCAATAGAATGGCGACTTGTATGTTGTACCTAATTATGGAAGCCCTATTATGGGAAGAAGTTGGATTAGGAAATTCAATATCAATTTCAATAATGTAGGCCTGATTTCTTCAATTTATCCAAAACTTAATTCATTAGATGATATATTACAAGCTTTTCAAGACGTATCTGGTCTAGAAGTAGGAAAAATACCCAATTATAAATGTTCCCTATTGATGAAACCTGAAGCTAAACCAATTTTCTTTGGACCTCGAAAAATTCCATATGATATACAGGACCAAGTTGATCGGGAACTGGATTCTCTAGAGCAACAAGGTATTATTGAAAAAAAAGATCTATCTGAATGGGGAACGCCACTGGTTGTCATTCCAAAACCTGATGGATAAATAAGAATCTGTGCAGATTACAAGGTGACAGTGAACCAGCAACTTTAAAATAATCGGTACCCCATGTAGTGTACTGCCTCTGTTTTTATTACGTTACCATGTGATTTTTAGTTTTAGACAGATATAAAAAAATATAACTTGTCAACAAAAAATATATTTGTCACAGAAAAAGCAAAACCTTTTATTCACATTCATACTCCGATATAACATACCAGGTTAACTACATGACTCCGACAAATTGGTGACCCCGAACGTATTCCCATTTTTACAAAATTCTGTAAGAATTTAAAGAATTTTGCTAGCCGATCAATACGAGTTCCTGTAAATGACCCCATCTTCTATCCATGGTTCAACATATACTGTCCTGACTTCAAGATATATCCTGTACCAATTCTAACAAGATAAATAATTTAAGTATTTTAGTAGCAGTAGATAAGTACCTAATATTAGATATTCAATTCAATATCGTTAAAACCATTTTTATTTAAATTTAACTAATTTATATAATGTCACAAACTGAAGATATTTCAGGGGAAGGTGATTCTGTCAATGTTGAACGCACACTTTCCTCTTTAAAATTACCACCCTTTTGGACCCCAAATCCAGAAATTTGGTTTACACAAGTTGAATCACAATTTGCTTTATCAAGGATAACTTCAGACAAAACTAAATACAATTACATTATTTCTAATTTACCTTTTAATATTATTTCAACCATTTACGATGTCATAACTAATCCACCGCAAGAAAATCTCTATAAAATTTTGAAAGAAACCATTATCTCTCGTTTAACTTTAAGCGAGGAAAAACGTTTAGACGAACTCCTATCAAATTCCGAGCTAGGTGATAGAAAACCATCAGAATTTTATAGAGAAATGCTAGGTATGGTTGGAGACTCTCAAATGGTCAGCCAAGATTTGTTGATAAAACTTTGGAAGCGACGCTTACCAAAAACAATTTTAGTTGCTATTACAGCTTCTGGTAAAGATACTCTCTATGATATTCTCGACTTAGCGGACAAGATTTGGGAGACCTATAAGCCGGTGAATATTAGTTCAATACATGATTTTCCACCGTTTACATTCAACAATTCAGGGTCTCAGGTCAAACCAGATAGTTCATTAGATTCCATTACTGAATTGACCAAAGCATTTAGTGAGTTTTCTATCAATTGTAGTAGACTTTTACAAACTATTTCCGATAAACAAAATTTTCTAGAATCACAGATTAATTCTCTCCAATCCCCAGGTCCTTCTCATTGTTTTAGTACTATTAATGAAAGTACATGTGATTTCTGTAGACACGGGAATCGCTCTAGGAGCAAATCTCCAAACCGATCTCAACAGTCAGTAAATAACTTGAAAATTTGTTATTATCACAAAAAATTTCAAAAGAATGCTATCAGATGCGGAGGACCTTGGTGCATTTTATCCAAAGCTTCGGCGGTAGCGAGTGGATCTACAAAAAATGTAAACCGTCGCTTATTTATTTTTGACGCAAATAATAAATTTAATTTTTTAATCGATACAGGGGCTGACATTTCAGTCATTCCTCGTGATGTTTTTAAAAATGTTAAAAAATCAGATGATCTATTTCTTACAGCAGTGAATGGTTCCACCATTAATACATTTGGAAAACAATTCCTTAAGGTTAATTTAGGCCTCAGACGAGTTTTTCCTTTCGTTTTTACGGTGGCCGATATTTCGCACTCTATCATTGGTGCAGATTTTCTTTCTTATTTTGGGTTATTAGTTGACTTAAAAAATAAATGTTTAATTGACAATGAAACGAAACTTTCGGTAAGCGGGTTTATCTCTGAAAATAATATCCCTTTATCCCCAAAAATTTTAACCATAGAAAATGAATTCGCTAAACTTATTCAGGATTTCCCTAATTTAACTTCTCCTCCGAACTATTCCTTACCTATCACACATACTGTCAAATATCAAATTATAACAAATGGTCACTTACCATCGTCGCACGCTCGACGTCTTAATACTTCAAAATATAATTTTGCAAAAGCAGAATTTGAACAAATGGTAGCTTTAGGCATTTGTAGGCCATCCTCATCTTCTGTTGCATCACCATTACATATGGTTCCCAAAAAAGATCCAGGTGACTGGCGTCCTTGCGGAGATTACAGACAACTAAATAATGTCACTATACCGGATAGGTATCCACTTCCTCACTTACAGGATTTCAACATAAATGTACACGGTTGTACCATATTTTCAAAGATTGATTTGGTTAGGGCTTATCACCAAATCCCTATGGCAGAGGAAGATATTCATAAAACCGCTATTATAACACCTTTTGGATTATTCGAGTTCCTTCGTATGCCGTTTGGGTTAAGAAATGCGGCCCAAACTTTCCAAAGATTTATTAATCAAGTTTTACAAAACCTAGATTTTTGCTATGTCTACATAGACGATATTTTAATAGCCAGTAAAAATAATGAAGAACATCTTCAACACTTAACAATATTATTCGAAAGGCTAAATTCTTTTGGAATTAACCTCAACCTTAGTAAGAGCGTTTTTGGAGTTCCTCAATTAAACTTTCTAGGTTATTTAGTATCTGCGGAAGGTATTCTGCCATCAGAGGAGCGTGTAGAAATTATTAAAAAGTTTCTCCGCCCCCAGACTCTCAAACATCTCCAGCGTTTCGTTGGAATGATAAATTTTTATCATCGTTTTATTCCAAATTTCGCTAATGTTTTGATACCGCTCTACGATCTGATGACTTCTTTACAAAATCAGAGGGATAAGACGATTTCACAGTGGTCACAAAGACATGAAGATAGTTTTATCGCCGCTAAAAACGGTTTAGCCCAAGCATCGCTATTAGTACACCCTCGCCCAAACTGCAAATTGTCCTTAACAGTAGATGCATCAGGTTATGCCATAGGTGGTGTCATAGAACAACTTTCTGATAATTCGTGGGAACCTCTCGCATATTTTTCAAAAAAGTTATCAAAAACCCAAATGAAATATTCCACTTTCGACCGAGAACTTTTTGCAATTTATTCTGCCATTTTACATTTTCGTCATTTGTTAGAAGGCTATCAGTTTACGGTTTTTACGGATCATAAACCTCTTACCAACGTTTTGACCTCGAAAACCGAAAAAAGTCCACGTCAGTTTCGATACTTAGAACTCATTGCTCAATTTACTTCAGACATTCAGCATATCGAGGGCAAATCAAATGTGGTTAGTGACACATTATCTCGGTTAGAAGAATATCATGACAGTAGTCGAACGGTTCACGAGGTGGCCTGAAGCATACCCTCTTAGTAATATTAGTGCAGAAAATGTTGCTAAAATTTTATTCCAACAATATTTCTCCCGATTTGGTATTCCTCATACCATTACGACAGACCAGGGTGGGCAGTTCGAATCTAAATTAATGGAACAATTTACAAAATTTTTTGGTTGTCATAAAATTCATACATCTGCTTATCACCCCCAGAGTAATGGTATGGTGGAAAGATTTCATCGCACTATGAAGTCTGCACTAATAGCTAGAGGAAACACCACCAACTGGAAAGAAGAATTACCTTTAATTCTATTGGGCATCCGCGCCGCAGTTAAGGAGGACATTGGGTGTTCCTCGGCTGAACTCGTATATGGCCAGCCTTTACGCCTCCCAGGTTCATTTTTCGTCCAAAGTCAGAATGTCCTTGAGATTAACCCTTTATTAAGTAGCCTTCACGATATTTTTAATAATATTAAGCCAACAAATCCAAGACATCATTCAACTCAAACCACATTTATTTCGTCAGAGTTAGACACCTGTGAGTATGTTTTTATTAAAACAGAAGGTTTTCGAAGTTCATTATCGCCCATTTTTGAAGGACCTTTCAAAGTTATAAAACGTTTTGACAAGAATTTTTTAATTAATAAAGACAATAGAGAATATGTGGTTAGCATTGACAGAATTAAACCAGCTTTTTTCCTTTCAAAACATATCCCTGAAGTAGATTCAGGTAAACCCAAAAAGAAAGTCTCTTTTGTAATCAATTAAATAATATTGTTTTTGTTTAAGGGGGGAGTATTTGTAGTGTACTGCCTCTGTTTTTATTACGTTACCATGTGATTTTTAGTTTTAGACAGATATAAAAAAATATAACTTGTCAACAAAAAATATATTTGTCACAGAAAAAGCAAAACCTTTTATTCACATTCATACTCCGATATAACATACCAGGTTAACTACATGACTCCGACACCCCATACCAAAAATCGAAGATATTTTCAATAAAATGCAAAATGGTAAATATTTTTATACATTAGATGTATTCAAGGCATATTTGCACTTACCAGTTGATGAAGAAAGTTTCAAAATTCAAGCAATTTCAACTTACCGAGGAACTTATATCGCTAAGCGTCTATTCTTTGGTATAAAAACAGCACCAAATGAATTCCACAAAATTATTGATCAGATAGTTCAAGACTTAAAAGGTACAACAGTATATTTTGACGAAATCAAAGTATTACTGTGATATTATTTAGTACACTTCATAGTTCATGTAGCCTTACTAAAGGTCTTTTGCCGTTTATTACAATTTAATGAACGAAATCTTGTTAGTAATTATTATAAAATGGATCGCTTACTTCGCCCAGATAAGTTCAATGCAAGTCCCAATTCCCCATCGGCCCCGCAAGAATGGAGTCACTGGTTCAGAACATTTAGAAATTTTATCGATTCGACTGAACTTGCAGGCGAGGATTCCGTTAAAGATAAAGCTAAGTTAAATCATATAACTGAATGTAGATCTTACGATGCAGCTATAACAACGTTACAAGGTATATATGTAAAAGAGGTCAATCATATATATACCAGACATATTCTTGCCACTCGGAAACAACAACCTGATGAGAATATAGACCAATACTTGCATGCTTTGCAATCTCTTAGTAAACATTGTTTATTCAAATCTGTTACGGCCGACCAATACAAAGACGAGTATGTTAGAGACTCTTTTATACGCGGACTGCTTTCTGCCCCAATTAGACAAAGACTATTAGAAAACACAACATTGTCTCTAAAGCAAGCACACGACCAGGCTAGATCATTAGAGGCCGCCCAACTACACGCTAATGCGTATGAAAGTTCAACACTCATACCATCCATAAATTCTGCTTCATTAGATTCTCAAAATGAAGGACCCAAGTCCGAAAAATCTCAGTTAAATGCCACGCAACGACGCTCAAATCCCAATCTAAAATGTTACTTTTGTGGTAATAAATGGCATTCCAGAGATAGATGCCCAGCAAAAGAATCAATTTGTTCCCTATGTCGTAAAAAGGGCCATTGGGCTTCTGTTTGTAAATCTTACAACGCTAAGCAATCCTCCCAAAATGCTGTAACATCTGCTATAGAAAATTCTTCTGTGATAGCAGCCTTTCATCCTAGTCTAGCAAAATCAACTCTTTCAATTTTAGTTAATGGTATTTTAACCCATGCCTTAGTGGACACTGGTAGTTCTGAAAGTTTCATAAGTTCAAACATAATCCAGACAAGAAACATCCCTGTGTTACCTTGCGCTGCAAATGTCTCCATGGCAACATCGTCCTTAACTACTGAAATTCGCGGATATTGCGAAGTGGACCTACAAATAAAAGAACATTCTCACAAAGGAGCTAAATTATTAATTCTTGATAAACTCTGTTCTGACGTTATCCTTGGCCATGATATCTTAAATAAACATTCATTCTTAGAATTACAATTCGGAGGTAAAAAAGCTCCGATTCGAATCTCTAGCTTAGTTGCTGCTAAGGTACCAGAAGCTTGCCTTTTTGAGAATATGCATCCTAACTGTCATCCCATAGCCACGAAATCTAGAAGGCATTCTCAACTTGATAATAAATTTATTAAGTCTGAAATCACAAAGCTATTAGAAGAAGGAATAATCGAAGAAAGTCGGTCCCCTTGGAGAGCGCAAGTTTTAGTCACTTCAAAAGCGAATCATAAAAAAAGAATGGTGGTTGATTACTCCCAAACTGTAAATAAATTTACATTCCTAGATGCATTTCCTCTTCCCAGAGTAGATGAAACAGTTCATCGAATTGCAAACTACAGGGTATTCAGTACCATCGATCTCCGCAGTGCTTACCATCAGATTCCTATTAAGGAAGCCGATAAGCCATACACTGCTTTTGAAGCATGTGGTTGTTTGTACCAGTTTACAAGGATTCCTTTCGGAGTCACTAATGGTGTTGCTGGATTTCAACGAGTTATTGATAGCGTAATACGTCTAGAAAATCTTAATGATACATTTGCCTATCTAGATGATATTACCGTTTGCGGCAGAACACAGGCGGAACACGATAAAAATTTACAAAAATTTTTCATGATTGCCAAGAAATATCGACTTACAATCAATGAAACAAAATCGAAATTTTCTACAAGATATATACAACTTTTAGGTCATACCATTGAAAACGGATTCATCAAACCCGACCCTGATCGTCTTCAACCACTTTTAGATATGCCAAAACCTCAAAGCATTTCTTCTTTACGTCGAGTTCTTGGACTGTTTGCACATTACTCTCAATGGATTCCGCGTTTTTCTGAGAAAATTCATCCCTTAGCTCATTCTTTTCAATTCCCGTTATCAGAGGATGCATCTAAGTCTTTTAATACTCTCAAACAAGATCTTGCTTCCGCTTTTCTTTCAACTATAAATGAATCAGAAATACTAGTAGTTGAAACAGATGCATCAGAATTTGCCATAGCAGCCACTCTTTCACAATCTGGTAGACCAGTAGCTTTCTTCTCAAGGACGCTTAGTGGCAGCGAGAAGAGTCATTCTTCAATTGAGAAAGAAGCTTATGCTATAGTGGAAGCTATTCGCAAATGGAGACATCTACTACTAGGTAGGCAATTTCAACTTGTGACTGATCAAAAGAGCGTTTCCTTTATGTTTGATAACAGATCCCATGGGAAAATTAAAAACGACAAAATTTTAAGGTGGCGTCTGGAATTATCTCCTTTTAGTTACGAGATTGTTTTTCGTCCTGGAGTTTTGAATCGAGCAGCTGACGCGATTTCACGAGTATGTTCCTCAATCGATAGTAAAGTTAACTTACATGAAATACATACATCACTATGCCACCCGGGAATTACCCGTATGTACCACTGGTTAAGATCTAAGAATATTCCAGCCTCTTTAAATGAGGTTCGACAAATGACAGCGTCTTGTCAAATTTGTTCTGAAATTAAACCAAGGTTTATGAAATCTCAAGGAGTTTTAATCAAGTCTACTTCGCCCTTTGAAAGGCTTAACATGGATTTTAAGGGACCACTTCCAACTTGTTCAGGAAAACCTTATATGTTAACTATTATTGACGAATTCTCTAGATTCCCTTTTGCGTTTGCGTGTTCAAGTACAACGTCTTCTGAAGTCATTAAACACCTTAAAGAGCTTTTTTTTACTTTTGGTACCCCCTCATACATTCACTCTGATCAGGGATCGTCTTTTATGTCTAAAGAACTTAAATCCTTTCTCGCGTCTCTTGGAATAGCTTCAAGTAGGACTACACCATATAATCCCCAAGGAAATGGACAGTGTGAGCGTTACAATGGAATTATATGGAAAACTGTTAGTCTCGCACTGAGATCCCGTAATCTACAAACTAGTCAGTGGGAACAAGTACTACCTGAAGCACTCCATGCAATTCGATCCTTACTATGTACCGCAATCAATGTGACACCACATGAGAGAATGTTTACTCATCCTAGACGTTCAACAAACGGCACTTCTCTACCTACTTGGCTTACATCCCCAGGGCCGGTTTTACTTTGAAATTTTAACAGAAGCAATAAATATTCTCCTATGGTCGAAGAGGTTGATCTTTTGGAAGCCAATCCTCAGTATGCTCACGTACGCTTCTCTGATGGTAAGGAAACCACTGTTTCTCTCCGACACCTGGCTCCTACCCACGAACAAGATACTTCTCATAAGTCTGTCAGAGAAAGCGTCCCTGTCAAAGAAGGTCAAAACGAGAATACTGAATCTACGCCTCTAACTATGCATGCTGATCATGATCCTGTCATAGAGGAAGGTATCTTGCCAGTTGGATCTCCCTACAAAGATGAATCTACACTAGCGGACGAAGAAAATTCAAAAAGAGTTTCTACGCGAAACAGAAGACCGCCTCCTTACCTAAATGATTATATTAAGTAACAGAGGTGGGAAGAATGTGATATTATTTAGTACACTTCATAGTTCATGTAGTCTTACTAAAGGTCTTTTGCCGTTTATTACAATTACAAAAGTTACGGGAATACGATCTACACCTTAACAAAAATAAATACAAATTTCTAGAAAAAAAAAATCAAATATTTAGGACATGTGATATCAGAAAGAGGTTTGGAAAATCTGAAGACAAAGTGAAAGCTGTATTAAATGCTCCAACTCCAACAAATGTCGAAGAAGTTCAACAATTTTTAGGGCTAGTTATGTATTATGCAAAATTTATAAGAAATGTTTCTGAAATTCTTCATCCATTAAACTATTTACTACGGAAAGATGCAAAATTTCGTTGGACTAAAGAATGCGAAACCGCCTTTAGAAAAGCTAAGGCTAAAATCGCTGGTGATCAAGTTCTTATGCCTTTCACACCAGAATATCCAGTTATTCTTGCCACAGATGGCAAGTCCTCATGGGATATCCGGAGTGTTTTCACATCAATTACCAGATGGCACGGAAAGACCTGCTGCTTTTATATCCAGATCATTATCAAAGGCTGAAAGAAATTACAGTCAGCTCGATAGAGAAGCAACAGCAATTTACTGGTCTTTTAAAAAGCTTTTTGAATATATTTATGGCAGGGAATTCAAACTTATTGCAGATAATAAACCAATAATGACAATATTTAATCCATCAAAACAATTACCAACTCTAACAGCCTCAAAAATGATACGATATGCTTAATTCCTCTCTGGTTTCGACTACTCCATCGAATATAGAAAATCTTCAGATCACGTCAACGTCGATTATCTCTTTAGAAATCCTATAAAATACAAAAAAGATGAAGAAAGAGTCGTGGACGAGGTACATTTACTCAACATAGATAAAATAAATGAAATTTCAACAGACACAATTACAGCTAAAGAAATAGCACAAGAAACTAACCGTGATCCTGAGCTTATAAAACTTAAGAAATCTATCTCGATAGAAACACTTCGTGATCCAGAACTCTCCCGACAGGACGGAATTTTATTTAGAGGGAACAGAGTTATCATTCCGAAGAAACTTCAACCAGCCTTATTAAAAGAATTACATACCACACATATAGGTATCGTAAAAATGAAAAATTTAGCTCGTAGTCACTGTTATTGGAGAGGTATTGATTCTGACATCGAAAATGTAGTGAAATGTTGTAAAGAGTCTTGTAATATTAAAAATAATCCTGTAAAAGCACCTATTCATCACTGAGAACGTCCAGTCAGTAATTGGTAACGTGTTCACATAGATTATGCTGGTCCATTTTTAAATCATTTTTTTACTTGCTATTGATGCCAGATCAAAATGGCCAGAAGTTATGATGTGTTCTAAACCCCCGACCACCTCTAGTACTATCAATCATCTACGAGAAATGTTCAGTCGTTTTGGGTTGCACGAGATATTAGTTAGCGATAACGCTTCAATATTCAAATCCGATGAATTCCAGGAATTTTGTCATAGAAATGGAATAGTTCAACGATTTATAGCCCCTGGCCATCCAGCAACAAATGGGCAAGTGGAACGCTACTGCCAAACATTAAAAGATAAATTAAACTGTATGTCTAATGAATCCGGAACAATACACCAAAAACTACAGGCTATCTTGTTTAAATATAGAGCTACTCCTTTGGCTAATGGAAATACACCAGCAGAAATATTTTTACATAGAAAAATTAGAACAAAATTAGATCTCATTAGAAATTTCACAAAAACGAACTCCAATTTCGAACAAACAAAATTTGACAAATTTTATGAAGTAGGTCAGAGAGTCCAATCAAGGCACTACACAGGATCGCAATATTGGAAATATGGTGTAGTAGCTCAGAGATTGGGAAAATTGCATTATCTTATTGAATTGGACGATGGGTTAAATATAAAAAGATACTACAATCAATTGAGACCATGTCAAGTTGAGAAACCTCAAGTAGCAGACCAAAATCGAAATGTAACAAATACGTTGAAATCATCAAAATGTCCATCTGAGATGCAAATAACTCCTGTAGTTCTACAAAAGAGGCTATTTTGTGGGAAGTCTACTCAAACACTACCTCAGCAAACGAATGGGAAAAATAAAACATCAGATCAACCCACAACTATTGGAAACCAAGAACATGATATTGAACAAAGTTCACAAGAAAATAATATTCCAGAACACCAAACAAAATCAATAGAAAATTTAGAACCTACCAATCGTAATGAAGAATCAATCATTCGAAATGAAGTGAAAAGTTTTGTTCCTAGACGTTCTTCTAGAATTAAGAAACCAGTTCAGCGTTTTGTTGCAAGTTTTTAGTTATTTTTATGTTTGATGTTAAGAGGCCGAGAATCTATTATGTATTAAAAATAAATCACCCATAAATCACCCTGTGTTATATAAAGAAACATTGATTCATATATACTTGTCAACGAGGACGTAAAAAATGTCAGAGAAAATAAAGTTCTTTTACAAGCAATATTAATATATTCATTCATAATTCATATATAATAGGTATTAAGTGATTTTTTATAAATTCCACATCAAACATTTTATGTGTGTTCATGTCGCTGTACTTTTTGTACATAAAATAAATTCAAATTTGATTTTTTTAAGTTCTCTATAAATTTGTTTCTGGTACCTAGGTACTGCTTGTTCATTACTAATTTTTACACTAACAGAAAGATGATTTCGAACCACTTCATTCATTATTCTCTCCACGTTCATCTTTGGGTAATTATATTTGGAAATTAAAATGAACTAAAACTCTGATAAAATTAAATTTAAAAGTTCAGAAAACTAGGTATTTTATAAACGAGCTGAAAACTCAATTTAGTCAACTGCCAATATGCGCCAAATTACACCATCACTAATTTCGTCCTAAACATGATTAATGTAAAATTGTATATTACCAGTAGGCTTGTGTCAACTAATATCATTTATTTTATGTACAGTATTTTAAGCTAAATTACTTTTGTTCATAAGTGTAAGTTTCTAATGGTATGAAAATAAATATTTCAGGATGCCATTTCAATTTAGTAATAAAGAATATGCAGACATTATTTTTGTGTTCGGTTTTTGAAACGGAAAACGTAGAGTAGCAGTAAGAGAGTATCGCAAACGCTTTCCTAATGCCGTTTACCAAATTCTAAGACATTTTCGCAGGTTTTCGAATTCAGTAAGCAACATGGAAAGTTTTCAACTTAAGTTAAATATGAACATGCTTCGAGAAATAATCTTCGACAAGAAGAGGAGATACTACAGATAGCTCAAAATAATATTTCTATCAGTGTAAGAAGAATTAGTAATGAATTAGCAGTACCGATAATAAGAGTATCGAAAACTTAAAAAAATAAAAATTTTCTCCATTTCGTGTACAAAACCTACAGCGACTTGAACACGGAGACGACGTAGATGGACTTTGGCCCACAAAAATTGATATTTAAAATGGTTATTATATTTGAATCGAATTTGCGATCAGCAGTAGGCGACGAGGATTGTGCTTATGTTAGTAGCATTACATTATATTTAGTTTTAACTCTATTTTTAAGTTTAATTAGATATTGTTTTTTTAGTTGCGTAGTGTTTTACCCGAGGAATGTGGCGATCTCACGAATAGTACGTTTAAATGTACACTCAGAATTTCTATAAATTCGAAATCCAAGGCTTTAGAGTGGATAAAGGCTTTTGAAGAAGCAACCATGAGACATCATGGCGATCCTATGTGACTTATAGAGAAGACACACCGAGAATAATTGCGTTGCAAAATTGAGAATAACTGTAAAACGACCATTGAAAAAGTGAGTGTAAAGATTATATATTTTAAATGCAATTAAGGTTACATAAATTTATTTTATTTAGAATCACTAACCAAGTTTGTTTTTTAGGAGCGGAGACATTGACCTGGCAAGGAGGCCTTGTGAAATATTTTTATTGCACACACATAATCATGAACTGAAATTAGCGGCAACTTTTAAATTCTTAAAACCCAAAGAGGAAATTGTAAACATATTCCATGATTTATTTAATAAAGGACATTCTCCATCTTCAGCTTGGCAAGCTTATAAATTTGAGCTGCAGTGCAAGCATGGAAGTGACTATTACAAAATAGCAGCAAATGGTTCAGTTTGTCCTACAAAAAAATGGGTATATGACCTTTATTATTCATTATTTAAAAAGGAATATGGTGAAAGTTGTGGAGATGGTATGGTGCAGAAACTTATCGAGTTGATAAAAACATATAATGAAAAATGTGGATCAAATTATGCAAGTTGGCTGTCCAAGGATAGCCATTTAATTATTACCATATGTGATCCCTTTATGAAAAGAATTCATGAACATCTGTCTATCTCAGGAGAAATTGTGTTTATTGATTCTAGTGGTAACATGGATTGGCATAGTTCAAGGGTATTTTGTTTGCTTTGGCCTTCAGTTGCTGTAGCACTTCCTTTAGGAGTAATTATTACATTTTCTGAGGCTGAAAATGTTTTGACAGACCCTTTTAATTGCCTGAAATCATTATTTCCCGAAGGGGCATTTTTTGAAGGTGGATATCCAAAAATAATTATCACAGATGATAGTTCTGCTGAAAGAAATGCCCTGAATACATGTTTTCCCAATTCACAGCTATTTTTGTGTAAGTTTCACGTACTAAAAGCAGCTATGAGATACTTTTGGGATTCAAAACATAAAATATTACAAAGTGATCGCAAGGAAATATTTACAATTTTCCAAGAGTTAATGAATATAACTAATTGTGATACGTTCACAAATTATTATAAAAACGTCTTAGATTACCCTGTAATAAAAAAATATGATTTTACACTTAAATATTTTTTAACACATTCACGGCCCAACCAATTTTCATGAAACTTCCCAGCACGCCACCCATAAGAGCTACTCAGCGGACACCGGTATCCGCTCTGGCGGCATGCCTAAAAAAAGCATTTTTCCCTCGAATCACGCCAGGGCTGACAAAATTTTTCCGATTTTACCACGCCACAGCGGACACAATAGTAGATACAAATAGCTCAGCGGGCACGTCGTAACAGATCTGTTTGCCAAAGCGGATCGCGCGCCAAATGTCTTGCTAAGAGTTTAGCTGCTTTAAAAACTTTTTTACACGCCACAGCGGACACAATAGCGTACACAGTCCATAAAATTTAAACAAAACTCTTTTTCAAAAAATCACGGTCGGTAGGCCATTCTAGAGGCCTAAAAAGAATAAGTTATAATAAAACATTTACAAAATTCAGAATTTTCGAGGAAATATCAACCTCTAAACCTGGCGGACACCGGTGTCCGCCCTGGCGTGATGAGCTGACCACGCAGCAGGCACCAGTGTCCGCCCTGGCGGTGAATGTGTTAAAGATACAATCAAGAGCTGAAAAATGGGCATTATGTTATTGAACTGAATTACAAGAAGAAATGACACAAACAATTATTCAGAAGCTAATTTTAGAATACTGAAATACATTGTTTTAAAGCGCACAAAAGCTTTTAGTGTAGTTCAATTATTTAGTTTTTTTAACAGTTCAACTTGTAGATTATTACAAAAGAAGACTTACGGATATTTTAAATGATAGATACGAGGGATATACAAAATCAAAATATTATATACCTGATTCTAAACTTGTAAATTTATCATATGAAGAAATTAGTCACAATAGTTATAGTGTTAGAAATGATGTTAATAAAAAGGAATATTTTGTGAATATTCAGAATTATGTATGCACATGTCCTGTGGGAATACAAGGTGCTCCATGCAAACATCAATATTTAATCACAAAAAATGAAAATACTGCAACACTAAATGTATTGCTGAAACCGAATAAGCAAACAAAAGTACTTTTGCACAGAATACTAACTGGTAATACAGATTTTGATGATGGTTGGTACAATCCACTTCATAGGAACTTAGATGTACCAGTACTAGGATCTGATACACTACCATCAGAAGGTCTATCTGAAATTACTGATGATGATATTAGTAATAATTTACCTGCTATCAATCAAACAGATGACTTAGAATATAATAAGGAAGCTGTAAAAGTAAAATTGGAGAACATATTTAATGAATTTAACAATTTATTAGATGCAAATCCCATAGAGTACTTGCCTGCATTTGCAATTCCTACAATAAATGTAAAATCACCTCATCTAAATATCTGCTTTGCATACCTTTGGTACTAATTCTTGTACAGTTGCTCCTTTAATAAAAAAAGGAAAAAATGTTCAAGGGGGAAAAGTTGTACCTGTTCAACTAACTGCAGTTGCAAGACAAAAGGTACATTCGGGGGGAAGACACATGCAGCAAAGCGGAAGGCCCCCAAAGAGTGCTCGTCCCTCAGAACATAATTACACAAAAGAGTCTTCAAATAGAAGAATGAAAGCAGCTCCACACAGTTTAAGTTTTTGTGTAGAAAATAATATTAGCCTCGGGAAATAAAACTATTATGGATTCAACATTTCCAAAAAATTTCCAGCCTCAATGTTTATATATAATTCTTTTGTATCATTCTGGATCATTGACTTGGTGATCTACTTTAAATGATTTCTTAAAAATTTACTATTTTGTTCACTGCATTTTATATATTTTACATGATTTGATGTATATTTTAAATAATTATAATTGAAATTTAATTGTGCTATATGCTCTGAGGAATTTTTTTATTTAATAAATTTGTTCTTTAAATAAGTAAATTTGTTGTTTTATTTTGTTTTTCTTGAGGGAAATAAATAATGTCACTATATACATTATGACTAACACATGACTTCCGTGTCTAGTTATTATAGGCTTTTCCTGTTATTTGTGACAATCCTGCAAATGTTTAGAGGATGAATTAAATACATATACTTTCCACACACATCTTACTCGAAACATTTTTTTATATTTGGAGTTTTTCTTTTTATCAGTTTTTGAACTAAAATTCGAAATTTGCACTTTTTGTCAAAGGACCCCGCAATAATCTTATGGAAATTGGGTTTCTGTCAAATTGTCTGAATTTTTGATATGTTGTAGATTTTGTCATCCTGAACAAAAGTCTCTATGGGCACAAAGTGCCAAAATGAATATTTTGGCATCTATGGAGCTGCCAAAGCTCCCCTGACCCGTTGCAAAACTATTAATTTTCAATACTATTTACAGATGTCAAAAGCATATTTTAATTATTCTAATATATAGGGTAATGTTTTTAAGGTCACTGAATTCAACCCTCATGTCAGATTAGACAAATTGACCGTTGAAAGCTGTCAATTCACGGTCAACGAGGAATATAAAAGTAAATATCCTCTTTTCGCTGTTAACTGTCAATTTGTCCAATCTGACATGAGAATTCAATTCAGCGACCTCAAAAACCCAAACTCTCAATGTGAAAAGAGAATATTTACTTTTATATTCCTCGTTGACCGTGAATTGACAGCTGGCAACGGTCAATTTGTCCAATCTGACATGAGGTTTGAATCCAGTGACCTCAAAAATATTACCCTATATATTAGAATAATTAAAATATGCTTTTGACATCTGTAAATAGTATTGAAAATTAATAGTTTTGCAACGGGTCAGGGGAGCTTTGGCAGCTCCATAGATGCCAAAATATTCATTTTGGCACTTTGTGTCCATGGAGACTTTTGTTCAGGATGACAAAATCTACAACATATCAAAAATTCAGGCAATTTGACAATAACCCAATTTCCATAAGATAATTGCGGAGTCCTTTCTGGAATTAGGACTATTTTAGAAAAATTATACATAAGGTAAAAAAATAGAGAATAATAGCACAAGTAATTTTTATTCTCCAAGCTTTATTAACAGATATATTCAAAAAAAATATGACGAATAATTGAGAACCTCCTCCTTTTTTGAAGTCATAAAGTAGAAAAACTACTCTCTATAAAATAGCCGCCAGATGTTCCGACTATGTCCAAAATCTAATCATCTCACCGCAGGGTAGATTAAATTTAAAATCTGGTAATTTTATCTTTAGCCGTTCATTAGTTATCGAGTATACAGGCAGACAGACATCTCGAAAATAGTCAAAATGTTTCAGGATACTCCAAAACGTAAAATTTGTCGGAAACTAAAGGCTGAAAAATCATGATTCCTATACTTTCCTTACGTATACAGACAGGAAAGTAAAAAATATTTTTATAAAAAGTTCTGCATCACATGGGAAATTAGTAAAATTTCCTATTTACACTATAGCGTTGGTTTCGAATTATTTCTTTGAATCGAAATCACTTAAAAAGAAGTGCAATAAGATTTAAACTTAAGTTATTTTTAAATTCCTATTTTTCTATCAACATTTTGCTCTATATTGAAATTTGAAAGTACTTACACTTCAGCGTAAATAATTACTTTTTATGTTTCCTGTATCTTACCAAATAATTTACAAATTTTAATTTTTATTATTAATTTATAAGTGATGCAAGAGGACATTTCATCAAGAATAACTTTTTTCTTAAAACTAATAAGAACATCGCAATATTAAGTTATATCTTTCTCAAGTGACAACAGTTCCAATTATTTTAAATAGTCGCGCCAACAATTCAACCAATCACAGCCTTGTATTATAAGCTCATAAGACAGTCCATTAGGTTTGGAAATATCGCGTGCTGGACCTCATTTTCAAATACTGGTCAGAGACCATTTAAATCATCGTTTCCCAAATCGATTGATAGGTCGAGGCACCATGCTCTCCAGATCTTAAACCTTTTAATTATTTTTTTATAGAGCTACCTTAAATCAGAGATGAACAACGAAGAAATGAATACCCGAGCATAGTTATTGGAAAAAATTAATAATGTTTGTAACAATATTAGAAATAAACAGAAAATAATGGACAAATCAGTAAACAACCTGTTAAAACGTTGGCAGAGGTGTATTGATGTTCAGGGTGTTCATTTTAAAAATCTACTTTATATTTGTTTCTGTTAGTTTGTTCTGTTACTTTATCAAATAAAGTGAGCCCGGTCCTATGTAGATGTTTAATTTGTTATTGGAAAATGCAATAGTTAAAACCAAATGAAAATGGTACAAAATTTGTGCATAGTTTTAAAATTACAGAGTAAAATATTTGATTTCAATTTCGTAATAGTAGTTATCGCAACAAGTGCTTCTAGCACGTGTTACGATCAACATTTTTTCTACAAGCGCATTTATTTCTAAAATAGAGAATTAACCTGTATAATGACATTAGGTACAACATACAGTTTAAGTATATGTATATTAAACCGATATTATGTGCTGAAATGGTGTAGTGGTTAGGGTTTCGGGCTCATAACGCAAAGGTCTTAGGTTCAAACCCGGGCCTCGGCGGTAAGTATACCTTACTCTTTTTTCAATGTATATTTCTCTGCGTGCAAGAAGATCATCTTACCGCACGCTTGTAGAAAAATACTGATTTATAATATTGTAGTCACCATTATAAAAATTTACTTTTAGAAAATCAAGATGGTCTCATTAAATAGTATTACATTATTTTGTTTATTGATCTTACGTTCTATTTAAATGTACAGTAACGTTTATTAAATTCCGATATACAGGGTGATATTATAGCTAAGAAGAGCAATATAAAAAAGAGAGTCCGGTCCTGGAATTTTTTAAAGTTAAATTATGTTATTGATTAATCTAAGCTAGTGTAACTTTTGTACTAAATTTTATCAAAATATCTCTAGCCGTTCCAACAAAATGGCTGATTTTAGTTTTGGCAAAAAATCATAAAACATCCTATATCTCAGAAACTAATAAGATTAAAGGCTAAGTATGGGGGTGTTTTGAACTCAGCTAAGTGCACTTTACCTCCCATTAAACTGTGTCCGTTTAAATCTGAAACACACTGTATATTTTAACTTTAGCAATAGAAAATGTTTAGTATTTCATTAGGCATGAAAAATAATATCATTTAAATAGCCGCCCCTAGACCTTCTACAACAGTCGATCCTTTTTAGTTAATTTTTAAAGACTTTTTTAAACATTTCGGGCAGTATGTAAGCAATATCTTGGCAAGTCAATACCCGCTAACGTTTCGGGTTGATTGGCATAAACACGACTTTTTAGAAAACCCCATAGAAAACATCTAATGGAGTTAAGTCGCAATTTTATTTGTTTACGTACTTTGACAGATGAAAATGTGCTTCATCAGAAAAAAATTTTCTTTGAGTAGTCAATATCGATTTCCTGCTGAGCTAATACCCAAATTGCGTAAATTCGTCGCTGCTCATGTTGCTCTCTAAGCTTCACTCTGGAGTTAGCTGAATTTTATATGTGCGTAACATGAGCAATACGCACCTTCAATCCACACAAATCATCGGTACCAGATGGGGTATTGCCTGTGCTTTTGCAACAGATAATAAAAACGCTGGCCTGGCATATTTGTAGCCTCTAGGGCAATTTTGGTGCATAAACATGACCAAATACCTGGAAACAAAGCAGAGTTATCTTCATACATAAACCGGGGCGTCCAACGAATGTCATGGCAAAAGCCTATAAACCAATAACTCTGACGTCATTTCTATTAAAAGGATTGGAAAAACTGATTGATCAGCATGTCCGGCAAACCACTCTGATAGAGAGGCCATTTCATAGAAACCAACATGCCTATCAATCAGGAAGTATACTCTGCATCATCTTGTAACCAAGATAGAGGGAGGACTCAGTAGCCAAGAAATAGTCCTAGGAGCATTTCTTGACATAAAAGGAGCTTTTGATAATACCTCCTTTAAATCAATGGTAGCTGCCGCTCGCAAACATGGAACAGAAGACACCATCTGCTGGTGAATAGAAGCCATGTTATATGGAAGCAAGTACAGGCAGAAATGTTCAGTTAAACCATGCAGGTGAATATCCACAGGGATGTCCTTTCTAATCTACTGTGGAACCTTGTGGCAACTGAACTGCTAAAAACACTAAACAATCAAGGGCTGTAAGCCCAAGGATACGCCGATGACATGGTCATCCTTATTCAAGGAAAACACCAAACTACAGTCTTTGAACTTATGCAAACAACTCTTAGGCTGACAGAAATGTGGGGCGTTATGGAAAACCTCTAGGTAAACCCTGACAAGGCACAACTCATAACCTTTAATCCGAAAACAAGGTTGGAAGTTTTAGAAACTCCGACTCTATTTGAAGGAAGGCTAAACAAAACGAACCAAGTAAAATATCTGGGTCTAATCCTAGATATCAAACTTACTTGGAACCAACACCTATAAAAAGTGACCAACAAATGTTAAATGTCTCTCATTGTAGGGAGACCGGCATTTCGAAAAACATGGAGATTAAAACCAAAAATGGTCCACTGACTATAGTTGGCAATAACAAGACCCATGATAACTTATGGAGCGGTTGTTTGGTGGCCAAAAGTAAACCAGAAAACAGCCCTCAATACTCTCTCAGGAGTACAGAGGATTGCATGCCTTTGTATTACAGGAGCACTGAGAAGTACAGCAACAGCCTCTATGGAAATCATTCCAAACCTCTCACCCCTTGACCTAATCATAAAGGGGGAGGCCAGAATGAGTGCATACAGACTGGAAATCTCCAACAACTGGAACCCACTGGGACATATAAAACATACCAGAATAACACATAAAGTAAATGATTTTATATTAGATATGGGCTCAGATCACATGACACCTCTCCTAACCTTTAACAGTCTCTTTCAGGTCAACTGTAACTGGAACGAGGTAAATAAGGAGATATTGATATGATATTTTAATTCAAAATTAAAAGTATTACATGTTTGTGGTTTTCAAATTTATAATTTGATAATCAACGTTTGATGGGTAAGGTCGGTCCTGAAAAATATATTTTTAAAAAAGAAATCAGGATGTCGACTATGAATTGTCAGATAGAATGATGAGAATTGTCAGATTTTTTTTAGAGGGTTGTCAAAAAAGGGTTTATTGGATGGAAATGTAAAATTAATTGGATATATTGAATAGAAATAAATACATGTTATATAAAAGGACCTGTGCTTGATTATGTTGGTTGAAGCAGGTACAGAATAAATATTAAAGGGAAGTAAGGTACATTTTATTAAAAATATTCATGAAAGAAGTATTTATCCAGTAGAATACTACAGAAGAAGTAATTTAGCAAGCAGTTGCATATAAATAACATTTAATCAGAAAAGTTACATAGTAGACGAAGCAGTGAGGTACAATTGGGGTACCAAGAGAACCGTCAAATTCAAAAAGAAGAAAGAAAATCTTTTTGTATAATTAGTGAATTAATATATTGTTTGATTTGTTTTTAGTTTCAAAATTAATGTAAATTCACCAAACGTTGAGGGAATTTTGAGGGAAGTAAATCAGTTAAACTTGGCGGTAAGAAATTTTCAACTCATTAAGATCCAAATCATTATATTTGTTTTGAACCCACGGACCCTGAGATTAAGCAGTAAAAGTCGAGTTACCGGGTGAGTTAAAAGTTTTTTTTAATATATTGTAAAATTGATTGGTAGTAACAAAATTTTTATATTTTATCAAAATTATCTACATAATTTATAATTAAACTAAATATTTTCATATCAATATATAAATACTTGCTCTCGTATGGTATACGGATGGATCTAAAACTAACAAGGGAACAGGCTCTGGCGTACATGTAGTTAAATCCAAATGCGACATCATCGTCTCACTTGGAAAACATGCCACTGTATTTTAGGCTGAAATACATGCAATCGAATTGTGTGTACGAGAGAATTTAAGAAGGAAGTACAATACACCATCCTAATTCTCTCAGATAGCCAAACAGCATTAAAGGCTCTTGATTCAAAAAGAATCAAGTCAAAGCTAGCCTGGAACTGCCTTGGAATACTAAATGATCTGACATCCCACAACAAGGTAAAACTAGCGTGGGTACCAGGGCAAAAAGATATCCAAGGAAATGAAAAGGCTGATGAACTCGCCAAAGAGGGATCTGATCTACCATTCGCAAGACCCGAACCTGTATTTGGGATAAGCAAAACCTCTGCTCGACAGGCAGTGAACAGGTGGATAAGCATAAAACACCAAATTCACTGGCAACAGATAAGAGGACACAGAATCAGTAAGCTCATGCTAAGGGGACCAAACCCACGCATAGCTACTGAGCCCCTATAACTCGCAAGGTTTCAGATATCCGCCATTGTGGGATTACTAATGGGGCACTGCTTGCTGAAACACCTTCATGTAATGGGATTACAAAATGATCCCACTACGTGTAGACTTTGCATGGAAGAGGAAGAAATCTCATACCATGTGATTTTCGAATGCAAAGCTCTTACTAGGCAACGTTTCATCCTTTTCGGCCTAGAACCGGAAAGAACGCCTCAGAAACACATGGTAGGGAACCTATTAAAACTAACCAAAGACACAGGACTATTCCAAAGATAGTACCTGAATACGGGGAAAGCAGGGAAATACAATAGACCCAAGAGGCCGCAGTGTTCTGGGCTAAACCTAACCTTACCTGCTTACAACCGATAAAGATAAAGATATGGGTGTAAATACAAATTCTGGTGCAAAATGCGCCAAAGGGAGCCATAAGAAAAGCCTAATATTTGCGAGCGCCGGCGAATCGACATTCTTGGGTCGGCAGCTATACTATCACTAACGGCAGCAATATTTTTAGCTAAACGTCCATGACGATGATAAACAGGCCTTCTTCTATCTATAACACTTCCAATATCTTAAAATTTTTTAAGACATTCCAAATAGTTAGCTCAGTAGGACGATTGATTAAATTGACCAAAGTCTTCGCGTAAAAGTACGGTTCGTACGAAATTGTTTTGATAAAACAATCGCAGGTGTTGAGCGATCGTCAAGCGATCCATTTCGTAAGTGTTCCCACAAACTGACTTGACACTTCGAAAACAAATACTTATTACCAACTGTCTGCCAGTATAGGAAACTAAAATTGGATCACCCTTTATGTATTTCTCAACAAACTGCAAAATAATCTGGCGACATAATCTGTGTTTTCCTTCGACCTCGCAGGTAACTCCTTCCAAATTCTGTGCATCGTAATCTTTTATACAGGGTGATTTAAAATTGAGTGCAAAGATTTTAAGGTCGTATTAACCAGCCAAAAATAAGAATTTTAAAGCGATTGCATAGCTTTTATCGCGGGCTATGAGCGCGGCGACCGAATCAAGTAATTTAATGATTCCGAAACACCCCCCACTCCGACCGGCACAGCGATTCGGCGTTAAACAATATTAACTTCTCATTTATTAAATAAAAGAAAATCGAAAAATCGAAAAATCGAAAAATCGAAAAATCGAAAAATCGAAAAATCGAAAAATCGAAAAATCGAAAAATCGAAAAATCGAAAAATCGAAAAATCGAAAAATCGAAAAATCGAAAAATCGAAAAATCGAAAAATCGAAAAATCGAAAAATCGAAAAATCGAAAAATCGAATAATCGAAAAATCGAAAAATCGAAAAATCGAAAAATCCAAAAATCAAAAAATCGAAAAATCGAAAAATCGAAAAATCGAAAAATCAAAAAATCGAAAAATCGAAAAATCGAAAAATCGAAAAATCGAAAAATCGAAAAATCGAAAAATCGAAAAATCGAAAAATCGAAAAATCGAAAAATCGAAAAATCGAAAAATCGAAAAATCGAAAAATCGAAAAATCGAAAAATCGAAAAATCGAAAAATCGAAAAATCGAAAAATCGAAAAATCGAAAAATCGAAAAATCGAAAAATCGAAAAATCGAAAAATCGAATAATCGAAAAATCGAAAAATCGAAAAATCGAAAAATCCAAAAATCAAAAAATCGAAAAATCGAAAAATCGAAAAATCGAAAAATCGAAAAATCGAAAAATCGAAAAATCGAAAAATCGAAAAATCGAAAAATCGAAAAATCGAAAAATCGAAAAATCGAAAAATCGAAAAATCGAAAAATCGAAAAATCGAAAAATCGAAAAATCGAAAAATCCAAAAATCGAAAAATCGAAAAATCGAAAAATCGAAAAATCGAAAAATCGAAAAATCGAAAAATCGAAAAATCGAAAAATCAAAAAATCAAAAAATCAAAAAAATCGAAAAATCGAAAAATCGAAAAATCGAAAAATCGAAAAATCGAAAAATCGAAAAATCGAAAAATCGAAAAATCGAAAAATCGAAAAATCGAAAAATCGAAAAATCGAAAAATCGAAAAATCGAAAAATCGAAAAATCGAAAAATCGAAAAATCGAAAAATCGAAAAATCGAAAAATCGAAAAATCGAAAAATCGAAAAATCGAAAAATCGAAAAATCGAAAAATCGAAAAATCGAAAAATCGAAAAATCGAAAAATCGAAAAATCGAAAAATCGAAAAATCGAAAAATCGAAAAATCGAAAAATCGAAAAATCGAAAAATCGAAAAATCGAAAAATCGAAAAATCGAAAAATCGAAAAATCGAAAAATCGAAAAATCGAAAAATCGAAAAATCGAAAAATCGAAAAATCGAAAAATCGAAAAATCGAAAAATCCGAAAAATCCGAAAAATCCGAAAAATCCGAAAAATCCGAAAAATCCGAAAAATCCGAAAAATCGAAAAATCGAAAAATCGAAAAATCGAAAAATCAAAAAATTTGAAAAATCGAAAAATCGTAAATTCAATAAAAGAGAAAACTTTGTTTTCTTATCGGTCACCACGCTCAAAAAGTGTAACTTGAATTAATATCAAAAAAAAAAACTGTATAACTAAAATAAATAAATAATTATATATAATTGCATAAGTTGATAAAAAAATGCTATGCAATAGCTTTACCGCGGCAGTCCCCGAGTGCCACAAGTTTTTTTTTTTTTTTATTTAATCATATGCCCTAACTTGTTTGGTTTTCTAGATACAGGGAGTCAAAATCTTTTTTTTTAAATCGGTTTTTTAACAATTATTAATTAAATAAAATCACACTTTGAAACGCCAATGGACTAAATAATGAATGAAATTTTATAACACAAATAAAAATTAAGAAAGACCTATTTGGCGACAATCTCAAAATCTCCATCATTTAGTAATTAATTTTTTACTTGTTTTAATAGGGCCAGGCACAAATTTTGATTTTTTTCTTGGAGATCGCATAATCTAAAAAAAAAATTAATTTTCAAAAAAGCAGTGCCGTGCCATAATTTTACCTATAAGTATCAAGTAGGTAGCCCCCTGAGACGCCACTGGAATTAATAAATTTATTGTATACCCATCAAAGGAAGGCCCTTATAACATAAAAATGGGCCTACCAAATTTTATTTAAATCGACTGAAAGGTTTTTAAGTTATTGACAAAAAGACGATTTTTTAAAAAACTTTTATCTAGAAAACGAAGCAAGTTAGCACATATGAACATTTTTTTTATTTTTGCCTAGTAAATACGCCCTTAAAATTTTTGCACTTAATTTTTAATCACCCCAATATTAAGTTAACTAACAGAATTTTGCGTTTTTGTAAAAAATGCCGTTGTAAAATGTTGACGTTAAGAATTAGCTATTTAAAGTTCAAAATTTAGTTTTTTCAACCAATTAATTAAATTTTCAGCAAATAAAATTATAAACTAAGAAGTGATTCCAACCTCTAAAATGTGGTCATCTTCGATGAGACAAATAAAACTTACCACATATGATGCTTATTGTTTAATAGAAACGGTAACAAAAAAATTTTACTATTATTACATTAACTGGCAAAGAATTAGTGCGATAAATTTTGAGTTTTAGTTGTCTTAAATAAGATTATATATTACGTCAAAATTAGAAAAAATTGGTTTCGATCGGTATTCGATTTGTGAAAAATAAAGATGATCTTAATACACTTCTGGAAGTAATTTGCATTTTGAAAATAAAATAGCATGTTTACTATGAAATAATTGATTTAAAAAAATATTACCTATTAATAAATGTGTGAGCAGAAATGGACTATAATAATTTACTTGCATAGTCAAATTTAGGCCATCCACTGTCATGCTATCATCGCAAAATCCGATACCTGCGTTGTGTATTAAAATGTCAATCTTTTTTTCTCGACTCTTCAGTTTTTCTGCAAAGGCACGTACCTAAAATTATATTTTTCATTAATTATTTCAATAACGCACGAAAGAATAGATGAATTTTCGTATATTTCAAATTCAAAATTTTGGGAAAATAAAATTAAAATTAAATTGTAATTCAATAAAGATAAGTTGTATAAAGGGGGCGTAATCTGGCGAGCAGCAACTGAACCTGCAACGGTTTCTGTAACGTATTTAAAGGTACCAATTGAAAATGCGAGATCAATGCATGGAACAGCGACATAGGACCGATGGACCTACATATTGAAGTGCTGTCGCTATCTCTTGGTTCTGCTTTTCATTATGTTATTTCAATTCATTTTTTCATCAGTATTTATTCACTTTATAATATCTTTATTGGTACTATAAATGCATGGTTAAAATAAATATTTTATAAGATCAAAAAAAAATTCTATCAGCAATAGTTGTTCTGTAACATGAAAATTGGACCTAATTTTGTTTTTTGATTTTTTTATTTCATCCTATATATTCTTGACACCGAATAAATCAATAACGCCAGCAAACTTGGTCTATAGGGATTATTTCAGAGAAATGGGTGCCTACTGTAAATCAACACGTATAGCACATTAATGTATGGTGTGTTGCCTATAAAGCCTGCTTAAATAACTATAAATTTTGAATAGGAGCAACGATCGTTTTTCTTTGTCTTAACTCGGTTAACGAAAAGGGTTTATCGTTCCTTCTGGTTCGACACGTTTGATGTGTAAACATCGTTAATTTTAATGGCCACATGTTTGGTAAGTTTATTTTAAATATTTGGATTTTAAAAAAGACATTCTTATGGGGTATTTATATTTATAGGATATCACGGTCATTTAGGGACCATTTAAGTGTATCGACATTTGGATACCCCTCAGTGCTAGTTAAAAGGCACTGATGTTTTCAAGTCGTGGCTTGTGGAGCCATATTTATTTTTTTTCCCTCATTTTTGGAGACGAATTGTTAATTGTCATTGCACGAGTCCAAAAACAAATATTGAAATTGTATAAGGCATTTTACAACAGCACCCTAGACTGAAGTGTAGTCCAGTAACTAAAGGGACCAACCAACTCTTAGGTCTCGGCGGTCGCTTCCAAGGTCGAAAACTTTTACCAACTCTGCTGAGTCGAAAAGGACTCAAAATGGACCCTAAAACTGGCTTCCTACCAATATCTTCCACAATATGCAAATTAGAGAATTTTTGTTTAGATAAAAAAGAAAGATCTTATCATTATCTACAAAAATGGTCCCTATCATTTTTGTCGGGAATTCGACAGGTTTCGAGATAACCGTAATCAGAAGTCCCTCGTTCAGCCCCTGCTTATCTCTATAGCAATACTGATTAGCTTGTAAACGGGTGGACAAATTGTTTCAATACTCGGTCAAAAATTGATATTTTTCAATCATTCAGAGTTCATTACAATGGGAAAACCCATAGTTATCAATCCATGTGCCTTGAAGGCCGTTATTTATTGTCAAGAACATTAAAAAAGGGGTCAAAGTTGCGTTTTCCTACAATTTTGGACCACTTTATAGTAATTCATTCATATTTTTATTCTTTTAATAGTTTTTTTATCCCATTTTTGTTTTAAATGGAATCTTCAGATGTCTTGAATGATCTGAGAAATTTTTTCCAGTATCTTCCTGGCGTTTTAAAACAAAATTGATTTGTTTATTTGCATTTTTCATACGTTTTCGGAGTTTTAGAAATCTTTGAAATAAGCAGTAATTAAAAACTCATATTTCATTATACTGTTATTCAATGCACACCATTTTAAAGCTTAGAGTGTCTACTTTTTGAATGTATTTTTTTTTTTAATAAAGTTGCTCCATTTTCCAGAAATCGGGAAAATTGATGACACCGGGGAAAACCGGACTTTTTTTTAAAATACTTCTTGTTCCCCGCTGTTCATTTTTTGAACATTAATACCCAGACCAAAGTGAAGCTGATATTCTTACCTTTCCAGTTCTATCAATTGATCCCCGTATGTGAGCGTGGTTCTAAACTGTTTGTTAGAATTATCTCCCCCATTTTTACGCTCTCCGCCTGAGATCTATGATATTCCATCATAACCTAACCACGTGTACCCACGCGCCTCACGCTCACCTTAATCGTCTGCTTTTGTTGGTATACAATCTCTGTTGTTTTTGGAGTCGTTATTGTCGGTTGTTATATATTTCTTTCGTATATTTAAAGAAAATTCACAATTCTGGGTTCGAGCAGTACAATACTAAACAATGATTACTTTTCTATTCTATATTTAGCACAAATGAGTTGAAGTGGAATATATATGTCGGCGGCGCTGATGTTTAACTTTTGTTTATAGTTTTTATAGTTTGATATATTGGTAGTCGGTATTTTAAGATAAGTTGTTAGCTTCTATTTGATTTTTATAAATGATGATTTAGCAAAATGATACACACTTGCCTTTCATAGTGAGGGACAAGGGGAGCGGAACGGAGCCAGCAGGATGTTGGTAAAGAAAATAAAAGAATGAGAACAGTTTAGAGAAGTATAATCGATCGGAAGGTAATATGCTGGCTCCGGATCGCTAGTATCATTTCTTTAATTGATTAATAATTGATATCGTATTATTATCCGTACTTCTTTAATAATTATTTGTGTAACGTCGTTTAAAGTGTTGTCAACATTGTTTATTGTTTTATATTGCATTAACAAGTTTTACAAGTGTTAAATGTAGTGTTTTGTCATAACAATGTCTGACGGTGACGCCCTAAATATCCGATATCCGACATATATATCAAAGATTTGGGATTGAGGTAAGTCTTTTGTTGCTATATCTATCATATAATTATTTCTACTAATGTTATTCTTTTTTTTTTAGGTTAAAACAAACATAAAATAGAAAACCCTTTAGATCCAGAGATTTTAGCGGCACTTCTAGAAGATTTGCTTTACAAAGTGAGTGTAAATTATCAGAAAAATTAATGAAATTAAGTGTAAAAGAGATCCGGCCCCCCTGGAACTCTTGAAGATAATTTTTTGTCAGTGCAAGACAGGCTGCGAAAAGAATTGTTCATGTTTAAAAGCTGGACTGAAATGCTCGCCTGTCTGTGGTTCGTGTCAGTCGACACAATGTTTTAATTATAACAAAAATGAAGGTATTTTCCCGGAAGAATTAGAGATGGATCGAGACTCAGAAGGGGTTGAAGGGGAGGATGATGAAATAGCTGTCGAGACAGCAATACAGGGGTTGGAAAAACAAGGGGAAGGGACGCGTGGAGGAGGGAAAGGAATAGAGCAAGAGCAAAAACATTGAATGGTTTAACGTATGATAAATTATAAACATTGCTATATATTTCGTATTTTCAACATGTTTTTCATAATAAAAGAAATTTTTCAGAAACTTTCTTATTTTTCTGAAACCCTGGACCTATATTGTTCTGATAGAAGTTGGCGAAAATTTTGCAACAGACACAGAAAATATAAAGGGTCTCCTCGGGTCAATATTCATCACACTCTAAAACTAATAACCCACTATTAGGCAAAGCGCCGGGATTTGAGACTGCCACATGAAAAAAAAAATTTTTTGCACTTTTCTATTAAATTTTGCAACGCAAATTACACAGAACATTCGGCAATATAGATGAGATACCCCAAGCGCTACTTTACAGAAAAAATCCAGTAGAATCCGCCAATAATTGTCAAAAGATCGATTGGTGCCCCGATTTCCATTCATAGGCCCCATAATTTAGTGAGCAGAGGTATGCCGCTGACGCCATCTACAATTGGTCTCCAAAGTCCGAAACATGAAAATCAATGTATTCCTAACTTCCTCGAGCAGAAATTCAATGAGAAACTAACATTTCTATTCAGTGCAAAAATTCGTGCTTTTTCGAAGGCCGTTTTTGCAAAAATATTTGTCTTGCGAAAAAAATGGTGGGAACCATTTATTTAGATAATGATACAATCTTCATTTTTTATCGGAACAAAAATTGTCTAATTTGTATATTTTGGCAGATATTAGCAGGAAACCATTTTTTCGGATTTTAGGGGCCATTTTGAGCCCTTTCCGACCCAGCAGTGTTGGTAAAAGTTTTCGCCCTTAAAAGCAACCGTCAAGACCTAAGAATTGAGCCACAAAGGAAATCTGGACCGACTTAATGACAGCTTTGCATATTTTCAGGTCTTCAGTTACTGAACTAGTGGTGAAGTATGTTGTAAAGTTCACCTTTTAGATCACAGTGTATGCTAGAGCTAGGAAGAACTCTCTCTGCCCCATGGGATTACATTGAGTACACAACAAATGAGAGCCTAGCTGGTGGCTGTCACTATAAATCGTTTTATTTTCTCAACCTCCTCACCTTTTTTGAAGAACAGGGTGAATCAAGATTCTACCCGAGGGATCCATCAGCGACTCACTTCTATTTTCCCAAGCATTTAAGTTCGTATAAGGATAACTTTACCTTATAATTGCAGGTAACAATTTTATAGTTGTATACATTTTTTTGTTAGGAAATATAGTGAATTTCCTTATATTCTTTTGAGTTTTCCAAAGTTTGATTACTGTTTAGTTATCTGACTAGTAATAACTCTTAGGTACTTATGACTCTAAAATAATCCACAAACACAAGGTGCTAGGGTACATACTGTATTAAAGTATTTTACCTACTTATTTTAGTTATACTAAAATGAGATTTATTGTAGGGTAATTTTTCTTTTGAATTTTTTGTACATATAGCATAGTGAGGAATTATTTGTAAAACCAGGTTTAATCCTAAAGATATTTCTTTTTAATTAATGTTTTACTTGTTTTACAAATCCATATACTTTTATTAAAACTAACATATATACTTTCTATTTACGAATACTATTAAAAAGTGTATTTGTCAGTATAGGCAGAAATAGTCCTTTAATACTGAAACAAATTGGCGCTGCTGTCGCGCACGGAGCGAATACCAATTTTGTAAATTGTTTTCTAATAAATAAAAATTTACTTGAATATTTAGTTACTTTTATTCAGTAATAAACATAGAAATAATATAGAAGACCAATATAAATATAAAATTTAAGCAGAAATTGAAACCTACTGTGCATAAAAACGCGTCTCTGCGCCTAACATCGCAAAATAGTGTGTCTAGAAGCATGCGCAATATGCATGACTTGTCCATGTAGTGTTGCCAAGTATATTAAACATACCTAACAGAAAATAATTTTAAATTAATTTATTTTTAAATTATACGATTTAAACAGTTTATGTCTACGAAATATCGCCACAAAATAACTTATAAACATTTAAGTAATCAACTAATAATATTTATGTGTAATTACATTCCCAAAAATATATACAAATACGGTATTAATGTTCAACAAGCGATTCATTTACAAATTCAATATTGACCTGACAATAGCACTAAAATCCGGTGTTTCAAGGCTATATGACGCTGCCCTTACAGGACCGTTTGTAGTTTATTATTTAATTACAGGATGAAAGTGGCATTTTATTTTTAGTTTTGTGTAGTGTTTAGTTAAATCCTAGGTACAATAAAAGATATTTTTACATTGGCTAATGAAAATCTTAATCTACCTAAGAATTATAATTATGTAAATAGAGAGCTGTATATTTTTACAGCTACGGGGAGACATTATCGATATATGACAAAACAATGAAAGATTTTTGTTAAAAATAGTAAGCATGCTATGATCTTTCCTTCCAAAATATTCTAACAGTAAGGTGGCAGCACCGGTTCGGCCTCTTTCCCCATGTTATTTCCCATAAGAAATCGCTAAGGTTCATTTGGGAGTTTTTTGTCACGCGCTGTGCTACTCGCGGCGGGTGTCGCAACGAATGAGTGTATAAGAAGACGCAAAGATAATTCTCAATAAGTTTCATTTAAAAATGGGTAATTAATTAGCACTCAAGATGAGACTTGTCGAAAAAAATAAATGCATGTGAATAAAATAAAAAAATAATATTCAAACGATAATTGGAATACCGAAGCAATTACTAAAGAAAAAAGTCACAAAGTGTTCGCTATTTTAAGCAACGATGATTGTGTACTTATGTTTATATATAAGAAAAACCAGAATTTATGCAGTCCATTTCCCCACCATCTTATACATTACCAATATAAGGAGATAGAACTATGGCGCGTTTTATTTTAGAGTGGTTTCCCCAGGAGACCTAATCCACTTGCAATAAAGTAGTTAAGTACTCAGTTATATTTTCATCGGCTCTAGATTGTAACTAGGCTACCAATAAAAAATTTTTAAATGACTCTTTTTTTATTTTGCTCTAAAATGGTACCGATGAAAAATGTATGAATGGCTCTTTTTCATTTTGCTCTAGTTTGTAATAATGGCTCTTTTATTTCTCTCATCTTTTTTAAATGGCTCTTTTATTTATCTTATCTTTTTTAAATGGCTCTTTTATTAGCTCTAGATTAGTATAATGGCTCTGTTATCAGCTCTAGATTGGTATAATGACTCTTTTATTTTACTCTCGATTGGTATAATGGCTTTTATTTATCGCATCAAGATTGAAATTTTTTAAATGGCTCTTTTTTATTTTGCTCTAGATTGGTATAATGGCTCTTTTATTTACCTCATCTTTTTCAATGGCCCTTTTATTATTTTTCTCTAGATTGGTACCAATAGGATCTTTTTATAATTGAATACCTAACCACTTTATTACTAATTATTTACAAAATGCATTTATTGGGAAGATTCAAAAGGTTGTTTCAAATTTTTACCTATATTAAAACTTATCAAATGTTCCATCCATAGGATCATCTTTATTATTCAAATAATGACCCCACGGCAACGTATTATATGATCCATTTATTTGAATTCGTTTATCATCATAAGAACTTAAATCCTCTTTTTATTGAGTAATTGAATACACTCGATGCTTATTGGAATGTATTAGGTTTTGGTTAATTGTCTTCGACGTACAACTCTCTAAACACTCAATGTAATCATCAAAAGTTATGGTAGATTTTACCACAGATGACTTGACCCACTTAGCCTTCTTTGTTATGCCCGAATTTCTAATAATTTCATCAATTTCACTCTTATCATATCCCTGCTTTTCAAGCTCCTGCTTTTCATAATATTATCATTAGTTTAAATAACTATTGTGGCATACAATTTTGATCTTAAGCCGACATAATATGTCATTGGTATACCTTTGTTTTCATCTTTCATTTAACCTAACACTTTTTTATTTACAAGTGGAATGTTGTAGATGTTGTGCTCGGGATTGTCTTAAGTATCGAAGTATTGGTAACAATCTCTCTTCATTGTAACGTAAGGATCTTGATTGTTAATTTCATATATTAGCGAACCTGCGTCAGTACTCAAACACTGACGACATATACCCATAGTGAAAGTTATATAAAGTTGTTTTTGCCAAATCTAGAATTGACTGTCCTACGTAAATTGGTTTATTTAAGTATACTTGGAGCCTTCTTAACTCAACAGCTACCAAATTTTCATTAAATATAGTACAGTTTTTAATCATAAGGCATCACGCCTTTCTTTGTTAATAAATTAAACTGTTCTTGAGGCAACTCGGGGAACTGCGACTTTAAATTAGGAAAATATGTCATAAATGAAGCTAATGTACTTAAACGAGAATTCATGAACCAACAATTATCTATAAAACGGAATTGAATACGATAATCTTTAATATGTTTGGTAAAGGAGATATACTTTTCCTTGGTGATGGGTAGTAGATCAATGGATCCATTCATTTTGTTTGCAGTATCGGTAATAATAAAATGAGCATCCTAACCACGTAAATTATGAAAGACGACTGGAACTGTGTGACTATCTTGATAATTTATGTTACAATCCTCATGGGCGGCGCCTCTTAAGTTAAATTCAGGGAAGAGGTGAAAATGATCGCGCACTTTCTTATCTTCAGATGCGAATGGTTGCTCACATATATGACAATGAGTTGCTTCTCGAAACTCATCTTACTGAGTAGGCGTCATGTGGATATCATAAGGACACCATAAGACAGTTGCCATATCTTCAGCAAGTTGTGCCATCTCGTCGGCGAACCATTGCATACAATCAACACCTTGGTATGATCGATAAAATGATATAGAGTTATCGTAAGAGCACTTAAGATAATAACCAACAGCGGCTGGAATATGCTGTTGGGGTTTTTTAGGATCATTCGTCGGTTTAAGAACACTTTCAAGATCTGCATATACAATAAATAGGGTTTTTTCCTTATTTTTAAAGTTTTTAAACTTAAGAATATTTTTTCCAGGTTTGGGCATTTTAATAGCAGTTGTGTTTAATTTTTCGCAATCTTCACTATGTTTGTTTAACTTTGATTCACAACGAAAATAATGAAGACAACGATCACATAAGTATTTTGCATGCTCTTCCTTACTTAACTGTTTGGAAAGAAGACGAGAAAGATTTTTAATCCATACAAAGTGATACTGGTATATCCCCTTCTTCCCCCTCTTCATAATACTTATCGTGAGTAAGCAAAAGATTTACATGATGATCTTTTTTATCTTTAGTAAGGTATGTAGGAAGAGTAATAAATGTTTTTTTTCTGTTTTTGTAGGATATACACATTTATAGAAACATTGTTTTGTTTCTCGAAATTTGGAATTTGTTTCATGGTCATTGGAAATTGAATACCCTTTAATTTGAGAACAGTTGAATAGTGAGGGTAAGATGAAACTCTATCAGAATTTTTATGAATAGGATATAAAGCAGATGTAACAGCCCAAGCGAACCATGTATTATCATCGTTCTTAACATTAATACATGCTTCTTTTCGTTTAATTTGAGGAGGTAGCTCGATGTACGATGACCCAAGTTAATGAATGTATTTATTTATGTTTACACCTAAATTAATAACTCGTTTTAAAGCCCACCCACTGTCACGTTCTTGAAATTCCTCAAGCTCGGTTAAAACAGGTTTCATAAACTTTTCATCAAACCAATTATCAAGATTGGTGTCTCTACAGATTGGAGAATTTGGGGTAGTAAAGTACTTGTACTCATTAAGTACACTGTCTTCCTTTACAATCTGAAATTAACCACCAAACGTTGTGTTAACCTTAACAGCAGCATCTATTTTTTAAGCATTCTGAATACGTATCTTAAAAAGCGCCTTAGCATCAATTGGGAAAGCTTTGGGATCCTTATGTTTTAAATTGGAGATTACTCCCGTCAGGCTGCGACTGTTAAATGCTGTATCAGAATCGTCCCATTTTACCTCGCTTCCTTTTTCACCATAGCTTTTACATGGTTACGATATGTTTTAATATTCCTAAGGCAAGCTTCCAGATGCTGTTTTTCACTAATATTCTGGGCATTTTTCAATGCATAATTTATTTGTTTTATCCCTTTCTGACACTCTCGTAGTCCTTTTTGAGCTACAGCCTCATCATACCTCGTAGATAGCAGACCGAGAAAACTACCGATGTAGCGAACCAAATCTACAAAATCTGACATAATAAAACACGTCTACACGACACAAAAATCAGAAACAGAATGAGAAGAGACTTCAACAAAAGTATCTTTTACTTCTTTTAGTACGCATGCACATTTACTTCCTTACCGGATTTTATTGAATGATAGTAGCAAGTACCTTTATTTAATAAAGTTACGTATGTGTCGGTGGATTGTAAGGAAAATCTGAAACAAAATAAATTTGTTTTTAAATTTTTATGAAAATATAAATAATTTTAAGAAAATACACAAATTTTAAAACTATCGACATCCTCAAAACTTATCAACTTTTTTGATATTTTATTCGACGAAATAATAATTTTTACCCCCACTTCAAGATATGCCACCATATTTAAGAATATTTTTGAAAACTAGAGGGTCAAATATATTTTGAGATACGTATTCAGAATGCTTTAAAAAGAGATGCTGCTGTTAAGGTTAACACAACGTTTGGTGGTGAGTTTCAGATTGTAAAGGGAGACAGTGTACTTAATGAGTACAAGTACTTTACTACCTCAAATTCTCCAATCTATAGAGACACCAATATTGATAATTGGTTTGATAAAAAGGTTATTAAACCTGTTTTAACCCTTTGTGTCCCAACGGTACTTTTAAGTACCACCTTTTTTAACCAGCAATAAAATTGTGTTTGTCAATAAAGTCGGCTCCCAGACCCGATGGTACCTGAGAGTCCCGCATTAGGAAGATACCTACTGTTTTGTTCGTATGTTGGTAGAGCGTCAAATGTCTTATATTTTCGGTAGTTGGAGGTTATGTCGTGTTAGTTGAAGTGTGACTTCCGAACATCAGGAAACGTTAAAAAATTGGAAATTTGGGTGATATAATTGTGTGGTAAGCAAAATGAATGTGTTAGCTTTACGTATCCTATATTTTTATTAGCTTGCTAATATTCGCATAAGATTTATTCGTTCAAATATATAATGGACTCAAAAGTACCGTCAGGATTCAAGTACCTATCTAAACAATGTATTTTTAGGATTCAGCTGGAAATTGGATATAAAATATCAGCATGGCATCCTGGCGTTGTAACAATTTCCAGAAGCCATTGACAGACGAAGAACTATTATTAGCAGCTGAACAAGCTGTAAATGAGCTGGGTGAAGAAGAATTGCCTCTTGATAATTCACCTGATACAGATATTGAAAGCAATTTCGAACAAGAAGAAAATATATTTTCAGAACCAGCAGAGAGTGCACCTCTTCTTATAGATAATCATGATGATCAAGGAGCTAATACAAATGTTGAAAGTGACAATGACGATAGTGGAAACAGTTATGTGCAAGTTAGTAACAGCAAAGTGGGGAAAAATAATAAAAAAAACACCTGATAGACGTTGGAAAAAACGGGATCTGAATATTCATGTTCTCAATTATGACTTTCCTGAAGGTCCACTTTCTGACGAATTTTTAATATGCCATTCACCTACTGATTATTTCAAAAAGTTAGTAGGTAAGGCTATAGCAGACATAACATATCAGAGTAACTTATATGCTACCCAAAAAGATAAAAATCTGAATTTGAAAGAATGTGAGCTGCTTGCATTTTGTGGTATTAATTTTTTTATGGGTTACCATTCATTACCCAGCTATAAGCACTACTGGAGTACAAGTCATAATCTTGGAATAGAATTAGTTAGAAAAACAATGACACGTAATCGTTTTCAGAATATTCTCAGTTATTTGCATGTAAATGATAACCAGTCTATTCCACCAAATAATAAGAATAAAATATATAAAATATTACCCCTTGTGAATACGTTGAATGATATCATGGCACAAGAGAAATGGCGGTTGATGAGTCAATGATCTTCTTCAAAGGGCGATCAGAATTGAAACAATATAACCCCATGAAACCTATAAAAAGAGGTTATAAACTATGGTGCTTGGCAGACCAATGGGGTTATGTGAAAACATTCGAAATGTATCTGTTCTGTTGAGTCTATTTAAAATCAAATTAAGCTCCTTTCTGTAAAACGTATTTTATTTCCCAAAAACTGACATTAATCAAAATCACTGAATTCTATCAAAAATAATCATTAATCTAGTTAACAACATAAAACAAGTATATAGGCAATAGTCTAGTCGATGACATCCTCCCGCCCCTTGCAGCTGCTACTGTTCGAATTCCAGCTTGCATAGTTTACTGACTGGCCTTCTTAGGAGACCTGTCGATGTTTTCACGTCCGCAACCCGAATTCTTCCGTCAGGTCCGGGATAGACGGATTCAATTTTTCCTAGTCTCCAATTGTACCTTGGTGCATTGTCATCGACGATTGTAACTACATCACCTGCTTCTATTTGTTTGTTGTCGGATGTCCACTTACTTCTCTTGGTAAGTGAGGGAAGGTATTCCTTAACCCAGCGATTCCAGAACAAATCTGATAGCATTTGAGATTTTTTCCAGTCTTGACGCAGGCATTTTGGATTGGGATTTGAGTCGAATAAACTGTTTTTGTTATCTCCCAAGAGAAAGTGATTCGGGGTAAGTGCTTCTAGATCATCTGGGTCCGTTGATACTTTGGTTAGTGGTCTTGAGTTTATAATATTCTCTGCTTCGGCCAAAAGCGTTAAAAGAACTTCATCCTTTATGGATTGGTCATATAAAATTTTACCTATCACTTTCTTAATGGTTCCAATAAGTCTCTCCCAGGCACCGCCGAAGTGTGCTCCTCCTGGTGGGTTAAATTTTACCTCGATTCCCTTATTAGTCATTGAGTCAAGCACTTGTTTTTCATTAATCTCGGTTCCTAATGCTTTTGCAGCAGCTTGTAGATTGGTTCCATTGTCACAAACGATAGTTTGAATCTTCTAAGTGCCATAAGAGTAGAATCAGTGTTCAAGGTGTGTGCAACTTCTAAATGTATTGCTCGCACGGCGAGACAAGTGAAGATTACGCCCCATCTTTTTTCTTTTCTTCGGCCAACAGTTACAAGAACTGGTCCGAAGTAGTCCATGCCAGTATTCACAAATGGTTTAATTTCTCTTGTTAGTCTAACTAAAGGAATTTGTCCCATTAAGGGAATCTTCGGCTTTGATTTGTTATTTCTACAAAGCTGGCATTTCAAGAAAGCTTTTTTTACGGCTGCTCTTCCATTTATAATCCAAAATTTTTGTCTCAGCTGATTTAGAACTAGTTCCACTCCAAAATGTCTAGACTGCTCATGATAATGGCTAATTAAAAGATTCGTATAATTGCTCTTTGGGCTTAAGATAATTGGGTTTTTAGTTTCCTCTTTGAGACTCTTTGCCAAGTCTGTCCTACCTTTCAGAACTAGGAGTCCATTCTGTAGACCTGGCGTTAGGGGATGGATGTGACTTTTCTTGGAAATCGGTTTTCCTATTTCCATTAATCGCAATTCATCTGGAAAGCATTCTTCTTGGGAAAATCGAATCCATTTTTTCTCTGCTTCAATTAAGTCGTCTACAGTTAGATATGGTGGGCAGGTCTTCTTTTTCAACTTGTCGATATATCTTTTTACCCATGCAGTAGCTCTTATTAATCGTGACCATCTTGAGAAACGTCGTGAGTCAGGTAGTAAATTAGCCTTTTGATTCGTAATTGTAGTAAAAATATATTTAAACTCTTTTTTTATTTCGTTTTGTTCCATTATCTCACTTTTCTCTTTTTCTTCCCTGGGCCACTTTTCTTCTGTTTCTTTAAGAAACGGGGGCCCTTGATACCACATTTTCGGAAATATTACCGTTTGCGAATCTGAGGTTCTTGTTGCTAAATCAGCGGCATTCAAGGCTGTGGGAACCCACCTCCAATCTTCTTTTTTTGTAAGTTCTTGTATTTCCCCTATTCTGTGAGCTACAAATTGTTTGAACTTTCTTCCATCATTGCGAATCCAATTAAGTACGCATTTAGAATCAGTCCAGAAGAAAGTTTGATGAATCGGAATTTCTAATTCTTCAAGAAGCGTACTCGCTAGACGACTAGCTAACACACTTGCTTGTAGCTCAAGACGAGGGATCGAGAGGGGTTTGAGAGGACTTACCCTAGATTTGGCTGTGACTAGGGAGACATCTATTTTGCTGCAACTGATTACTCTAAGATATGCAACTACTGAGTAGGCTTTTTCGCTACTATCGCAGAAAACATGTAGTTCAATTTTCTTAGCTTCCGGTATGTATTTTGAGTAACATCTCGGGATGGTAATTTTCGTTATTTCTTTAAGGTCTTGGACCCATTTTATCCAAAACCCTTTCAGATTTTCAGGTATTTCCTCATCCCAGCCACTTCCGCAACGCCATATATCTTGCATTAATATTTTTCCTCTGATGGTGAAACATGTTATGAGTCCCAGGGGATCAAATAATGCCATGACGGATTTCAAGATATTTCTTTTTGTCGGTTTTTCTTCTATCAGTTTTTTGTTTTCATTCAATTTAAAGAGAAATGTATCATTATCGGAGTCCCACCACATGCCCAATACTCTATGGAGGTTTTCTTCATCTAGGTTTTTGGAAGTAGATTGTAAATCGGAGGAAAGCAGTTTTCTAATATCTTTACAATTAGTTATCCAACTTACTAAGTCGAATCCGCCAAGTTTCAGTACCTTTCGTACTTCGTTGATCGTTTGGAGGGCCATTTCGGTAGTGTCTTTCGAATCTAAGTAGTCGTCCACATAGAACTTGGTGGTTATTGCTTTTAAAATCTCGGGATCTTTTGCCATCTTTTGAGCGTTTAATTTTTTTATAAATTGAGCACATACTGGAGAACATGTTGCTCCAAAGGTCATAACTTTCATTTGGTAGATATTTGGACTTTTGTGGCTCTCCAAATCTCGCCAGAGAAATCTTTGTGCACATCTGTCAGCTTTCCTTACTTGAACCTGGTGAAACATTTCACGTATATCCCCGCAGAACGCTATTTTTCTTTGTCTGAATTTCCAGAGGATAGCTACAAGAGGGGATAACAAGTCTGGTCCCGCAAGTAAGTAATCATTTAAACTTTTTCCATCAGACTTTGCAGCCGCATCGAAGACTAGTCTGAGCTTTTTCTTTTTGACATTTACAACCGGAAAATGTGGAAGATACCAAGTAGTAGGCCCTTCAACAGAAGCTTCTTCGGGAGATAGTTTCTCTGCATACCCTTTTTCTATATAACTTTGAATTCTCTTTGAATACTCTTCGCCTATTCTGATGTCTTTCTTACATTTTCTTTCAACACAGCGAAGTCTTTGGAGGGCTGTAGCTTTACTAGCTGGAAGGGCTGGATTCTCATCTTTCCATAATAGGCCTATCTCATATCTATCTTCTGTTCGCCTAGCTGTTTGCTTCATTATTTCCAGAGCTCGTTTTTCGTCGGATGTCATAAGGATTTTAGACTTTTCAATTTCAAAATTATCAATGGAAAAACTTTCTTTTAGCATTGTTTCTATTCTATCTTCTGAAAAACTAGACATACTACATACGTGTAATAGACAACTGCTTCTAAGATTGGTATCATTTGCAATGTTTGGACCATGCAAAGCCCAACCCAACTTACATTTTGATGCTACTGGTGCATCTTCAGGCCCGCTACGAACTTGTTCGGTAAGAATCAGGTTGATATTGTCTTGGCCAATCAATAGCATCGGTTTTTCGTTGGAGATGTCTTCTAGTAGGATATCTTTTAGGTGCGGATACTGTATAAGATTGGACAAATCAACCGTTTGTGTGGGCAGAGATAAATTTTCTACTGTATGAACGTTTTTTAAAGTATACAATTTAGTCTTTGGCCCATTATTCGAAATCTGCATATCCAAACATTCTGAGTTCTTTTGATTAGATGTTATATCTCCTGTCCATTGAAGGCACAGTTCCTGCTTCTTTCCATAGAGTTTCAGCTTATTAATAATTTTAGAATAAATTAATGTTACTGTAGAAGCTTCATCACAAAGAGCCAATATTCTTAAATTAGCATCTGGTCCATAGAGTTTTACAGGTAACATTCTTAGTAGTACATTTTTTGTGTCATGCTTCGTGGTATATACATTACTCGTACTGTTTGAAGAACACTGTGGGGCATTTTCGTACTGTCTAGCTGTATACTTGTGAAGTAGTGGATGGTGAAGTCGCTTACAGTTGTCAACATCACACGGTTTCTTACTTTTGCATCTAGTCTTTTGATGATTTTTTTTCAGAAACATAATTTTTTCTCTGTTATCACCTTCCATCTAGTGTCTACATCGTCAGCCATCATTTTCGGACAGTCTCCCTCATGATTCTTTCCATCACAGTATCTACATTGTATATTATTTTGGGATGTATCGATAGTGCTGAGGACTCTTTCTAGCTTTGTTTTAGGGTATGGAGTTTTGTATCCACTCTTCTCAACAAATTTATCTCCCCCACCGATATAGCTCGCCGCTACTGCCATTCCAGTTACCCACTCGTTAAAGTCTTGTAAATCGACATTACCTCTTTTCATTGCCACTTCTTCTCCCCATTTTAACTTGAGTATGTCAGGAAGTTTTGTCAGAAGATCTTTAAGCAGTTGAGGATTATTCATGTGGCCTACAGACCTAAGTGTTCTCATAGTGGCGACTAGATTATTAACTTCGTTTGAAAATTGTATTAATTTATCTAAATTGTGTTCTTTAATAAAGGGAATGACTTTTATTTTGGAGATCAAAACTTCAATTATTTGGTCTGGCCTACCAAATCGCATTTTTAAGGAATTTATCACCAATTCGACGTTTTCAGCCGTTAGTAACATCCCTGCGACTGACGCTTTTGCTTCGCCTTTTAGACATTTTTGTAATTTTGTCATGATTTCTGCTTGACTATAGTTACCTAGTGAGATAATGTTATTTAGTTGGCAGTAAAAAAGTGGCCATTCCTCTGGTTTTCCATCAAAGTAAGGAAAGTCTTTATCAATGGTTTGTCGTGCAATAAATTTTTCAGTGTTTGCACTTGGATTTGAGCTTAATGCATTTATAAGCGTTTGGCAAAGTACTTTCATATCATTGTCTGGCAGTTCATCGCTATTGCCTATATTAGCGCCTATCTTTTCATTATCCTTCAGCCACTCTGCAATTGTAGAGGTAGAGTTGGCTCTAGGAAGCTCAGGAAATTCAGCATTAGATGTTGTTTTTCTTGAACCTCTTTGACTTTTTTCACTTGAAGCTTTAAGTTCTGCTTCTTGCAGTTCATGTTCTAGATCTAATAATTTCATGTTATTTTCTATTTCGATTTTTTGTCTTTCAAGTTCCTGTTTCTTCTTCTCTTTATCTAGTTCTAGCCTTTTTCTTTGAATACTTATACTAGATGATGAGGAACCTGCTTTGGAATGGACATTTTCTAGTCGTTGGTCGGGTATTGACTGAGTTGTCCTATTTTCTTGTCTGCCAAAATTATCCGGCCAGACGAAATCGGTGGACAAACTTTTGTTAACGCCGGCTCCACTCCTTCTTGGTCTATGCATCAGAATACGTTATAGGTACGTCGGGGTCACCAAAATGTTCTGTTGAGTCTATTTAAAATCAAATTAAGCTCCTTTCTGTAAAACGTATTTTATTTCCCAAAAACTGACATTAATCAAAATCACTGAATTCTATCAAAAATAATCATTAATCTAGTTAACAACATAAAACAAGTATATAGGCAATAGTCTAGTCGATGACAGTATCAAGGCAAAAATGCTGATCTTGAAAACAAATTCAAAGACTATGGTCTAGGTGAAAGAGTGGTACTACAACTGACTGAACCTGAATGGGGAAAATATAGGCAGATTTATTTTATAACTTTTTCACCAGTATTCACTTTCTGGAAAAACTGAAAATAGAAAAAACTTTAGCTTGTGGAACTATTCGTTCATCTAGGAAAGATTGTCCTCAATTATCCATTGAAGAGAAAAAAATGAAACACGGAAATTTCGATTATAGCGTTTCGAATACTGACATTAGTTTCTTCAAATGGAAAGATAATAAATGTGTACACTTCGCATCAAATTTTCATGGAAGTCAAACTTGTACAGTAGGAAGAAAGGAAAAGGATGGATCCAAGACACAAATACCATGTCCAGATGTGGTAGCCGATTATAATAGGCATATAGGTGCCGTAGATCATGCAGATCAATTGCGTGGTAGTTATTGTGTTGATGGGAGATCTAAGAAATGGTGGCACCGTTTATTTTTTGGCCTACTTGGCATAGCATTTGTAAATGCATACATTATATATTCAAAACTCGAAGAAGATAAAATGATGCTTTTAGAATTTAGACGCTCGGTAGCACAAGGCCTGATGAATGGGAATTCCGGTGGTCACAGGATCAATAATAAGGGTCGTTGCAGTGCTCAATCCCGAAACACTCCCGTCATGCCCCCCAAAAAGAAGAAAATACAACTATAGTGTATGCCAAGATGCAAGATTGGGTAATAAAGGAAGTCACTGACATTCACAAAAGAAAGAAGAAGGTGTGAACAGTGTTCATCGAAATCGATCCAGTCTCGTCCACATTCAAAATGTACAGCTTGCGGAGTTTATTTATGTTGCAACGAGAAGAAAAATTGTTTTGCTGCATATCACGATGTAAATGTAGATTAAATTTTTCTTTGAATTATCTATAAATACATTATTCAACCAATGTGTGTTTTCCTATGTAGTGCAAAAAAAATTCTTCTTCAGTTCCAACGGTACTTTTAAGTCCACTTAACCTAAAAAACAAGTGGTGGGGGTACGATTTTTTTCCTAGGTAAAAGTGTGATCAAATTAACCGTTTTAGTTGTAAAAAGTGAATTTAAAGAAAATTTCTTAAAAAAAGTGGTCTGGGACACAAAGGGTTAACCGAGCTTGAGGAATTTCAAGAACGTGACAGTGGGTGAGCTTTAAAACGAGTTACTAATTTAGGTGTAAACATAAATAAATACATTCCTCAACTTAGGTCATCGTACATCGAGCTACTTCCTCAAATTAAACGAAAAGAAGCATGTATTAATGTTAAGAACGATTTTAATGCATGCTTCGCTTGGGCTGTTACATCTGCTTTGTATCCTATCAGGGCCGCAAAGAGTCAGGTCGGGCCCCGGGACAAGTCTCTACATCGGACCCTGTGACAAAAAATCTTAACCAAAAACTTTTCGTTTTCGTCTCGAAAATAAATTTTCTTCCTACCTCAATTACTTCTTCTTCTAAAAAAAAAGGTCCTCTGTCGAAAAAAACTCCTCTAAGCTAAAACTTTTCCTCCAACTTTCAATCACATCACCTCCCCTTTCTCTTGTTATGTCGAATTTCTCATGCGGAAACATGAAACCCTATTGTCGGGCCCCCCTTATAACGCTGCCAGGCCCCCATTTGAGTCCGGGCCCCGGGAATTGGTCCCGGCTACCCCCCTCTAGTCGGGCCTGTATCCTATTCATAAAAATTCTGATAGAGTTTCATCTTACCTTCACTATTCAACTGTTCTCAAATTAAAGGGTATTCAATTTTCAATGACCATGAAACAAATTTCAAATTTCGAGAAACAAAACAATATTTCCATAAATGTGTATATCCTACAAAAACAGAAAAGAACATTTATTACTCTTCCTACATACCTTAATAAAGATAGAAAAGATCATCATGTAAATCTTTTGCTTACTTAAGATAAGTATTGTGAAGAGGGGGAAGAAGGGGATATACAGTATCACTTTGTATGGATTAAAAATCTTTCTCGTCTTCTTTTCAAACAGTTAAGTAAGGAAGAGCATGCAAAATACTTATGTGATCGTTGTCTTCGTTATTTCCGTTCTGAATCAAAGTTAAACAAATATACTGAAGATTGCGAAAAATTAAAGTGAACTGCTATTAAAACGTCCGAACCTGGAAAAAATATTCTTAAGTTTAAAAATTTTAAAAATAAGGAGAAAACTCCATTTATTGTATATGCAGATCTTGAAAGTGTTCTTAAACCGACGAATGATAACCCCAACAGCATATTCCAGCCGCTGTTGGTTATTATCTTAAGTGCTCCTACGATAACTCTTTATCATTTTATCGATCATACCAAGGTGTTGATTGTATGCAATGGTTCGCCGACAAGATGGCACAACTTGCTGAAGATATGGCAACTGTCTTTTGGTGTCCTTATGATATCCACATGACGCCTACTCAGGAAGATGAGTTTCGAAAAGCAACTCATTGTCATATACAGTGAGCACCATAAGTCTTACCCCCTATCTAACTCGTTACTGGAGTCTTGGTAGGAAAATCGCCGAGACACGTCGATTTTTGATTTTTACAATGTACATTTTTGTATAAATAGTTTACCCATAATTTCATCCCTTACTGGAGGGGAGCAACCCTTTCGAAAAATTTAAATAGCATGGGGTGGTGAGTGATAGCTCATTTGAAAGATGGTTTTATTCTCTATTTAACCGTGTAAAAAAATTTGAAATTTGCTTCATTAATTCTCGACTAATTGTTGTTTCAGAATAACGGAAATTAACGTAGCGCACTCATCCCTAGAATTAAAATTCGGCCCTGCATGATTTCGGTTTCGGTTCAGACGTGAAGTAAGACTTTTTGCCATTAGAAGGTCACTGTTAGTCTAGTTGCTTTCCTATTTTGTGAGTTGTTATTTTTAAACATTAATAAGTCAACACGTAATAAAGCAAATTTCAAAATTTTTTGCACGGTTAAATAGAGAATAAAACCCCCTCTCAAATGATCTATCACTCACCACCCCATGCTATTTAAATTTTTCGAAAGGGTTGCTACCCTCCAGTAAGAGATGAAATTAAGGGTAAAATAATCATGCAAAAATGTACATTGTAGAAATCAAAAATCGACCTTGTCTCAGCGATTTTCTTAACAAGACCCCAGTAACGAGTTAGTTAGGGGGGGTAAGACTTATGATGCTCACTGTATGTAAGCAACCATTCGCATCTGAAGATTAGAAAGTGCGCGATCATTTTCACCTTATCCCTGAATTTAACTTTAGAGGCGCCGCCCATGAGGATTGTAACATAAATTATCAAGATAGTCACTCAGTTCCAGTCGTCTTTCATAATTTAAGTGGTTATGATGCTCATATTATTATTACCGATATTGCAAAAAGAATGAATGGATTCATTGATCTACTACCCATCACCAAGGAAAAGTATATCTCCTTTACCAAACATATTAAAGATTATCGTATTCAATTCCGTTTTATAGATAGTTTTCGGTTCATGAATTCTCGTTTAAGTACATTAGCTTCATATATAACATATTTTCCTAATTTAAAGTCGCAGTTCTCCGAGTTGTCTCAAGAACAGTTTAATTTATTAACAAAGAAAGGATTATATGGACTCATTCGCACGTTTTGATGAAACTTGCTTACTTTCAATCGAATCATTTTACAACTAGTTGGAAGTTAAGCCCTGCCCTAGCTGGCTTTTTTCATCAAGCACAACATGTCTGAAATACGTTTGGATGCAAAGATCTTCAACAATGGAATGGAAGATATGGTGCAGAGGCATACATTAGCAAACCTGAGTTCAAAAACTGTACTATATTCAATAAAAATTTGGTAACTTTCACAATGGGTATATGTCGTCAGTGTTTGAGGATTGTTCTGTTCTCTATACTGACACAGATTCGCTAATATATGAAATTAACAATCAAGATCCTTACGTTACAATGAAGAGAGATTGTTACCAATACTTCGATACTTTAGACTATCCCGAGCAAAACATATACAACATTCCACTTGTAAATAAAAAAGTATTGGGTTTAATAAAAATGAAAACAAAGGTATACCAATGACAGATTATGTTGGCTTAAGATCAAAATTGTATGCCACAAAAGTTATTCAAACTAATGATAATAATATGTAAAGGATAAAGGAGCTTGAGAAGCAGGGGTATGATAAGAGTGAAATTGATGAAATTATTAGAACCTTGGGCATAACAAAGAAGGCTAAGGGGGTCAAGTCATCTGTGGTAAAATCTACCATAACTTTTGATGATTACATTGAGTGTTATAGAGTTGTAAGTCGAAGACAATAAACCAAAACCTAATACATTCCGATAAGAATCAAGTGTATTCAATTACACAACAAAAAGTAGGTTTAAGTTCTTATGATGATAAACGAATTCAAATAAATGGAACATATAATACGTTACCGTGGGGTCATTATTTGATTAATAAAGATGATCCTATGCATGGAACATTTGATAAGTTTTATTATAGGTAAAACTTTGAAACAACCTTTTGAATCTTCCCAATAAATTCATTTTGTAAATAAATAGTAATAAAGTGGTTAGTATTCAATTCTAAAAAGATCCTATTGGTACCAATCTAGATAAAAATAATAAAAGAGCCATTTAAAAAAGATGAGGTAAATAAAAGAGCCATTATACCAATCTAGAGCAAAATAAAAAGAGCCATTGAAAAAATTCCGATCTTGATGCTATAAATAAAAGAGCCATTATACCAATCTAGAGTAAAATAAAAGAGCTATTATACGAATCTAGAGCTGATAAAAGAACCATTATACTAATCTAGAGCTAATAAAAGAGTCATTTAAAAAAGATGAGATAAATAAAAGAGCCATTTAAAAAAGATGAGATAAATAAAAGAGCCATTATTTCAAACTAGAGCAAAATTTATACATTTTATATCGGTACCCTTTTAGAGCAAAATAAAAAAAGAGTCATTTAAAAAATTTTTATTGGTAGCCTAGTTATAATCTAGAGCCGATGAAAATATAACTGAGTACTTAACTACTTTATTGCAAGTGGATTTGGCCTCCTGGGGAAACCACTCTAAAATAAAACGCGCCCTATATTGGTAAACAATATATAAGATGGTGGGGAAATGAACTGCATAAATTCTGGTTTTTCTTATATATAAACATAAGTACACAGTCATCGTTTCTTAAAATAGCGAACACTTTGTGAATTTTTTCTTTAGTAATTGCTTCGGTATTCCAATTATCGTTTGAATATTATTTTTTAATTTTATTCACATGCATTTATTTTTTTCGACAAGTCTCATTTTAAGTGCTAATTAATTACCTACATTTAAATGAAACGTATTGAGAATTATCCTCGCTTCTTCTTGTACACTCATTCGTTGCGACACCCACCGCGAGTAGCATAGCACGTGACCTTGACTTAGATAAAAAAACTCCCAAATGAACCTTAGCGATTTCTTATGGGAAATAACATGGGGAATGAGGCCGAACCGGTGCTGTCTCTTTACTTCTGACAGTTCTGTTATTTCGTTTTATTTTAAATGAGGTGCCACTTCTATTATTTTTAATAGCGATGGAACAGGAAATGTTGCTTATTTGGAATATATACCTTTATACAACGCTCATGATGTAAGACACCGTGTTTCAGTCGGGTATAATTTAAAATAAAGAATTTTAAAATAAACCCTATTAAATTGTACCTTTACCTAACATTTATGGCATCATTGGCCGAGTTGGCATCTAGTATATTTTACTGTTAATACCCAGACTACTTAGTTTTTTAAATATTGCGGGTAACGGCCGAAATAGTAACAAGTAATAAACTAATCTTGGCAACCCTGCTCATTTTCCAGAAAAGAAATGTCAAATATTAAAATTTTCAAGTTTTAGGTTAAATTAATGAAAGACGTGTTTTCTTATTTTCAAAAAGTATTTAATTAAAATAAATATATGATTTATACTTTTTTTTTTCGTATTTCCAAACCTAAGGTGAGTTAAAATCATACTTAATATCATTTAAATCAAAAAAATAAAAAAGTAAAACTGTTCAAACACTGTGTCCCTAAAGTCGAACGTAACCTTCTCGGTTAAGTAATTAATTGTAACAGTGATTTTCTTGTGATAGTACCTAATTTAGATTGTGGATTAACGTTTTTGTATATAACTTCGCTGTTTAATAATAAACGAAGTCAAAACCGGAACACGTGGTTTTATTCTGAAAAGTATTTTTAAATTGAATCACGCACGCCCGTTCGAGTGAAAATGTTTTAAGTAGTTCAAAACAACATAGTTGTAGCAAATGATACTAAATCAAATAAGATGTCAAATCACAAGCAAAATCTCATGACTACAGTACTAATGATTACTGAAAATTAATTAATTTATATTTTATGCCATATCTTTCTTAATAAGGACTTTCAGAACCATATTTACCTTAACTTGAATTTTTTTCATCGTTTTCTATATAGAATCATCTCTAAAAATATATGACTGAAACATCGTGTAAACTATTTGTTCAATCAATAAAAAACTTGCACCGGTCCTGTTCGAGCCAGCACCGTTATACGCATGAGCTCCGACACACTATTTTCTCCTTATGGTTTCATTTTTGGTACATGGAATCGGCTTTCTATACTATTTCTATGGTAATAAAGTTGTTAGGTTTTTTCTGGAATACTTCGGAATTCATCTTTTCATGTTAATGTCCCGTCTTTTTGCCTTTAAAACCAATAATGTATTTTCTTCAAAACCTTCAGAATCAGCATATAAAATAATAACTCGTCTTTCCTTTCTTGTAGGGCCTTTCAGGAATTGCTACCCTTAATAGTAATCGGTGAAGAAGGATCCATAATTGTAGAAATTCAATACAATAACTTACTGAAGTTCTGAAAAGAACTATTACTTACGACGAGTAGTTGTTTTTTTGAAGGGGAGACGGTCGTTGTATTTTGTGTGATATTGGCTTTGAGCTAAATTCATTTTATTTCATTTACGTCTATTACATTTGAGTTTTGATTTATTTTCGTCTACAAATTGCTCGCCTGGTGCTTTTTGGTTTTACCTAGTTTTCTAACTGGGTACCACAGCGCAATTTGATTTTGTTTACTAAGAACAGATGGCGACACCATTTCACTACTTGAATTCTTATTCTCTTCATAACCAACTTTATGGTATACTGGTCAAATGTGTATTATTTGTTAATTCCATTAGAGACTGGAATTGAGAACCTATCTATTTCTTGCTGAGGAGTCCTAATAAGGACGAAATCGGTCCAAGAATGATGTTCTCCTTAGTAAGCAAAATCAAAGTAGAGAGTGTTGAAAATTAATTTCTATCTCTGCTGTTGTTCCTTCGGATGTAATTCAATGCCTGTTGCGGTATTAGTCAAAGGAGTAGTTGTTTTTTTGAAGGGGAGACGGTCGTATTTTGTGTGATATTGGCTTTGAGCTAAATTCATTTTATTTTATTTACGTCTATCACATTTGAGTTTTGATTTATTTTCGTCTATTATTTACGAATATCAAATATATCAAAATATAAAATATCAGAACTATCAACAATATCGATTATTAGCTGATGTTAATACTAAAAAGTGATGTGTGAAACTAACTGCAATCTGACGAATCAGAAGTCACAGGATTGCCAACTTAAATTAAAATCGCTCCTCTTAGTTTTAAAATAGAGTATAGTAGCCACAAAATGCACTCAAAGAACTATTTCAATTAATAAAATTGAGAAAAAATTACTCACATCGATTGCTAATATACATATTGACTACTATTCACTACTGATCTTAAACTGAGAACTTTTACTAGAGTTTAACCCACTGAAAAACACTATAAAGTGGAGCTAACAAATATATACAACCGTATATTATTCATTATTATGTATATTATGGGTGATATAACTCGTGTTTAAATTCTTGTTTATTTTATTTTGTAGATTTTTGTATTTGGTTTTTGTTATTTTTTTTTGTTTGTTCGTCGATTTAATTAATTAGGCCCTGAGTAATTTATTATGTACCTTTTCTTTGGCTAACCTTAAAATGGGTTGTTTTAGTAAATTTGTTTTTATGTATGGTTTTATTTTATTAATGACTAAAATAAATTAGGTTATAATTTTTGTCAATTAATAAAAAAGTTTACAAAACATCTATTATTCACTTTTTTATTATTATATTTTTATGAATGAGAGGTTTTTTATAAAGAATATATTTTTTTTATACTGGGTGCTGCTGTTGTAGCTGCTGGAACAAAAACAATGTGTTTTTGCGACAAGCTTCCAGTATGTTTAGATTCAAAACCGATGCTGCTGGTTTCGGATTTTAGGCGATTTCTGGATTAGGTTCTCTATATAAGGCAATTCCGTCATTTTTTTCTCAGTATGCCTCCGCGCTTCGTGTTACCATATCATCGATATTTGGGTCCCGGAAACGAATTGGAAAGTGGGGAGCCCGTCGATCGTGACGATTACATAGCCGAAAAACACGACTACGCTTACACCAACGCCATATCGGCTGAAGACGTATTAAGAGCCGACAAAGAGGCTGTGAGAGAATTTTGGAGTGATTTTTCAACCACGGGTAATTGGCATTCATTGATCGGTAAGTTTGGTTATTTTAAATGTTTCTTTATAATATCAATAGAATTTTAGGTGCCGCTGGTTTAAAACTTAAGAATATTGTGGAAAAAACACAGGTGTATTATATCCTGACATGGCCAATGAGCACGAGGAAAAATATAAAAAATTGCCAGTACGTCTTGGCCTATCGAAAAGCAGGGGTGATAATAAACATCGACAAAGTGAAGCTCGTAATAAGGAACTATGGTCAAGACGAGATCCTACACAAGATCCTGCTCAACCTTCATCCTCTCATGACGTTTCGGATATTGAACAAGACGAAGGATATGGCACCCAAATGAGTGAAGGGAATGCTCCCATAAATACCGACGAAGTAGATGCCGTAGAGGAAATGGGAAATCCGTCCAATACGGACGAGGTTACAAATCCTACAAACGGAATGGGTGTACTGTATATGATGAAGTCGCTGGCTAGTCCTACATTTACATTTTATAAGAAATCACGTATCATGCATACTTGGGGATTTGTATCAAACCAATTTAATTTAGGACCAAAGGGTAAAGAAAGCAATTATATGGGTTTAAGTACAAGCTTAGCATACGTACCTGTCGACTAGATACCATTTTATTTATATCCTGTGGAATATTCCATGTTGCCACTAGGGTCCTTCATTAAAGAGGTTTACGTAGAAATAATACCAAAAGGAGTGAGATGCTCATTCGACAAGGGTACGACAATAACCGGAAGTGCCAATTCTAAGCACGTAATTTTTGGAAAACATTGTGTGGGTTTGAACCATAAAGTCGAACACGTCAACTATATATTGAAAAATGATGAGAAAAAACCGATGACCATAAATTCGCTCGCAAATGTTTCGTCGTCGGAATTTACCTATAGATTATACGGAGAAACCGCAAATTATCATTCCAATAAGGATGCTGTTTTTCCTTCTTCCTGGGGTGCAAACAGAGCACTACCCGCCTATGCCGTGCTCATGTGTACGGGCAACGGGTTATTACATTAAAACTGGATGGCCTCGTTTGGACAAAATTGTCGAAAGGTATAATCTCAATGAACATATCAATACTTCGTGCGTCAAGTATACGTATAAACCCAGAAATGGCATTTTAAAGCATCTTTACAACTCGTCCGTGGTACCGAATAAATTGAAATTACTTTCCGGAAGGCTCGACATTAGAGTAAAAGAAACTCACTTTTTGTTAGATAACAATTTTCAAAATACTCATGTGAGTTTCGCGCCTTGTAGAGAAAGAGACAAACAAAAATTTGGTTACGAAAATATAATCGAATAGAATTTTATGACCGGACACCCGAACAACAAGTCACATACAATATCTCAACCTCAAGTTCATATTGGCATTGAACCGGTACAATCTAATGCACCCGCCGATGCCAATCAAAACTGGGTGAATGCTTCCGCAGAATATGAAATTCGCGCATCATGTGTTATCGGTATTCGTACCGACCTAATGTATGCCGATGGTATGTACGCAAATAAATTAGGATTGCCAGCGGCGACTAAACAAGTCAATCAAAATTATTTCCTTTCTCAGAATTATGTCGGTGGACATTATTGTGAAAATTGGCAAGGTCATTATAATAACAGTGATTGAGTATATGTATATTTATTGAAATAAAATGTTACAATGTAATAAATTTATTCATTAACAACATAATTTTAATTATTCCATACAATTTCCATAATTTATACAATGCTAATGGATGCAAGTGTTAAGTAAAATTAGATAATAAAGTACAATTATCCCAAGTAAATCTATACATGCGATTATTAAAAATATCGTTATTTGGAAAGACCTCCGCATTTGTCGTTACAATCACCGGAGTTTTATCTATTTGACATGTGATGTGATTGATATTTTATATTCGCCATACAGGGGTCTCCCGCAAATAACATTTTACAGGTATCATAAGCTGAAGGTTCGCAATTCGGTTCGTCCCATATTAAAATTCGTTTATCCACACAATCCTGCAGAGGAAACTGTGAATACTTATTAAAATTCGCGATTTGTCCTTTAACTAAACACAAGGACGCGCATATTTGGGCAAAAAGTGTTTTTCCCGCGTTGCTAGGACCCTTTATTTGAATGCAATTTTTTCTCTTCCTTGCGATCTAAAATGTTGTAAACAACAATCAAAAAAAATTCTTTTATGTAATCCTTATCGTAATTACAATGATAAGAAATTAATTCCGATAATTTAGACGTCGATTCTTCGACGGAATAGTAATAATCGTACACGTGATCGGATGTGCAATCGAAAAGAGGCTGCGAATTTAGATAAAATTCAATGAGTTCGTTTATTGTTTTATTACAAATTGACCTTTGAAATATATTAATAGCGATTATATAATCGGAGTCTGTTCTGCCAATTCTTTTTAATTCCGAGTTATCTATCCACTGCGCGGTTTTACACGAACTTAATAAGGGACAAACCGGGAATTTTTCGAAAAATTGTAAAATTTGCGTAATTTTTGAACCTTATTGACGTTTTGATGGGCTGCAATTTTTTACCTTACGTCCTTTAGTAGATTTTGTAGATTTCGATTTTTCTCCACCATCAACGGCCTCACTACGAATTGCACAGATTTCGTCATCTTGGTCCAAATTTGTTCCTTGACCACCTTCTTGGCTTCCTTCAATGGAATCAATTTCATTTAGACCAGGTACTTCCCGTCAGGCGCCGGCGAAGAAATAGTAGAGACAGATTCGGGGTTGTAGAAACATATAAATTCCGAGATTTCGGAAATATTCTGTAAATAAAATAAATTCTTTTACTAAACTTAGAATGAACAACTTGCCAAATTTAAATAAATGGAAATATATTTTTTTACCTCCTCGCAACTCTCCGCTCCACTGAGCTCGTCGTTTTCTTCTAAGAAATCTGACTCCCTGGAATATACAGCATCGGCAGGTTCCTGCTGTCCACCCGCAATCGTGGACGATGGTTTGCCAATTGGCTAACCAAATCAAAGCCTTGTTGGTAATCTCCGACGGGAATGACGTCGTGGCAAAATCTTCTTCTGAGACGAGCTTCAGTAAGGTCTTCCACGAATTTACTTCTTTTTGGTTCCCAGATTCCAAATTCTCCAGGATCTTCCTCAAAATCTTCATTAATGGTAATATTGGGTGTCCAAATTGTAGCAACCATTTCTTCGAAAAGTTTTTCAACAGAGCCCACAATTCCATCGGACTCTGCCATATTTCTTGAATTAAATTTAAAGTATCTTTAATGTTACAACAATCGGTTTCGTCTTTAATTTCCGCCATTAGTCATAAATTCTGCTGCTAATACCTCGTTTGTGTATTTTGAGAGACACGTATCGCAATCTTCAATCTTTACGTACTGTATGCACCTTTGCTCGCAATGTGGGCAGTATATTTGCTCGACGTACTCTTTTTTTAAAACTTCTTCGGGTTTAACTACGGATGGATGGTAACAAATAATTGTATGGTGTTCAATTAGTTCCAACCAATCGATGGGATTCATTTGGCTACTACAGTCGCAATAATGGCCTCCTCAAAAATTTCTTCTTGACAAAGTACTTCGTCGATATTTCGAAAATCTCCGAAATTATTTTGATAAGTGCGAATGAATAATTTAATAAAATTGGATTTCTTACAATACCATATATTTCCACTCATCACTTGTAACACTTTATATAGCTTAATCATACATATACTGTTTTTAAAATTCGATTTTTTCTTTTATATTCTAAATTTTTAATTAGTTATAAACAGCATGTGTCTGTAAAATAACTTTTCTTTAATTTTTCCTGGGTTGGGCTTGACCTCGTTTACGTAATGTTTTTAAACGACACGTGTGTGCATTTAACTATATTGTAACGTAATTGCACAATATACGGGGAATTTTTTATCAGCAGCATCTTAGATAAAAGAGACCGGAGATGTAACATTGCACACTGCGCATGTTGTCCGTTTCTCCCTCACGTAACCCACCAATTGGAATTCATTATTTCTACGACGCCACCCGAATTGCTCCGAAATAGTCATTTCTATTCTACGCTCACCTCCCTGAGTTTAATCACCATTGTCATTGACCGCTGTTTTATGAATTGTATGTTGGTGTTATTAACAATTTAAAGTGTTCTACCTATTCAGTTTTAGGTTCAAAATGCCACGATGTATCGTGAAAAATTGTATATACCTATAATAAAAGTGCCAATGTTATAAAAGATAAGAAATATGTTCGTTTTCACCGGTAAATATTTATTATTAATATTTTGACATAACCGCCATGCTCCTTTATGTTGAATTAGTCAGATCCGCATTAAGGTATTTCTCCAAATATTTCGTATCGAATATTTTAGAAAACATATTTTATAGTACTTATAGTTATAAATAAACCAAAGGACAAAATTTTGAACATTTAATTGAGTTTTACCGAAGGTAGGTAGTAAGTCTTTTTTGGTGCGTAAAATAAGAAGTAAAGTAGCATATTTACTAACGAAATCTTGTTTTAAAAATATAGATTTATAAGAGTATTTAATAAAGGTAGTTTTTAGCCCTTTTTGGTACATACATAAGAAGTAAACAAGCATAGTTGCTAAAGAAATTTTGGTTTTAAAAAAGTAGTTTTATAAGAATATTAAATAAAATACAGGATAATATACAAAAAATTTAAAAGTTCATCCTATTTTCAGTCAAAACTGAAATTAATTTTGTGCCTATTAGTCTTAAAACCAAGTAAAACTTTTAATATGACATATAAACTAAAAATAATAATATTATAGTTACGAGGGGTAGGTCGAAAATATTGTTAATAAAGTGTTACATTATAAAATTTAAAAATCGAAATCAAAAAATAAGAATCACTAAATTTTGAAGATAAATACTCGGATAAAAGCAAGCGACTGACGCCTTTTATTAGATTTAAATTTTAAAATATTTTTGGTTTCAGAGTATGCATTCCTAAAATCGTATGTGACACATACTCTATATTTTTTAGTATTCCAAAAGAAAAAAGTTTAAGAGATAAATGGATACTTGCAATAAATGTTAATAAAGAAGATGTTTTTAGCACTTCCCGTGTATGCCACTACAATTTTAGTGATGATTCATTTGATTATAAAAAATCTCCCTTTGCTCTACATTTGAAAAAAATTGCTATACCCAATCAGGTAATTTTTAATAAATATGTATTAATCATGGAATTATTTTTTCTCCAATGTATTTTATGTATCAAAATTTTTGTGAACTTCAAAATGATGTTGATTTATTTTCTATTTCAATTAAAGAAATAAAACGCTTAATTGTGGACTGAGTTAATTATCATAAGACGACGTAATTTTTTCTCCTAACGGAGTTTTTTTTTTGCGTTTTCTTATGATGGTTAAAAACGTTTATTAAACTATTTTTTGTTTACATATTTTTATGCTATTATTAGTATTTAATATTTTGTTATCATTTTTATGATATGATAAATTATACTGTAATTGTAATTATTTTTGTGCCCATCCTGTAATTGGTTTTATACTGTTGGATGGTGTAACCCAAATAAATAAATAAATAAATAAATAAATAATTAGGTGCTTATTCAAAATATTTCAATTTAATATTTATTAATTTGAAAGCTTATAGAACTGCCTCCAAAATCAAGACCTAGCTTGGGATATTATCACCAAAAAACCCCCCCTCGATCTGCTGAACGAAAGAAATATAAAGTAAGCTATATTGAATTATGTTATTTGGCAAATCTCGTTTATTTCTAAATAATCGTAAAGAGTGAAAGAACATATTGTTTACTTACAGGCTAGTACTTCAAACTCTCAAACTAGCTTGGAATATTATCACGAAAAAACACCCCCTCAATCTCCTGAACGAAAGAAACAGAAGGTAAGTAATAGTAAATTATGTTGTCATTTGGTAAATCTCGTGTATTTCTAAATAATCTTAAAAAGTAACAGAACATACTTTTTACTCTCTCTGCATCTCTCTCACTCTCTCTGCATCTCTCACTATCTCTGCATCTCTCTCTCTATCTCTCTATCTATCTCTCTTTATCTCTCTCTTTATCTCTCTTTCTCTCTTTATCTCTCTCTTTATCTCTCTATCTCTTTATCTCTCTATCTCTTTATCTCTCTATCTCTTTATCTCTCTATCTCTTTATCTCTCTCTCTCTTTCTATCTCTCCTCTCTTTCTCTCTTTGGTTTTATAACTTGCTTCATTTTTTTGTATTTACTATTTATTTATTGTTTTACTTATTTTTTTATATAAATAATACAATAAACAACATAATAATACATTTTGAGTTTGATTTCTGGACCCTTTTCTCTCTTATTACGACACCCAAAAATATATATTTACTTTTGCATCACTTTTTCACATAAGTCTGTAGGAAAGATATCGTCTAAACGTATGTAATATACCCTTATCTACAGTCTATAGTGTTGTCGCAACTTAATTTTTAATATGTATTAGCCTTAGAAAAAAACATGTTCAGCTCACAAGGAATCCTCATTTCTTACTCTTCCTATTTACAATATTCTCCTGCTGCACATGCTGCAAATATAATACTGGTAGACAATGAGTACCATTTTTGCTCATAAACGATATTATATTTTGACATTTTATTGTAGTATCTTGTGGAAAAATTAAACGATAACGAAATATTCTATAAAAGAACTTTTGTTTTCTATTATAGAATATTTTGTTAGCATTTAGTCACTACGGACATTGCCGCAAGAGACTAGAATAAAATATCGTTGCTTCTGTTTAATATTAATAAAATCACATTAATTTTATTTCATAATAAAACATTCCATTTAAACATCTTTTAAGTATATCTAATAGTTCATCGTGTTTTTAATAAACCAAGTCCGCCCCTGTCACAGACTTCGAATCTCCTCCCAGTTCCCCCACTCCGTTAATCTTTCTTTAGAAATTGGCAACATTCGCGCAGCACAAATACCGGTATATGTAACATCTCTGGTCTCTTTTATCTAAGAGCAGCATCGATTTTGAATCTAAACATACTGGAAGCTTGTCGCAAAAAAACATTGTTTTTGTTCCAGCAGCTACAACAGCAGCACCCAGTATAAAAATAATATATTCTTTATAAAAAACCTCTCATTCCTTAACCAGCGACTACAACAAGTGGTATATATTATTATAAAATTAACTTATATCCAGGGTGTCGTTCCTGCTGCTGGTTTGGAATGAAAGTTTTTTTTATACGAAAATGATTGTTTGTGTGTTAATGTTACTCACCGAGTGAAATGATCCTAGGTCCACAAACTCCATATATATTTCTGGATTATTGGTTTCTGTCAGGATGTGATTTTTAATATCATTACTAATAATTTTATCTGCTATAATGACTTTACATCCTCTTTGGGCAAGTCCTAAGACTATTTCATAGCCTATTCCTAAAACAAATTAACGTTATTAATGTTTATTTTTGTCAACGACGAAAAAATATTAGAATTATTTTGTTTACAAATTCGAATTGCAAACATTCACGGTGTCATCCACGTAGTTGTTAAATTATTATTTATTTATTAATTTATCCTAACAGGCCTACTGGCCTAATTACATAATTTTGATTTTACCAGAAACACCGTGGGATTAAATAATTATGTTTGTAATTTGTTTCAATATTTTTTTTTTTTCAAATGTTTTGTATTGCGCTTACCAATCTATATTATCATCTAAATTATTTATAATACTGGCTAAGCGAAGCATGATCAGAAGGGGAGGTCTGGATGTTATCGTTGCAAAAGTAACAACAAACATATTTGAGTTACGCACTGGACGGGATGGAACACAAAATAGTATTAGGGCTAAGAGATCAGAGGAACATATTTATCGGACCAAACGACTTACCTAAAGAAAGTTTGATCCTAATTATGTGAGCATCCTTGTTAGTGAAAAATAGGATAACCAGATAGTATACCTATGTTACGCTGCTGATCCACATGTTCAGATTTAAAATTTAATATATATCGCTGCCTGCCTAAATTACTCATTACTTGTTTGGAGCCTAGGAGTTTGGGGTTAAAAATAAATATAAATATGGTAGAGGTGGGACTTTATTTCCACTAACAAGGATGCTCGCATAATAAGGATCGAAGTTCCTTCAGGCAAGTCGTTTGATCCATTAATTATGCTTCACATCCTTTTTAGTGGAAATAAAGATAACCATATAGTTGTTTGGAGGATGTTCTATTCAATATAAAACTAGATTTTTGCGTTCTATGTAAATGCATACAATAGAATATGCAAAAATATATTACTATAAATTTTCCACAAAATTATCAATAATAATTAATATTAATACTAATGAATTAATTATTTAACGTAACAAAAAATAATATTGAATTTTAACAATCCAGTTTTATAATTTTTTAATACTTTTGCGTACGTTGGTTTTACGTCTTAATTGTAAAACTTGTTAAACACTACTGATCTCTTTGTCCTGCAGTTTTTCTAATGGTTTTGATATCGACGCAGATTAAATATGTCCATTAATCACGAAAATCATTAAAAATTTCTAAGTGCCCCAGTTTAGAAAATAATTTTTTTCTTGGAATCGAAGAATTTTCGATTCAGAATTTTCATCCTATTTTCCAAACTGTAACTTTTGAAAACTTTTTTTATGTCTTAAATACCTTAAATATGTCCATTAATCACGAAAATCAGCATTAAAAATTTCTATCAGTAGCAGTTTAGAAAATAATTTTTTTTTTGTATCGGAGAATTTGCTTCGATAAATTGCAAGTCTAACTTCTAAAGGAAAAACCGCACAAATTTTTTGGGGTCATTTTCTTTTTTTTTTTTTTTTTTCATGACATTCTAAGATACTTCACGAATCTAAATTTTATAATTAGTCTACCGTTTGGAAAATAATTTTTTTTTGGAATCGAAGAATTTTCGATTCAGAATTTTCATCCTATTTTCCAAACTGTAACTTTTGAAAACTTTTTTTTATGTCTTAAATACCTTAAATATGTCCATTAATCACGAAAATCAGCATTAAAAATTTCTATCAGTAGCAGTTTAGAAAATATTTTTTTTTTTGTATCGGAGAATTTGCTTCGATAAATTGCAAGTCTAACTTCTAAAGGAAAAACCGCACAAATTTTTTGGGGTCATTTTCTTTTTTTTTTTTTTTTTTTTTTTTCATGACATTCTAAGATACTTCACGAATCTAAATTTTATAATTAGTCTACCGTTTGGAAAATAATTTTTTTTTGGAATCGAAGAATTTTCGATTCAGAATTTTCATCCTATTTTCCAAACTGTAACTTTTGAAAACTTTTTTTATGTCTTAAATACCTTAAATATGTCCATTAATCACGAAAATCATTAAAAATTTCTAAGTGCCCCAGGTACATACGTATGTGTATTAAGTGCTTGAGCTACCCACCCAATAGTTTGGGAAGATACTGGAAGGACTGGAGCGTTAGTGGTTAGAATAAAAGGTCCTGGTGACCTGCGAGACTTTGTTTTTTCTTTTTCCCCATAAAATAAACATACAATTGTGTATTTAATGTCAACTTTTTCTTTTAATCTCAGTTTGGTGAGTAAATTAGTTTATTCTTGTTTTTGTAACTAATTTTTAACAACGATTTTTGTATTCATTGTAGATGTTCTGATGAAGGAAATAAACATTTTCCGAAAGCTTAACAAACAAAAAGAGTGCATTTTATTTACTAAAAAGCCCTCTTTAACTTTGACTGCATCCCCAAGATATTTCTATTTTTTCTCAACTAGTCAGTCAGTACTACCCTCCTTTTTCTATATATATTTTGTAACATGGGATGGTTAAGTTTCCCATTTTGGTACAAACACTATGCCTCCTGCTTGGTCTTTTTAATTTTAGTACTTATGCAAGGAATGCATCAACTACGTAACAATCGAGTTCTAGCACACTGTAGATAAAAACACTTTTTTTATGATGAGCTATAGAGATTGTAAAGAATTGACCGTTGTATTACAATGTTTGAGACATTGTAACGAGATCTTGTTATTTTATCTATTTTTATAGTGTTTTAAGCTCTTATGATTTTGGGGAGTGGGTCAGGTTTATTAAATAACTCGTATTACTTTGAAAAAGAATGTTGAGCGCCACTATATTGTTACACTTCGTTTTTATTTTTAAGTATTATATAATATTATTCGAGAATTACACTCAGTTTTTATTTTTAAGTATTATTTACCATTAAATTTAGTTAAGAGTTTTGTACTATTCCTCGTATAAAATATTATTCTTATTTAGGATTAATTAGGGCATCTCTTTACCTATAACATTTCATTTTATATTATTCTAATCCAAATTACAATATTATAATACGTATAATTTATTATAAATCCGATAATTAATTGGTTTATTTATTTTTGGTAGTCATATGTTTGAATTATTACCAGTTTTCAAATTAATTGTCAAATCAATTGGCTCTAGGCATTGTCCTGTGCTGTATTGTTTGGTACGATTGATGTCTGTTCAGAATTGCTCGGTTAGTCCCGTTCCTCAGATACAGACAAGAAGTGTTTTCTTCGTTTTAGCTGTTCTGGTCCGATCAGTGCATACAGCCACTTTTTTGTAAGGGTTGTTCCTTTTATTCAATCATGTATATTTTGGGGAATTAGTATTCTTAGGGGGTTTATGTTATTGTATTTAGGGTGAATTACAATAAATTCATTTATTTTATATTGTATTATTGTTATCACAGCTGATTCTAGAGCATAGTTGGCTGGAATGATTTATTTTAAAGGCCTTGCTAATTGAGAAAAAGCAGAGTCTTAAGTCAGTGGGTTTTCGAGTAAAAATCGCCCTCTTGCAACCTGTTTGTGGTACCGAAAAGAAGCTGAACCAAATTAGCACCTTTTAGTTAATGGTGGTGGATCTAGGTCGGTTACTTTAAAAGAGTTTCCAGAATTATTATAAATAAGAGATTTCTTATTTTTGGCCCGTTTGTCAAATTTATTCCATTTACGGAAACTACTCCTTGTGGAGGATTTAAAATCGGATACAAAACGATTGTGACGGTGTTAGCAGCGGCACATGCCCATGGGGACGTACCCGCCACCTTTGAAGAATTTGTGTATAACAAGGCTACTAGTATGGCTCGTCATGTTGCTATTATGTGGTGGAACGTCCCAATTGTTGAAGCATGGTTCATGTTTATTAGCAGTCCTTCCTGCAGCTCGAACCTCGAGCGGTATTGAGGAGTCCTGGGGGAAACAGGCTGTAGACTTTACTACCACCTTTCCAAGAAGCTCCGTAAACTTACTTCGGCTTTCATCACTAGCTCTAGAAGAGCTTCAAAAAGATAAGTCTTATAATAGTTTAGTGTTTATTCATATGGTTATATTTAACCTTTATTTAATTGATGCTGTGGAAATTCCTTTTGCCTAGTGTAGACTGTAAATGTCTTATTACTTATAGAGGTGTACCCCTAAAGGGACACTAAATGTTTTTCACATAACTGATGTTTTAATTATTTTGAATATTTATAAATATTGTTATTGGGTACTTTTCATTGTTGGTGGTTTATTTATCTATAAAAAGAATATTTTGCGTTTAGGAAATAAGTTTAAGTTAAGCGGATCTTGTAGGGTTGATTCTCACAGGTTTTATGTCTTATGTAATATATGTTTATTTGGTACAATTTACTTTTAACAGCCCAGAATACTGGCTGTGACAATCAAACCTCTCATTTATTTCAAGTTATGAAACATGTATTAATTTATTTTTAGATACTTGTACCCTATTATACGCTGCCCTCCCTTTGTTGGAACAAATGGTGTGCTTATTTAACCCTGAAGGTTAAAATTGTAAGCTACATACTTTTATTATTGTAATAAAGCCCAGTAACAATATCCTGAGTTTCGTTTCTTCTCAAATCTAGGATCCTGTGATGTCCAGTTGGTTACTGGACTATAAAAGGTGATCTAATTACGATTATTATTAAATTGCTGATTCTTTACTGACTCCAGATGCTTTGGATAAACATTGTCCATTAAAGTACTTATAATAAATTGATTTATTCACATAATTAGTGATTTCTTGGAACTAAGAAGATTAATTTTATCATAGAATTTTGTGTTATCTGTTCTCTCAACAACGAGTGATTTTGTGGTTTAAGTTGGCCTTATTAAATCTCTGGCGCGTTATAAATTTGTAGAACTACCCCTGCTGAGCTAATTGAGGTGATTACGAGTTGACTTCATAGGCAAGAGATAGCCAGAATTTTTATTATTTAATTTATTTTCAGTAAGATCTGTAGACCAAAATTTAAGTATAAACTAATAATAATATTTAGATGGAAATTAGTAAGAACTCGTAATAATATTTAAAACTTACTAAACTTGACTTATCTGAATGACAATTAGTACCTCAGATGAACAAGATAATTAAAAATTTAATAAATCACTTGCTTGTTGACAGAGACGAATCGAAATGATAATCCAACTTTTGACATAAGGCATAAACGACAAATGACATTTGTGTAGAGATGTTGGTGTCAAAATAACTAAAACGGTGCCGACCGTTACAATGTTTGGGTCTAAATAACGAAAACGGTTTCAACCGTTACAACATTCGTCAGTAGATTTAGATGTAATTAGGAAATCATTAAGGTTATTTCCAAAAGTCTTAGGTGATGCACTACCGATTTTAAAGTGTTTGCAAAAACATATGGAGCAAATGTCAAACCAAATGTAAGACACTCAAATTCGTAGGTTATTTTTTTTTTTCAAGTACTTTCCTGATTTTTTATGTATCGTGATGAGATAAGAGGTATCCTTTAATTTAATTTTTGACATAAAATTGTTAAGTAACAAAATATTCTGGGCAGACCTGAGATCTTCCAGTTTGAAATGCGAGGATCTATATATTTATTAAAGATGAATCTAGATGAATCATTTCATTTGGTTCTTAAAAAATATGAGAACCAAACTAATTTTCTTTAGCAAGCAAATACCTGTTGCATTCTTTAGTACGAGTTTTTTTTTCTTTGAGGTGTGTAGGTTAGTTTTTCTCTAAGATAAAACATCCTTTGATGAAAGCTCTTTTGTGTTTTAAAGAATGATTTAAAACCTTTAACATATCTTAGGACCTTCTTATCATTAGTTAAGTTAGCCCACATGTTTTACAAATTTATTCAGTCTACCAACAATCTCTCTTACCTTTATTTCCTTCTCTAATAACTCCTTCTCCCCTCTGTTTTTCTGAATATTTGTTGGTTCGTCCTTTGAATTTTGTATTTTTCCTGCTCTTTCTCTGGCCTGGTTCAGCAGTCGCTATTTAAAAGTAGGCGCCTGAAGTTCAAACACTGATTGAAATTGTTGTTTGCTTCTAGTTGGTGCCTGTAAATTAAATATATGCCAGTTTTTTCAAATGCGTTGTCTGCCTTCCAAAATGAAAAACCATCGATATCTGCTTTTCCTATCATATTTTTCACATTTGTGTTTAAAGACGGATATATAAGGTGCCTACGATGCATATATTCTATGGTAGATATCTGGTAATAATTTTGTTACATTTTCATTTGTTCCTCCAAGCTAAGCTTACAGAGGTTCAGCTAAACTTCCCATTACTTTTCAAGTTGGTCTTGTAGCATATATAAATAGCTGTCGATTTTATTTGAAGATGTGACTAATCACCAAACTTTTGGTTCATAGTTTAAGGTAGGGGACACAAGTGAAAGTATTCCAGATTTTGATTTCGCAAAGAAACTTTGATATTTTGCCATTCTCCAAACCGTCTTGCAAATATTTTTCCAACTTTTTACCATTTCTTCGTTGATTCGTTTTCCGAGAGAGATGTTGCTATTAGGATCGGCTCCCAGAATATCCTTATACTGAATTTGATCCTTGCTATTCGAACGTCTATGTCTATTCTGAATAAACTTAAATCTATATTTAATCAATGGCTAATTTATGTGCACATAAAAGGGCATTTTTTTTTAAGGTGTTGGATTTACCTATTCAGTAATATAATAATTAATGAGCTTTGCGTAGCATTTTTGCGTCCTTGCATTTTATAAGCGTAAGATCAGAGTTACCAGATAAAGAAGCCTCTTTTGTACATTTATTTGTCTATAATTCTGAATTTACATAGTACCTACATTCTGCTTCCAAAGTTTTTCGAAGTTTACATTTCAAGTAGTATCTTATAAGTATAAGATCAGATTTAACACATAAAACAGCCTCCTATGTACATTTATTCATTTATAATGCAGAATTTTCATTTCATTCACACATAAAGTGGTATCTTCTGCAAGCTAAAAATCAGTTAAATAAAAAGAAAAATATTAATTTCCTACCTGTGCTCTGAATTTCTTAATTTCTTTTTTAATTTATCATATTTCTGAGACGAATTCCGTTTTCGATAGTTTTTAATCATGTTTTTATAATCGCTGGAATGTCGGTCTGAACGATGTAAATCACACGACACAAAAATTGGAAATGAGTAATTTAGGCAGGTAGGCAGCGATATATAATAAATTTTAAATCTGAACATGTGGATCAGCGGCGTAACATAGGTATACTACCTGGTTATCTTTATTTCCATTAACAAGGATGTGAAGCATAATTGATTATTAAATATTTTATACAAAAATAAGGTACATGTGATTTTGCGTCTAGTTTTAAGAGAAGGTATCTTATGCTCTATTCTTAATTATGCTGTTCTAATAACATTGTAATCAGGTCTGATATGGTACTTTTAGAAGTACAGATATCTTAAGAATTTGTTTTGTATTTTCACTAACTCTTGCAAAATGGTCTGATATTCTCCAAGCAAAATCTAATTTTGAACGGTTTTATGAAAGTTTTAAAATTAATAACAAATTAATATTAGAAAAAGGCTGCGTTTGCCTCATTAAAAATCCCAGATCACGATTTGCTGCTTAACACGTTGACTACTAAAACTACTAAATAAGTAAACATTTATTGTTTAATATTTTAAATCGTTGTTTTCCAATTTTACACTGTTTTTTAGGTTTTTATTAATTTTTTGGTATTTTTACTTTTGAGAAACAAGTATGCACCACGTGGTCCAAATAATAATTTCTACTTCACGTGGCCGTGTGGTGCACACTTGTTTTTCACGTAAACAAAATCGTGTCGCGACTCGTTTGTTTTAGCTTTTCCGATGCAATACACTTGCGCGGTTGTTAATTTTCAGTGTCTAGTCGACTGTTTCACCATAAACAATGTCGTACGAAAGTGAAAGGGTGCATCTTGAACGTTTGATGGAGGAATTTCTATCGGACAAAGACAGTGCTGATTGTGTTCGTGATAAAAATTATACAGCCTCAAGTGACGATGACAGTTCCAGTGATTCGTCAAATGATATTCCACAAATAAAGAAACCCAAATTATTCCCAAGTAACAAAGATATGCCCTCGTATTCAAAAAATACGGGCAAGAGTTCTAGAATTGACGACATAATTGAAGCCGTTATATTGCCATATCAAATCGCGGAGGAGGAAAGTTCTTCAGAAGAAGAGTTGGGTGCTGCCCAAGGCGAACTGTCATGGAAAAGAGTTTATGGCCAGAAGTTACACAATATTTCCTGTAATATTCAAGATTCAGGTTTCAAAAATGAATATTTTAAAATGTTTGATAAAACACCTCACGTATTTTTTTCAACTTTTCATGGATGACGATATTTTGGAATTAATCGTTGAAGAAACCAACAGATACGCTCGTCAAAAAATTACTAAAGGTGGACACGGCCCAAGAGCAAGAATAAGTAAGTAGACCAATACAAACAAAGAAGAAATAAAAACCTTGTTTTCTATGCTTATATGGATGGGACTAAAAAAGTTACCAAAGCTAAGTGCTTATTGGTATAAAAATGCGTTGTACTCAAATAAAATATCAAGTCTTATGTCGCGCAACAGATTTGAGTTGTTACTGGCCAAAGACATTACAACTAAGAGATCAAATTGTTTACATTTTTTTGTGGCAAATCATTATTCCCACCAGATTTTCGTTTATTGCGTCTTTGCCGGTTTCATCAGCCTGTAAAAATTATTTGAAGAAATTACTTTCGAAAAATAAAATTTCTATAATAACTATAATTTTATATTATATAAATAAAAATATGTTTTCAATCAAATTATTTTTTAAAGTTTTAATATAAGCTACTTTTTTTTATTAAAAATCAATATTCTAAACAAAATATTAGGGTTGCAAAGAACTACGTAAATACGGCAATACTGACTATCTTATTTTATGAATTTACAACTAGTACCTATTTTTAGGAATGAAATGTAGTTACCGTAACCAGCCGCAACGTTGCCAATCGGGTCTAACAGCTATTTTGTGTTTCTGACAGTTTCTGATTTCTTCATTTATAAAATACTATTTTGTAAACTTTTGTGAGAAATATAAAGAATTATGGTACATGCATGTGTAGTGTTCAATAAGGTAGATCATTTAATTTGAAATGTATCCTTTCATCGGTAAGTATTTTAAGGTTAAGATATGTAGTTTTTATTTGAACCAGTGGAGTAGGGCACCCGTCTTAAGACTGTTTTGACTATACAATTTCTTGTACAAGATTTGATACAATTTCTTATAGAATTTAAATTGTATAGGATCACAAAGTAAATTGTTTGAAAAATGATTATCCAATCTATATTTCAGACAATTTACTGCAGCTTTGATAATATACAATTTAAATTGTACAAGAAATTGTATCAGAAACTTGTATAGTCTAAAACAGTCTTAAAACAGTTTTTAAAGTGATATTTCTTTTATAAATTAGTAAATTATTCTTATACCAATAAATATTTATTGAATAGTGGCAAAGAAAATTTGCCCAGCAACCACAAATCGCTGAATTAGCAAAATAGACAAAGAGTGCGATATTGCGATGATGTCATCGTCATTTTCACAGGCAACGCCCAAGCTTTTCGTAGCAGATGGATCAAATACGCAAGCGTCGACATCAAAGTACACATTTAAATTAAGCAGCTACGATCCGGACAACAGCGCATACGCCATTCATGAATGTTTAGAAGATGCTACGAAATTAAAAGATGAATTTACCGTCAGCGATAATCTAATGATCGCAAAGGCAGGCGAGGCCTTGAAAAACAGGTAATCGATACTGTTGTGAGTGGCGGCCAATCCGCCAAACTTGGGAAAATTTGTGATTCTTTATGTGATGGGAATCAGAAATTTAGTGCTATACACAGATTCTATGAAAATTTTCCATAAGGTTATGACAATACTCAGTGAATTTGTTGGAAGAATTATTGCAAAACGACCCTTAGAAGTTGAATGACCGTCCACATTGAAATACCAATTGGGAGCAAGACCAGAGATAAGCCATAAAGTACCTACCCAAAAATAAATTTAAAAAATCACGTTTCATTTGTGGTCATCAAGGACACCGACATGATATGCGCCGTAATAAACAAGAAACCCCGAAATAAATTCAACAAAACATTCCAAATTACTTAAAAATGCAAAAAAAATTACCCACAACGAAATTAACTGTTTCATGGTATAAAAACTGCAAACCTAGTTAAACAATATTACTTAATAAAATTACGCGATTTAAACACAACACCAATGACGACATTATTATGAAAAAACAATGTTCCTTCTTTTTCTTACCGTTAATAGTGGCGCTGACGAATCAATAATAAAATATTCTGTAGCAAAAACATTAAACGCGGTGTTTGTGATCTACTAACTGCTAAGCCTATGTTGACTTTAGACATTTGTTATGCAGTCGTACCAGATAGTGTTATTCCAGGCAACATTGAACTCATTATTGGATGATATGTTATTATACTCTGTTTTTAAACTAGGAGGAGCGAATTGAGAAGACGCATTTACACAGGGAAAAGTAACTAGATTTGTTACTAAGAGCGAGTTTCAAAATAGTCGTGTTCAAAATTTATGAAATAATTATCTTTATCGGCCTTAGTCGGTGAACGGCCAATGAGAGGTTAAGAAACGAATAAATGTCATAGAAGTAATTTTTTAATTGGTCCCAGACAACGGTCGCAAATTTCACATTATTGTGATCTGAAATGTGTGTCTAAAACGAAATGTCACTGTCAAATTAAAGTCAATATGTTGATTGATGTCAGAAATAATTTTTTCTTGCTTTTGAAATCGACTTTTTGAGAATAACTATGATTTTTTTAAAATGGATATTAAATATTTAAGAAAATTGTTAATGGAATATCCAGATGTAGCCAGGTTAGTATAAAATATAAAGATCTGTTTACATTTTTAAGGATATATTTGTTATAGGTATAAAAAGTAAAAGTTAATCAGTGAATGACAAGTGGATCACACACTAACTGGTATCTCTTCTACGAGTAATTTGGATATTATGGCTTATTTAGTGTTAACCCATGGTTAATGCGCTAGAGGGCAAATAAAGGCATTCAAAAGTTTACAGGCCTATAAGTCAGAATTTGTTTTGAAAACTGGAACAAACATTTTTATAACACTACATGTCAACATATATTTTTTAAAGTGAACTATTCATACATACCTATGTATTAATTTTAAGTATTTTTAAAATATTTTTTGTGAAAGAAATGTTAACTTATTGTGCCAAATTAAGATTAATCCTAAAGTAGTAGATGGTGTTTTAAATGTTATAACAATTTTGTAAATAGTTCTATTCTATTTTAATAAATAAAATTTGCTTGAATATTTAGTTACATTTTAATCATTTTGGTTAGAAATTCACCAATTTTTAGTTTTAAAAAATCAGTAATAAATATATTTTTTTCTAAAATACTTCGGAATTCATCTCTTCATGGTAATCTCCCATCTTTTTAACTTCCAAAACCAATAATGCATTTTCTACAAAACCTTCAGAATCAGCATGTAAAATAATAAGGTGTCTTCCCTTTCTTGTAAGGCTTTTCAGGAATTGCTACCTTTAATAGTACTCAGTGTAGAAGGATCCATAATTGTAGATTTTCAATACAATTATTGCTTACTGAAGAACTATTATTTACGAAATAAAGTAAAAAACTGTAATTGATGAGATATCAAATTATAAAATGTAAGAACTGTCAACAATATCAATTATTAGCTGATGTTCATGCTAAAAAGTAATGTGTGAAACTGACTGTAATCTGACCAATCAGAAGGCTACAGAATTGCCAACTTAAATTCAAATCGCTCCTCTTAGTTTAAAAACAGAGAATAGTAAACTTAGTTAACGAATTATTAAATAACTATTACAGACTCGAATTACACCATAACCTACTCAACATTTCTAACGTATTAACTTTGAAAAGTGTAAATAATAATAATAATATTGTGATAAATCAACTTAATTTAAAATAGAACTTGAAAATACGGCTAGAGAATCTCCTACTGTTTTACAAAAATAAAACTAAACTCCCGGTCATATTACCACCAGTGAAATGACAATAAAATTAAAAGACACTACTCCAGTGGCATATCGCGCTCGTAGGTTGGCATACCAAGAAAGATTGCAAGTAAAAAAAATAATTAATGAACTTTAAAGCGCGATTATAATTCGCGAAAGTCGATCGGAATATGCAAGCTCTATAAAGTTTGTACCAAAAAAAAGTGATGAGGTTCGAATGTGTGTAAATCTCCGTAATGTCAATAAGAAGATGGCCTCATAATTAAGATCCGATAAGTTCTCTCTGTCATAGAAAATACTTTACTACATTAGATATGAAGTTTGGATTTTATCAAATGCAAATTGAAGAAATATCAAGGCACATCATGACTTTTGTTACGCCAGATGGCCATTATGAGTTTACACTATTGGACAAAAGTGAAGCAACTTTTATGATAAAATCAAATATTTAATTATTTAAAATAACACGATCAACCGTGAGAATCAAAATTTATGTAGTTTAAGTGGTCATAATAGGCTGCTATGATAGGTGAAATGGGATTGTTTGCAAATGTCAAATAAGTTAGTATGTAATAATTTATTTCAACAATACCCTTTATTATCGCGACAAAAGTATAACAACTTTTATGAAAAAATTTTGTATTTCATTTAACAACTGAAAAATCACAAATATGGTTGAAGGGTTAAAACAAAATAAGAACAAATTCTTAATAATTAATAGGATATCCATTATTAGATATAACTTTTTGGCAACGGCGCGGCATTGATGAAATTAAGTTTTGGATAGTAATATCCGGCATATTAATCCAAACTTCATTAATTTTATCAATTAAGGACTGTTTATTTGGGAATCTTGTAGTCCGAATACGACGTTCAATCTCTTCCCAAAGGTTCTCAATGGGGTTGAGGTTTGGTGATTGGGCTGGCCACCTAAGAACCTGGACATTGTTCTCCTGAAACCATTCCTGAACAAGGCGAGACGAATGTTTCGGATCGTTGTCCTGTTGGAATATAAATTGCAAAGGCATCTCCCGCTGAGCATAGGAAAACATAACGTTTTGGAGTATGTCTCTGTAGACGAAGCGATCCATAATTCCGTCTACAAAATGTAGTGGGCCTACTCTGCTCCACGAAAAACAACCCCATACAAATACACTACCTTGTCTGTGCTTTATTGTTGGCGTAACATACTTTGGGTTAAATCTCATATTAACCGGACGCCTGACACGGTTCATTCCATCAGAATTAAAAATTTTATAACGACTTTCGTCGCTAAACAATACTTTTCTCCAATCTTGCACTGTCCAGTTCAAATGTTGTTGCGCAAATTCAAGTCTGGCACGGTGATTTCTTTCAGAAACCAACGGTTTCTTGGCAGGACGTCTGCTATAAAGTTTCGCCTCAACTAATCGTCGTTGAACAGTCCTCGCACTGACTTCCAGTTCGGGAATTTCAGCAATTATCCTTGGTCCTGACAACCACAGATCTCTTTGAGAAATTCTTTTGATTCTCCTATCCATCCAAAATGTAGTTTCCTGGGCCTTCCTGATTTCGGCATTTTTTCTACATGTCCTCTTTCATTATAACGTGAAATTATTTTTGAGACACTATATTTGGACAAGTCGAACTGTTTGGAAATCGCAATCTTACTCTTCCCTTCTAAAAAGGCGTTTACGACCATTTCTTGTACCTCCGTACAGATTCGTTTTCCTTTTGGCATATTTAATTCTGTAAATATTAGAGCTGTTAAGCTTAATTGAATTGAAAAACGTCATTTTAGAACTTTACCTGTATCATAAACCCTTTTCCTGTAAACCAAATCAAAGAGTTGCTATACTTTTGTCGCGATAATAAAAGGTCTAGTTGAAATAAATTATTACATACTAACTTATTTGACATTTGCAAACAATCCCATGTCACATATGACTGCAGCCTACTATGACCACTTAAATTAAATTATTTTTAATTTCCATGGTTGCTCATTTTATTTTAAATAATTAAATATTTTATTTTACTATAAAAGTTGCTTCACTTTTGTCCAATAGTGTAATTACAAAACATGGAGTAAGTACTTAACGCGCTATCCACACATGGGTTTGCTTTGAACTATGAAAAATGTACATTTTTTGCCTGAGAGATTGAATATCTTGGTGTTGTTTTAAGTGTCGTATCAGAGCTACCCAGACAGCGTAAAATAAATGCCTTAACTGAAGCGCCTATTCCGACAGATGTTAGAAGTGTAAGACAGTTTATGGACTGTAACCTCCCTGTGACTTTAAATCTGGATGCTGTTACCTACCTAATCCTTATAAACAAAAAATAGATAAATCGGACAGGTCACAAGAGCTCCGGTGCTCTCAAGTCTGGTGAGCTGGGTTCGTGGGTCATGGAAAAATTATTTATAAAACTAATAAGAGCCTGAGCGCCACTTATTTCTGATCAATTTAAAAATAAGAAAATAATATGGTTCAGTTGATTTCTCGTTCACCTTGGCAACTAGATAAAATTTTAAAGATAAAGAAAAAACTTGAATTTGCTACAAATTTTTAATATACCAATCAGTTTTCTTTTCTTTTTTTAAAAAAAAAAAACATAGCCTTTCTTGAGGTAAATTTAACAAGTAAATTAGTTATTTGATTTTACTCAAATATTTGGACAAAAAAATATTAATTCATATTTTATTATTATAAAGGAAAATTCCCCTTAAATATGGCCATATTTCAGGTTCACATTTTGTGAATCCTACTTAAAAAATTGGTAACATTTTGACAGTTAATACTAAATACTAAATACCAAAAAGATAACGAGTGTCATCGACTGATTCGGTAATCTCAGCAATCCGTTATCGGCAACAGTTTCAAAAAGGGAATAATTTGGAATGGACTCACCCAAACTTCTGATCACTGATCATAAAAAAAATGGTTGAAGAAGAACGGCCATGCCAACTATTCGGTATATAAAAAATAGGCCTCACTGCTTAGCACCACGACATCTCGCAGCAAACAATGTGGAAGTTGAAGTTAAGAAAATTGTGAACCGACTCAGTGCATCTTATTCCAGGCACACTCCCGTCAACAGCTTGTCGGTATTTCATTGAGGACTCCCGAATCCAAAACTGCCCCTTAGAGGACAAAATGGCGAGACCATGGACAGAAATCGTCTGTAATTTATGCTTATGTAATTTATGTAATTTAGGTCGGCAAATCTAAAATAAATTGTTTAAAATAGCAAATTACAAAAATGTGTTTTTCTTTTCCTTACCTCCACGATTGGAAGACCTTTTTACAAAATATAATAACGAAAGTTTTATCAAATCTGACACCTGCTTTCTCAAATCCCAAATCGGAAAAGAACCTGCCTTGAAACGTTTACTTCATAAAACACCTTTATTAAAGACGAACATCGAACCGAGCAATCGAATAACCTTGAACGGAAAATCTACCAATCAGCTTATTACCTGATCCTAACAACAAAACGGCACTGCCACTCAAAGCTCGATCTGTGGTCTGACACCTATTAATCTAACCTCGCTAATTATTTAGATCCTTGACCACCCACTACATGTGACATGTCAAGATTTTGACATCATGACATATATGATGACAGACAACCAGAAAAATAATAAACAATGTTTATGGAAATAATTTTGAAGATTTAAAAGTGAAAGAGTATAATTCAAACGAAACAAAATTGACGGATGGCGAGATTAACGTACATTTCATTAAATAATTACTTGTTGGTGAGTATTCTATTACTATTCAATACCTAAATAAATGTTCCTAATTCAATATTACTTATGTTTCAGATATCTACCTGTAAGAAAATCCCAGGGAGTTTGTTTAAACTATTGAAGATAGAAGTTTAGCCAAGATGCTAGAAATTGAAATATCCTTTTTTATTCATATAATTCATTGTAGGTATACAAATAAATATTAATAAATGCATACTCAAACAGATCTAAACCATTCATTTCTGTGTTCAGTATTTAGGTTGTATGAATGTTACACCCCCCTTTCTTGGGAAAATAAAAATAGTTGAGTTTCATAATTAGTTAATAAACTATTTTTATTGCAGAACAAAGATATAATCATAGCAATAATAACCAAGTATCCACCTGATGTTAAAAAATATTATTCTGTAAGTCATGTTTCTTACGAAAGCTTTAGTTATTGGTATATTTTCGTGATATTAAATGTTGTTCATTGTAATTTATGAAATTGTAGCATTTTTATTTTATGGAGCGCTCTCTTAATCTACTTAGTTACTACTTAGCCTGCTTAACTAAACTAACCCTACTCTCTAAATACTAATCCCTTTATACAATATATACAGTTTAATGTATCTCTGCTATATCTCAATTAAGAAAAAGTACATTAAATTTGTGTGAGCTCCTCCTCAGCTTCACTTTCTGACTCATTGTCAGTAGAAACGCTATCATTATATGGTTTTAAATGCTCAATATGCCAAGTACCTGCGTCAGTGCCATCTTCTCTCTGAAGGACATAGACCAATTTAGATTTCTTTCCTACTATTTTACAAAGAATATATCGGGGAGCTAATTTTTTAGTGAAGTCATTCGCAGCATCAGATAATACCAAATTTCTTTTCCATACAAAATCTCCTATGTGAAATTCTTTATCCCTCCTTCTCAAATTATAATAATTAGAATTTCTAATGTATGCTGTGTGTAATCGTTTCTCTACTTCTTTATAAATGTCTTTTAAATCTGTTAAATTTTTAGCCCAAAATTCCTGGCTGCTAGGTAAAATTTCGGTACTGGGAAATTTTCCATAGTAATCTCCAGAACAGGGGACGATTCTACCAAAATTTAAAAATGCTGGGCTATACCCCGTTACTTCGTGAATGTTTGTTCTGAGAGCATATCCGATTTTAGCTAATTGCTTGTCCCAGGCTTTGTGGTTTTCAGAAACATAACATCTTATAGAACTACAAATAGTCCTGTTCCAGCGCTCGACAAAATTTGGAGAAGGGTGATAGTAAGGTGTATAAGAAAAACGTGACCCATAATCTAAAACTAGCTTTTTTATTTCTTTACTAACCAACTGTCTACCATTATCGCAAATGATAGTTTGTGGTACCCCATATACTAAAAAAACATCATTTTCCAAATGCTTGACTATATTTTGAGATTTAGCATTTCTTAGTGGAAATAAAACTGGGTATTTAGTGAACCAGTCACTGACTACTAACAGGTATTGATAACCACTGGAGGACCTAGGTAATGGACCTAATAAGTCCAGAGCAATTACTTGCCAAGGAAACCGAACCACCTTTTCAGAGCCCATTAACCCAAATTTCGAATGGTTTATCGGTTTTTGTGCTGAGCACATCTTACAATTTCTAACATACTTCATGACGTCATATCTCATTTTTGGCCAGAAATATGTTAGCAATACTCTTGAGTATGTTTTCCTAAATCCTGCGTGTGATGCAGTGGGGTCGTCATGGCAAGATTCTATAATCTTTGACCTCTGACTTTTTGGAACTAAAAGTTTCCAGTCTGAAATATTTGTATTTAAAGTAACTCTTGACGGAATCAATTTGTACACATAGTTACTTTTTACTAGCCACTGAGGAAATTTTTCAGGGCTTTCTAAAATTTTGGTTCTCATTCTAACATAGTATGAGTCCAAATTATTTAAATCTATATCTAAGGAAATTATTTCATCAGGGTGTGTTACAACTAAAATTTCATTACTTAACGCTGAAGGCGGTGACTCTACGGGGCTTCTGCTCAGAGCATCAGGTACAACCATTAAGGTACCTTTCCTGTGAACTATCTCAAAGTCGAATTGGCTGAGTTTGCAACTCCATCGTGCTAATCGACCTGAAGGTTCTTTTAATTTATATAAAAATTTTAAAGATGCGTGATCTGTCACGAGTGTAAATTTTACCCCTTCTATGTAACCCCTAAACTTTTCGCAGGCAAATATACAAGCGAGACACTCTTTCTCTGTAGTTGTATAGTTCTTTTCTGCTTTGCTTAACCCTCTAGATGCAAAAGCAATGACATGTTCTTCATTGTTTTGACATTGTGTCAATATTGCACCTAATCCTGTATCGCTGGCATCACACTGGATGGAAAAAGGTAAATCAAAGTTTGGTGCGCTTAAAATAGGCGCTGAAATTAATAATTCTTTGATTTTTCTGAAAGACAATTCTGACTCTGTATTCCATACTATTTTTTGCCCTTTTGTTTTATTATGCAATAAGTTATTTATTGGTGACATGATGGAAGAGAAATTAGGTATAAAACGCCTATACCAGCCGCACATACCGGCAAATCGCTTAATTTCTGTGGTTGTCTTTGGTATTGGATAATTGACTATTGCATTTACTTTTTCCGGATTTGTTCTAAGCCCTAATTGATCGACCACGTAACCTAAATATTTTATTGATGGCTTAAAAAATTCGCATTTATCGAAATTTATTGTTAAATTAGCGTCTCTAAGACGATTAGCTACTTCATTCAGCAATCTAATGTGTTCATTAAAATTAGAAGAAACTATAATGAGATCGTCAATATAAATATAAACGTTAGGCTCGAGTTCTGGACCGAAAATGGCATCCATAAGTCTCTGCTGACATTGTGCTGCGTTTGCCAAACCAAAAGGTACAACCTTAAATTGATACAGTCCACGACCTGGTATAGAAAATGCTGTTTTTTGTTTTGAAGATTCATTTAAAGGAATCTGCCAAAAGGCCGATTTTAGGTCTATGGATGAAATATACCGAGCATCCCTTAACATAGATAAAATTCTATCAACATGGGGAAGTGGATAGCTATCTTTTTTTGTTACAGAATTTAATTTACGTCCGTCGAAACATAACCTAAAATCGCCATTTTGTTTTTTTACCAAAAGTACTGGACTACACCAAGGACTATTCGATTTTTCAACTACATCCAATGCTATCATTTTATCTAGTTCAGTATTTAAATGCTTTAACATATAAGGAGATAACAAATATTGCCTTTGTTTTGTAGGTTTCGCGTCACCTGTATCAATATCATAAATGATCTTTGATGTTTTGCCTAACTTATCATTTCCTGATAATTTCTGAAATCCTAAAATAATTTTCTGTGCCAATTCATTTTGGTTATCAGTTAAATTTTCCATGGTCTGAACATGACTCAACGCGAATAATGAAACGTCTGATCCGTTTGATACGAAATTATTATTGCCTTGAGTTTCCCATGAATCATTTTTAAAGTCAACTTTTAACTCAAATATTTTACAAAAATCACTTCCTAAAATAACAGCATATTCCAAATTTGGTACTATTAAAAATTTTACTAATCTACAAATGTTGTCTACCAACAATGGTAATTCGACGTGACCACTAACTAGCTGTTTTGAGCCATCAGCTGTGGACACAAACTTATTTTTTACTTTTAATATTTTTAAACCAAAAAGATCTATTATTTTTAAACCTCTTTTTCCAATTATTGAGCTGTTTGCTCCAGAATCTAACAAACATGTTATAGTTTTATTAAAAATATTTACATTTATAAATGGTCTATTATCATTTACTTGTTTTGCTAAAACAGGTAACACTTTTTGAGCTTGACTAATTTCCTTAAAATAGTTTTTAACATATATAAGTACTTCTCTTTGTTGTTTAATTTGTAGGTTTTTATTGTATTTTATGGCCAAAGGATTAGGAGATAAAGTAAGGCCGAAATTCTTTACCCCCACTACTTGTTTTCCGAACATTTAACACAATCTTTTAATACAACTCCTGGGTTCCCACATTTGTAACAAAATTTATTTCTTTTAAGTGTACAAGCTTGGAATGTGTGATTTGGGCCATTACAGTTCCAACATATTACTGATTTAGAAGTTCTAAGTGACTGAACTTCATTGCTTGGATATCTCTGAGGTTTATTTCTATGATTATAAAAGGTATTTCTTTTATTTGAATATTGAAATTTATTTTTATTTTGGTTTTTAAAATTTATTTGTGGCCTTGTAAAACTAGTACTAGGAGAACTTAGTTCACCATCAATTTCTGAATGCAAAACATTACATTTTACAGCGGGGACAGATTTAGATTCTTCCTTTAAAAATGATTCCAAGATTTTTGCATCTTGTACTAACTCATTTACGGTACTGTATTCTTTTAAAGCTAATTTCCCACTTATTTCTACCCTTAAATTTCTTTTAATCCACTTTATCCGCGTTACTACGGCCGGTTTATTTGAGAGACGATTATATAAAGATTCCATTATAGCGACAAATATAACTACTGATTCATCACTTAGCTGTTTCCTATTTTTAATACTATTCCAGAGCTCTTCCTCATAATCTAAGTCTAAAAAATCAATTTCTAGTTTTGAAACCAGAGAATCCCAATCACTTACTATACCTGATTCTTTTAAATGCCTAAACCACAGCAAAGCCTTGCCAGTGAATAAATCTACTGCACTTTCATAAAGCATCTTTTTTGTGACATGTCTGGCTTCTGACAGCTCTTCTACCCTTTCTAAGAAAGCTTTGACTCCTAACCCTGAATTACTACCATCAAACTTTAAGTCCCACTTATAAATGGGTACTGTTTTATTTGGAAAAGCATATGGTGAACTAGTATTAGGTTGATTATTATACCCAAATGTAGAAGATAAATCTATTACTTGAGGTGTAGGGTTATCTGTTTTTATACTTCCATCAAGATCTGCCTCTAGAGTAATACTTGTAGCTAAAGCCTCATTTTTAAAAGTTACTTGTTCTAAAATAGTTCTATCTATCTGCATTCTCTCTATCCTACCTTGAACATGACTTAAGCGTGATTTTGTTCTTATATATAAAGAGTCTTTAGTTGTACCCTCAAAATCACTAACATTATTTTTGATACTATCTAAAGTTATATTTATTGCATTTTGTTCATTTATGAAACTATAATCAGGATCTACTAACAGTTGTGTCTTACCAGATTCTCTTTCTTTTTGTAATAGTTTTCCCAAAATTTTATGTTTATCTTTAATATCCCTATCTGTGACAACATTTCTAATTTTTAGCTCATAGTCTATTTCTGGAGCAAGTAAATGCCTTGGCTTCATATAGTCTGCCATTTTAAATTTAATTCTTACTTAAAATTTATTGAAACCTCAATTAAATTATTTTTTGTGTACCAAAAGGAATAAAACTTTTTATGTGTGATATATCTCACTACTGCCAACAATCTAACAGTTTTACTGTTTCTAATTGTGAAGAAAAAAAAATTTTTTCTACTATAAATATGTAGATATATACAAAAAATCCCAATTTTGACTATATATATAAAAAAATCTGAATTATTTCAGATGTAGTAACACTGGCCAGGTGTACAAATTTTAGCAAATAACTAAAAACTAAATGTGCTAACACACACACTGTATTATTAAAACCATAAAGTGTGCTGCACTACACAGAAAAATATACAAACTGTATTAAACCAACTATACCTAACTTAAACCGTTCCCTATTTTATGTACTACCTATTGTGAACTAGTTTTCTGTTTGAGTACCATTTACCATACAAGATAATAATTATCTAGCTATACAATATGATCACTTGACTGCGGAAATGTACCTACCCTAAATCTGAAGTTTACCAATATAATAACTCTCAAGTTTTATAAATGTGACCTATATGAATAAAATTTGATAACAAAAATTTATTACTTATAGCAGTTGCGGCGCCAAAATCTTGTAACCTCCCTGTGACTTTAAATCTGGATGCTGTTACCTACCTAATCCTTATAAACAAAAAATAGATAAATCGGACAGGTCACAAGAGCTCCGGTGCTCTCAAGTCTGGTGAGCTGGGTTCGTGGGTCATGGAAAAATTATTTATAAAACTAATAAGAGCCTGAGCGCCACTTATTTCTGATCAATTTAAAAATAAGAAAATAATATGGTTCAGTTGATTTCTCGTTCACCTTGGCAACTAGATAAAATTTTAAAGATAAAGAAAAAACTTGAATTTGCTACAAATTTTTAATATACCAATCAGTTTTCTTTTCTTTTTTTAAAAAAAAAAAACATAGCCTTTCTTGAGGTAAATTTAACAAGTAAATTAGTTATTTGATTTTACTCAAATATTTGGACAAAAAAATATTAATTCATATTTTATTATTATAAAGGAAAATTCCCCTTAAATATGGCCATATTTCAGGTTCACATTTTGTGAATCCTACTTAAAAAATTGGTAACATTTTGACAGTTAATACTAAATACTAAATACCAAAAAGATAAACGAGTGTCATCGACTGATTCGGTAATCTCAGCAATCCGTTATCGGCAACAGTTTCAAAAAGGGAATAATTTGGAATGGACTCACCCAAACTTCTGATCACTGATCATAAAAAAAATGGTTGAAGAAGAACGGCCATGCCAACTATTCGGTATATAAAAAATAGGCCTCACTGCTTAGCACCACGACATCTCGCAGCAAACAATGTGGAAGTTGAAGTTAAGAAAATTGTGAACCGACTCAGTGCATCTTATTCCAGGCACACTCCCGTCAACAGCTTGTCGGTATTTCATTGAGGACTCCCGAATCCAAAACTGCCCCTTAGAGGACAAAATGGCGAGACCATGGACAGAAATCGTCTGTAATTTATGCTTATGTAATTTATGTAATTTAGGTCGGCAAATCTAAAATAAATTGTTTAAAATAGCAAATTACAAAAATGTGTTTTTCTTTTCCTTACCTCCACGATTGGAAGACCTTTTTACAAAATATAATAACGAAAGTTTTATCAAATCTGACACCTGCTTTCTCAAATCCCAAATCGGAAAAGAACCTGCCTTGAAACGTTTACTTCATAAAACACCTTTATCAAAGACGAACATCGAACCGAGCAATCGAATAACCTTGAACGGAAAATCTACCAATCAGCTTATTACCTGATCCTAACAACAAAACGGCACTGCCACTCAAAGCTCGATCTGTGGTCTGACACCTATTAATCTAACCTCGCTAATTATTTAGATCCTTGACCACCCACTACATGTGACATGTCAAGATTTTGACATCATGACATATATGATGACAGACAACCAGAAAAATAATAAACAATGTTTATGGAAATAATTTTGAAGATTTAAAAGTGAAAGAGTATAATTCAAACGAAACAAAATTGACGGATGGCGAGATTAACGTACATTTCATTAAATAATTACTTGTTGGTGAGTATTCTATTACTATTCAATACCTAAATAAATGTTCCTAATTCAATATTACTTATGTTTCAGATATCTACCTGTAAGAAAATCCCAGGGAGTTTGTTTAAACTATTGAAGATAGAAGTTTAGCCAAGATGCTAGAAATTGAAATATCCTTTTTTATTCATATAATTCATTGTAGGTATACAAATAAATATTAATAAATGCATACTCAAACAGATCTAAACCATTCATTTCTGTGTTCAGTATTTAGGTTGTATGAATGTTACACTATTTTCGACGGTTCATTAAATGATTTTAGAATTAGCTGCACCAATAAAGGCTTTGGTACGATAAAATAAAATAAATGGACTATCGTAATTCCTGCTATAGAAGATAATATAAATTCTACAATTCATTCAATAACGGGTCAGGCGCCTAAAGTGTTAAATCATGCCACAAATCCAAGATTATTGGCTACTCGGCAAATTTTTGAAGCTGCACCGCCAACCGATAACTTTGTCGATCCAGGCAAGGCCGTAGCCGACGCTCAAGAACGTTTGGAAGAAAGAGCCAAGAAGCGATCTCAGCACTTTGTATTTGTTAATTATTGGGGACCTTGTGACAATAGAAGATTCTCAGCTGGCCATTTACTGTTCGTGCAGTATTTAGCCCAATCGGATTAGTATTTTAGATTCTGAAAAATTGGAAGCAGCAATTTTCCTTCGGAATTCGTTGGAGGGGGTCTCTGGTAGTCTAAATTCAAAAAGTTGGGATTCCAAAGTTGTCGCTACCTCCGCCATCTTGATTTAAAGGGTTATTTTTTGTATCTTGAATAACTCATTTATTTTCAATTTTACAAGGAAAATAGTTTTTACAAAAGTTATTTAAAATTAAATTTCCTACAATTCTGCTTTTTTTTGTACGATCGATTTTTTCGATTTAAACCCGAAAAGATGGGGTGAATTTTTGGTTATAGAATAACTCGTTTATTTTCAATTTTACGAGAAAAATTGTTATAAACAAAGTTGTTTAAAATTAAATTTCCTACAATTCTGCTTTTTTTTGTACGATCGATTTTTTTTCGATTTATACCCGAAAAGAGGGGGTGAATTTTTGGTTATAGAATAACTCGTTTATTTTCAATTTTACGAGAAAAATTGTTATAAACAAAGTTGTTTAAAATTAAATTTCCTACAATTCTGCTTTTTTTTGTACGATCTATTTTTTTCGATTTATACCCGAAAAGAGGGGGTGAATTTTTGGCTATAGAATAACTCGTTTATTTTCAATTTTACGAGAAAAATTGTTATAAACAAAGTTGTTTAAAATTAAATTTCCTACAATTCTGCTTTTTTTTTGTACGATCGATTTTTTTCGATTTATACCCTAAAAGAGGGGGTGAATTTTTGGTTATAGAATAACTCGTTTATTTTCAATTTTACGAGAAAAATTGTTATAAAGAAAGTTGTTTAAAATTAAATTTCCTACAATTCTGTTTTTTTTTGTACGATCGATTTTTTTGTATTTATCCCTGAGAAGAGTGGGGGTGAACCTAAGTATTGTATTGTCACGTTTATTATTGATGTTGTACCGTTATTTTTTCTGTTTGTTTTTTTTTGCTGATACCTGGAATTAAAAAGAAACGTGATAATACAATGATAAGAGTTTACCCCCACTCTTCTCAGGGGTAAATACAAAAAATCGAGCGTACAGAAAAAAAACAGAATTGTAGGAAATTTAATTTTAAACAACTTTGTTTATAACAATTTTTCTCGTAAAATTGAAAATAAACGAGTTATTCTATAACCAAAAATTCACCCCCTCTTTTCGGGTATAAATCGAAAAAAAATCGATCGTACAAAAAAAAGCAGAATTGTAGGAAATTTAATTTTAAATAACTTTTGTAAAAACTATTTTCCTTGTAAAATTGAAAATAAATGAGTTATTCAAGATACAAAAAATAACCCTTTAAATCAAGATGGCGGAGGTAGCGACAACTTTGGAATCCCAACTTTTTGAATTTAGACTACCAGAGACCCCCTCCAACGAATTCCGAAGGAAAATTGCTGCTTCCAATTTTTCAGAATCTCAAGCCTGTTCTTCACCTAATTCGATTGGGCTAATTACCCAATGACAGATATGCGCTACATAAGCAAGGACGGCGGACCACTGTTGCCGCTCATAAAAAATAAATAACAAAAAGTGAGTAACGTCTTTGTTACCTGTTTTCTTATGATTAGTTGAAGTCACTGCATATTAAAAGTGAATACATTTTATTTTAACAAACAATAATTATAAAAAAGAAAAATTTTGATTGAATAGTAAAAACTATTTAAGTAAAATAATTAAATAAAAAAAAAGAAAAATATTTTAGAAATATCTAAAATGATTACATAAACTAATAATGGCAGGCAACCCCATTCCATTATGAATAAAAAAAAAAGAATATTATTTTAGAAATATCTAAAATGATTAAATAAAGTAATAATGGCAGGCAACCCCATACCATTAACAGTTAAAAAAAAAGAACAGTAGTATTTTAGAAATATCTAAAATGATTACATAAACTAATAATGGCAGGCAACCCCATTCCATTATGAATTAAAAAAAAAAGAATATTATTTTGGAAATATCTAAAATTATTAAAATAAAGAGTAATGATATTTTAGAATGTCTTAAATGTTAAAATAAAGTAATAATGGCAGTACCATCATCAATTTAAAAAAAAAGGTAATGATATTTTAGAATGTCTAAAATATTAAAATAAAGTAATAATGGCTATACCATTATCAATTTAAAAAAATAAAAGAAAAAATAATAGAAATAATGACAATCCCATTATCAATTTATAAAATAAACAACCGATGATTATATTTTTGATGTAAAAGTCCAAAATATTTTAGTGGAACACAAAAAAAACACTTTTTGCTGCTTTCTAAAATTTCAGAAATGGCGCGCGGACGCTCCAGTAGCAGGTTGTCCGTGTTAGTGATACTCCCCTTGTACCCCAACATTATTGACCACGTGTCACTGTCAATTGTCAATACTCCTGGCAAGTCAGGATGGACGAACGGAGAGCAGCGGAGGGGAGCAGCAGTCGGAGTCATAGCTCGACCGCGTAGCCACGCAATAAAATATAGAATAGTGTAATACTAATAAATAAACAGTTGTGGTGGTTTAATGACTTTTATTGGGATTAATTATCCCTTGCCTTAACATCTTTATTCTAGTTTGTATCCGCATTATAGTATGTATTGTGATGGGACTGATCTTATAAAATAAATATTTAAAACATTTTAGTTCTCATTTTATTTACCAACAAGAGGTAGTTATTTAAAAAATATATTTTTTTATTTGACATCTGTGACAAATTCTGAAAATGATTAAACTTACAATAAAAACTAAAAAATGGTAGGTAAAGTTTCATATATTTTTTACACAAAAATGTCAAGCTTTCTACATAACCTGATATATTTAAAAATAATCTCAAATTATGAACTAATAATGTTTATAGATGGGTTTTAATGTATTTAAAACAAAACAAATGTTGAACTGAATAAAATATTCATTTATTAATAGTTGTAGTACTTGAAAACAGTATGATGTTGATAATAACAACTTTTAATTGAACAATTTTCATAAAAAAATATTTTTTTTACATTTTGTCAAATTTATAGATAACTTTTTTCGCGCAGCAAAATTTTCAAGTAGGTGTGACTTAATAAAAAAAAATGTGTTCTTTAAAAGCTACTTATTTTTTTATGAACTTTAAGAATATGTAAAAAGAAATGGTTTCCAATTTGAAAAAAGTCCACCTCGATATGGCCATGTTATGGTCAGCTATAAAAAAATGATTTTTTCATAAAATGCATACTTTTGGCGGTTTTTAACTGTAACACTTTAATTTGAATATATATTACATATAATTGCATTTTGGGGAGGTTGTAGCCGTGAGTTAGTGAATACTGTTTTTTTTTTCTGCAAAAAAGAGAAATACAATATTTATGTAGAGTGAACAGTCACGATATCAACATCAATATCAACCTTCTCGAATAAGAGAGTTACTGTCGATGACATTGGATTAATAAAAAAATAATATAAACATCAAGGCCATATTTGTTGATGATGATGATGATTTTCAAGAAATAAAGACTGCTTCTGACATTATAATTTATTTCGGAAAACGTGGTACCCTACATATCTTGTTTTGTTGTCGAAACTTTAAAGAAACGTTAAATGTTTAAATTCATATATTAGTTTATTCTGATGATACTGAATGAAACAACCTTGCGATCTTCAATATAAAAAATCATAGTGGTTTGTTAGCATCAAGATATTAATAAAATTAATATTATTTACGTGTACTGATAAGATGACAGGGACTTATTTGAGGTATAAAGGTGTATCATTTTTTTAATGGTTTGTTCTAGGAAAGCAATCGCACATTAATTTGTAATTCTCTTTTTTTATTTTAAATCAATCTATGGTAAAGTAAAAATATTAGCGATGCCATTAAAAAAAAGTTACTGCTTCTCCTCCTCTTTGATATGCTGTCAGAAATCAAAGATTTGTCAAAATTTTCGAAAATTTGAATATTGGCGTTTATTTTGTTCAAATCAATATTTTCTATTATTTTTTTGCTGTACAAACTACACATTATCATAGATTACTTTTAAAACCTTGTGTAACAAATATTCTCTAAGATGTTCCTGCATTCCTGCTCTTAGAGACAATAGGCGTGACCCTGAGTGAAAGACAGAAACTGGAAACATCTCGATCAGCAGTTTTGACAATATATTGAACATACTGTGACGAAGTCACTAAAGTTTATTTTTAATTCATCTTAAAAATGTATATTTCAATTAGTTTCCGCCCGAGAACATGTAGAAGTTCCCCCGTATTTCCCCAAGAATTAACGTTTTTCAACAATTGCGAGTACCCTCGTAGGTTAAAATAATATTTTATTTGCCTAAATCCGAATGGGCATTTTTAGAGTCGATTTCGTATTAATTATCTACTTTTAATTGTCAAGGTACTAAAAGGACATTTTTTGTATTTCTGAATTGTAAACAGTCGGCTGTGGTGGTGGTATCCTCCCACTCGGGCCTACTGATCTTCCATCTTGCTTTACCCAAAAAACATAAATTAAATCCCATCTAGGAATTAACTCTCTCCTCGCTTGACAGCCACCGTAAGCTCTTCTCTCGTGATTGCCGACATCCGAAAACTATTCACCCTTAGTTAGTACCTAGTGCCATGTACCGTGATTTAGTTCATCGATCAACCCCGTTTATTTTTCTAAAGGTAGGAAACCGCTTATTTTTTTTATTTACAATTAGTTTGGGACACCCGTCCAACAAGTGAAATAATTTTGATTCATGCCCCTTAGTGGGAAACCGTTGGCAATTTTTTATTTTAGGTTGGACCTAGACTAGATACCGAGTGTTCTCTTTATCAGCTACTATATCCAATTTCTTTTAGAAACCGCCCTGTTAACATCGAAGTGAGAGATTCGACCTATTTGCGATTTTTTATTATTTTATTGTTTAATTTTTTTTTCTTTTTCGGAGGTTCGATTCGTTGCTGGACTAGAGTGATCTCTCTCCTGATGACGTTGTCTAATTTCCAAAGACGTTTAAATTAATTTCCGCGCCTCACTTCGTGTAAAATTTATTTCTTTAAAATTAAATTCACACACACGCTCTCGATAGACGCTGGGCAAAATTCATAAATATTATTTTCTACGATCGTCGTGATCGCCGATTCAAAACACCGTTTAAATAAACCTTCTTTATCAATAGGCGAGAATTTTGCGTTTCCATCGATTGGTTTTTAAGATACAAGGGGACTCCGACAATTTTGATTTCATTTATTTGCTTGCATTTTATTACCGTCATATTTAAATTGTTTTTAAGTGTATTAATTTATTTTCATACATTTTCCGTATACTGGACGTTTCACACTTCCCAGTCCGATTAGCCTCCTGTGCTAATAAACCATAAATATTTCTATATATTTAAATAATTTTCAATAATAATAATAATAATTTATTTTTTATAAATATTTTCGACTTTAATAATTTGTTTTTATTTAATTTTCCGAATATAGGGATCCGTCAATATTTAAATAATTTTCAATTTTAATAATTTATTTTTAAAGAATAGATTTTCCGAATGCAGGGAGCCGTTCAAATATAATTGCCGTTGTATTTATTTTTTTTGTAAATATATTTTTTATTACCTCTTCCTGTGTTTCTCTTATTGCTGGTTCTTAACCGTTCTCTTTCAGGGTACCGTAGGGTACGAGGTGTAAAGGAGATAAGTGTTTTATTTTTATTTATTCTACTATAGTGGCAACCTAGCAGTGACCGCCTGGAATTATTTTTACCACCAATGAGTTCACCTTGAGTACACTCTGTTGTACCACAGGGTCGCAGAGCAAACTGCGATATCAAAAGTGGCGCCTGAGCAACCCTTATTCGGGAATTATATTCATAGCGCCACAGACTCGCTGATTCACTGTAGGTGAACCAGGAGCCTGTCACAATACAGATTAGTGATATCGTAATTTTTTAGTAACAGCAATATTTGTTACTGTGATTTTTAAATATGTTATTTTAAGTCGTGACGTCAGTACACTTGTTCACAGCGATCGGTATACACGCATTCTTGGTCTCCTCTCGTATCGAGAAATATTCAACCATAAACTCTTTGTTTTCGAGTGATATTTTATATTGTGATAAAATAAGTGAATTACAGTGATTTGATGAACATGGAAACCAACCTTCTTCCCGACAAAGCGGGGACAGATGCTTCGTTTGATTCAACGAATCCCTCGCAAAATCTCCAACAAGCGAGTGATGGCCTTGTTAATAAAATAAATGTAGATACCGATACACCTGATAACATGGAGCAAAAAAGTAAGGTCTTTAATCTACAAAAACCCAATGCTTATATGGACTTCGTGTATGTATTTATCGAACAGGTCAATGACCAAAACATCGGCAAATTTCAGGTAGGTCACATTTTACACCAAAAATTAAATATTGCAAATATTAAAAAAATTGATAGAGTAGGTAAAAACAGAATCAGGGTGCAACTGAATAGTATAAAAGATGCTAATAAATTGATTTCAAATGGTGATTTAAAAAAAGAAAATTTAAAGGCGTATATTCCAAATAATTTGCTTTTCGGAAAAGGTGTAATCAAACATTTTGATACCATTTTTGATGAAAAATACCTTTTCAGTAATTTCTTATTGTAGCGCCTTGGAAGCACTACATACTAACTCCAACTCATAATATATTGACACATGTCACACCCATGCCACACATATCAATATTACCTATTAAGGCAACTTAGTGGGAGGCAGGATTTAAGTGTACCCTATCTATCTACTTGACGACCTCGGTTGCCAAGCATTAATATTTTATTAAAAAAAAAGAAATGTCATTATATAATTTTCTGTCATGACGGAATTGTCTATTCTATTATATTAATATATACCCTTTTACAAACCGTTATATTATTTACAAGATGGAATCCACAAAGTTAATAGATCCCATAATTGGTGACCCCGATAGAATCCGTACCTATGATTCCACACCGCTTAATTAATAGCGGAAGCAGCCGAAGGAGTAGCAGCTAACAGCAGTATCAGAAAACACCAGCAGCATCAGGATCAGCAGGACTAACAAAATCAAAATTTTTAAACCTTAATTTATACATCCGATGTACAGGGTGAGTTTAATCTCCTTTCACTAACTGCCACACAATGAATAAAGTCATTAGAATTAGCAGTCAATTCAAAAACATTTTCAAAACCAAACTATTAATCATTATTAAACAACACAAAAGCAAGAATATCAAAAATTAAAATACAAACATAAAACATATATATTGATCGTCCATGTATTTATATACAATTTACAATTATCACTTAGTAATTCCCTACATGAGTATATTCATTGACTCAAATAACAATTACTCTGTTACCAAAGAATGGTCAAACGTTTATCAAAAGAGACTTAACATAGCGAAGCAATCGTTTATTAAAGCCTCTTTAATTGATTAAGCAGAATCTACATATGGTCTACAGACACCATCATAGTTTTGGATTCAATCAATATTTTACATTTGACCCATTAATTTATTCGGATGGTAACCATGGAAGAAGGAAACGAAAGATTGATTGATTACTGATTTCAAAAAAGACAAGACAAGACGTACCTGGACACAACATTTTTCATATAATGTTTTTTTATATTTTAAAATAAAATTATAATTATTTACTGAAATTCTGATTTCCTGCTATCTACAATTTTGGTCATTTTCTATATACATAATAAAATTAAATATATATTTATTATTTATTAAAAATACTTTACTACAACCAACTATATTATTATATTTTGACGATCAACCAATTCAAACATAATTAAAACAAATTAAAAAACGTGTTAAATGAATTTTTAAAAAAGGGGGAAAGTATTGTAGCGTCTTGGAAGCACTACATACTAACTCCAACTCATAATATATTGATACATGTCACACCCATGCCACACATATCAATATTACCTATTAAGGCAGCTTAGTGGGAGGCAGGATTTAAGTGCACCCTATCTATCTACTTGACGACCTCGGTTGCCAAGCATTAATATTTTATTAAAAAAAAAGGAAATGTCATTATATAATTTTCTGTCATGACGGAATTGTCTATTCTATTATATTAATATATACCCTTTTACAAACCGTTATATTATTTACAAGATGGGATCCACAAAGTTAATAGATCCCATACTTATCTCCAGTCACTATAAACGATATATACAGAGTCATACGAAAAGTAGCGAGTAATGGTGAAACTATGTATGTACCGAGACAAACTATGGTTACTTTTGAAGGCAATATTCCTTCTAAAATATATATTATTTCAGTGGCTTGTTCAGTCGAACCTTATATACACAAAGTAACACAATGTTACAAATGTCTCAGATATGGTTACGTAGCTAAACAATGCCGAAACACAACTCTATTATGTACAAACTGTGGTAAAAATAAAGATGGAACACATCAATTCCGCGATCCTCAAGACAACTGTTGCATATATTGTAAAACTAACTCTGATAAGTCTATATCCAGAAATTGTCCAGTTTATAAAAATCAAGAAGAAATAAAGAAAAAAATGGCAGAGGAAAATTTAACGTTCCTAGGAGCAAAAACACTTAACAAAATCTCTTATTCTAATACTCTCAGAACAAACAATAGATATAGTTCTTTCATTATCAATTGCAGATCATAAAAACTCGTTCGGAACCTTTACCGACAATTTTGTTTGATCTGCCATAGGCGTAGATACCTACCTCATTTTATAAATTTATTTTATTAATACTTTTAATATATATCATATGCAAGAAAGTATTCGTTAAAAGGAAATCGAAAAATTATAAATTGGACGTTATTATACGCCCTTATTTAGACAGATGCACTTAATTGTAATCTTACTTGGACTTAAAAAAAATCATTATAGCTCGTTAACTTGCTACAACTGAATATTAAATTATAAAACGTAAAAAAGCGAGTAAAGTGTACCTGCCTGTAAGGGCGTTTGGTTTAAACAGGGTACCAGACGTGAACTGAACCCTTTTTGTACCTCATTCGTTCTTTTTCTGGAAAACGAAATTTCAAAGAAAAAACCATGAAGGAAAATAAATTCTTTGCAAATAAAACAAAAGAAAAAAAAACAATTCAATTCTAAAGTATCTTTATAAATAATCATGGCAGTCTGAATCCTCTGAACTAGAGTCATCATTTGGTTGAATTATGATGGGTTGTAAAGAGGGTAATACTACATACTCATCTTCTTCTTTAATAACATGTTCAACACAGTTTTTCCAAAGCTCTTGGCGGTCTGCTGCTAGAACTTTCTTTACGAGTTCTACAACTTCTTTACTCAGTTCTGAAGACTCATTAGATTTTCGTAATTCTGATTTTAAGTTTGCCAATATTAACTCTATAGGGTTAAATATGCAATAGTAAGGAGGTAGTCTGAGAAGAGTTTGCACAGCTTGTCGATATAATACATTTTTTCTAACTTTTTACCTTTAATAACAGTAAGCAATTTTTTGTTTGTTGGTTCTTTTTTACTATCACTAGCAGGAATAGGAATATTTTTTCAGACATAAAAGCTAAAATTTGAGCTTTGTTACTGCTACTATTTGGTATTTTAAGGAGTTGCCGCGAGTGGTAGGATGCGTTGTTCATAACGATTACTGACTGTGGTGGAATGTAAGGTAAAAGCTGTTCATTAAACCGTTTTTCAAATAATTCTGCTGTCATATCTTCATGATAATCAGCTGCACAGTTTTTAATTTGTTTAGCAGATAATAATAAAGCATTAGACACGAAACCGTCTTTGCTTCCAGCGTGTACTATTATAATGCGTTTCCCTTTAGAACATGGCCCATTCAAACAGCAATTTTTACTACTGCCAACCCAACCGAAATTTACTACATCGTGACTGTCAAATCATGTTTCATCCACATAAATTATGTGTCTATTAGAACTTCTGTAGCCTTTTATCTGACGCAAATAATCTTGTCGCCATTGAACTATCCTTGACGATTTGGTGATTGCCATCTGTTTATTCAATTTTTTGTGTTTAAAACCACATGCTGACAAAACTTGACGCAATGTTTCCAAACTGGTATAAGTGTATCCTGGAAAATCTGCCACCTTTTGCTGTATTACTTCCAATGTCGGAACCCTGTTCTCCTTATATAAACTATAAATTGTCCTTCGTATAAAATCTTGGGTAGCTCTGTCAACTGATTTCAGTTTTTCTTTACATGTTTTTCGGTTTTATGAATAATCCACAGCAACCGCTTTCGTGACTACTGGATAAACGGAAAATTTATTTACTTTAGTTAATTTAGCAATTGTTATTATGAACGCATTATCAGATTGCTGAATATTTTCCTTTTTTAAACATTCGAATATATTTAAAATAACTTGTTGTGTTTGTATATCTAAATCCTTATCGATAAAGTCATACCTGTCTTTAATCTCACTACACTGTGCAATTTCATTTTCTTCATTCGCCCATGGTCTAAAGAACGCCATATTTATATTAATTAAAAGAAATTTAAATTAAACCAACCACACATACAAAACACACCGCACGACAGTACTCCACTGATATCGCAGACTGTCTTCCAGGAATATTTTCGAACACCTGCATTCCGTAAACCTTCGGCCAATACAGTGCATTTAAGTTTACGATTCGATGTTTTCATTGGTAAACAACTGATGGTTCGTTTAATATTTACCGCTTTGTATAAGGGGAGTAAACATTATTTTTCGTTTCTTAATTTGTTCTGTGTTCTGTGTTCTGCAATTGATAATGGAAGGACTATACCAAGTATTAGATGTATATTCTGAACAAGAGTTTCCCCCTTTATCCACTTCTAGATCCACTCGCAATTATGCGAATAGACCACAAATGTCGCAACCTACCTCCCTATATAAAGAAACACAATATACAGCAAATACACGATCCCTAACCCAAACTGAAAATCCTCAAAAAAAGCGAAAAGCCACATCACCATTAAGTGACTTAAATGCACCACCACCTATGTTTCCATTTAAATTCGGACCCAAAAAACCTATAGAATTGCCTTTAAGGACAGATCCCGAACCTGAATCTGAAAAAACAGAAGAATTTGCAATATATTTCCTTTCACTTTTCCATAAAATAATCAACAGTGTTAAAACTTTTGAAGAGCTTTCCAACATAGACACTACGTTCATAAAAAATCTAGCTGCCCCACAAACTGATATTAGTGACGATCATATTAGGATAGACGATGTCCTTGACGAATATTAGTAATTTAAATATCTTACAATGAAACGCACGTTCCGTTGTATCCAATAAAAATAGTCTGATAAAGGTTTTATCTGATAGCGAAATTGATGTTGCTTTACTTTCTGAAACCTGGTTTAAACCTAACAGTAATTATAATTTCCACAGCTATTCCATAGTCCGTAAAGACAGACGTGACGTCACAACAGGTGTTGCCATATTAATTAAAAGTAATCTCCGCTTCAAAGAATTGGTATTAAACAACATGGTTCAAGGTATGCAAGCTTGCGCCGTTCAAATTTACAATGATAATTCGACTATCACCTTTTTTTTTTAATTTATTACCCGCCAGACGTATCAATAACATTACATAATTTTATAAATTTATTTAATAATATTCAGGGTGCTACAATAATTGGGGGAGATTTTAACGCACATCATGACCTATGGGGCTCATATGAGACAAATGCTAGGATACAAACACTGTAAATGCTTTAAATCAAACTAATGTTATACTTCTAAATGACGGATCTCCAACTAAAATATCAAGAAATAATAAAAATTCAGCAGTTGACTTAACCCTTGCGTCCCCGGACATTGCAAATAAGATCTGCTGGGTTGTCGTCAATGATACACTAGGTTTCGATCATTTTCAGATACATGTAAAAGTTTGTTTTCCACATAATTCTTGCAGAACAAAAATATACCCTAAAACAAAATGGAACACTAGAAGAGCAAACTGGGCCTTATATGAGTCAGCATCGGAAATCTTTTTCAGACAAAACCCCCAAAAGTCAATCAATAGCAAATATAAACACTTTTTACAGGGTATTGAATCATCTGCCTCTGTGTCTATCCCTACCAATAAAACGTTCAACCCAAGAAAGCATTCACCTCCACCCTGGTGGGATGCAGAATGCGACAGCGTAATTAATCAAAGAAAACTGCATTAAATGACTATAAAAATTCCAGTACAATTGAAAATTACATACGGGTTAACAAAGAAATAGCTAGATCAAAAAAATTCCTAAAATAAAAAGCAAAAACATATTGGATTACATACTGTAGCAAATTAAATAAAAACACATCGACTAAACAACTATGGCAACAAGCAAAAAAATGCAGAGAATATCGCTTACCCCCAAAAAACCCGATAATTTCGATTGGCTTGACCCTTTTTACAAAAGATTGCCCCTTGTTCGGCTACCAATATTTTAAAGGATACTGTGTTTACAGTATCCTGCATCTGCAGATGGTAGAGATCAAAAAAATATCGACATATTTAATTCATTATTAAACTACAACGAATTATCATTTTCACTAAAAAACACAAATAATACATCAACAGGCATGGATCAAGTGACATATGATATGCTCTGGAATTTATCAGATTCTGACAAAACATTTCTCTTAGAAATATACAACGACATATGGTTAGGAAATCAAGTTAGCGATTAATGGAAACAATACATTGTGGTGCCAATACTCAAACCAGCAAAAAATCCTAATTTAGCAGAATCGTACCATCCCATATCACTTTTATCTTGCATATACAAAACATTTAAACGTATTATAAAATGCAGATTAGAATTTTTTTGCACACTAACTCTAATCTGCCACCTGATCAGTACGGTTTTAAAAAAGGCTTGAGTACTCTTGATGCCGTCTCACACCACGTTACTGACACACAAATATGTTTCTTACAAAATAATTACCTAGGAGCTGCATTCCTTGATATAAAAGGTGCCTACGAATCGGTAGACATTTCAATTTTAAACAACTCAATAACCAATATCTCTATCCCTTCAAGAATAGCAAATCTTCTCTGTAAACTACTTATCGATAGACAAGTATGTGTTAGAAAAACTAATAACTCACTAATCGGTCCCCGACAAGTATCCACTGGATTACCACAAGGTTCTGTACTTTCCCCTATTTTGTTTAATATTTTTTTCTAAAAGCCTACACGAGGATATAAATTGCAATATGATTCAATACGCTGATGATTTCGTATTATATACGACGAACAAGCAATTTCAAAACTGTATAACGGCACTTAAATCGTCTATCTCCTCAGTGACGTCAAATTTTGACTCACTGGGACTCACCTTGTCACCTGAAAAATCCAACATAACTTTTTTTACCCGACATAATTTACCTCATATAAACTCCATCTCCGTCGATATTATTACATATCCTGTTTCTTCTACTGCAACTTACCTCGGCATCGTTTTAGACAAGAAACTCACATGGAAACCCTTCATTGACAAAATTGTTACAAAATGCAATAAAGGTCTAAATTTTCTTAAATTAATTCGAAAAATTTGGTGGGGAGCCGATCCCAAAACATGCTTAATGTTTTATAGTGCATATATTCGATCCATCATTAACTATGGATGCATCTTCTATGATTCGGCTAGTCCGCATACTTTCAAAAAGCTTGAAATCATCCAAAATTCTGCACTTAGACTCAGCCTTGGCGCAATGTGCTCAACCCCAGTCGAACCCCTACGCACAGAAGCCCTAGAGCCTCCACTTGAGTTACAAAGAGAATACCTCGCTGAAAAGATAATAATCAAAAACTCGATTAAAAAAGCGAATATTATACATAAGATAGTACAATTAAATAATTTTGACCTTACAAACAAGTACTGGGAAAAAAAACCTTCTCCTCCTTTGTGCAATGCGTTTAGAAATACAACCAATACATGTTCAATTTTAAGAAGACCAAGTTTAAACAAAACTGCCGATTTCTTTTTAGCCTTAGAATCATACAAAATAGCAGAACCTGCCTATGTTAAATCACCTCACATAAGTCAAAATTTCCTAAATATCACATTAAATAGGTACCTTAAGCATACAATTATTTATACCGATGCTTCTAAACAACCTGATGGTGCAGGCTGTGCTGTTTTTATCCCAGCACTAAAAGTGAAAGCCCAGTTTAAACTCAACAAGTCCACCACCTCTCTTAAGCTAGCAGGACCAACTGGGCAGAATCGATTAAAATCTATTACATTGTTTAGTACCTATTTTGTACTAATTTGTACCAGCAATAAAAATTTTGTACCATGTGCCGTTTTCAAAAAAAACGTGGCGCTCCTAGGTTAATATTAAGCTAGCAGGACCACATTAAAAAAATAAAATAAAAAATAAAACAAAGGTAGAATTAAAACGAATTGAATTTGTACCAATTTGTACCACCAATCAATTTTTTGTACTATGTACGGTTTATAAAAAAACACATGGTGTTTCTAGTTTAATATTAAGCTAGCAGGACTACATTAAAAAAATAAAATAAAAAATGAAACAAAAGTAGAATTAAAAAGAACTGAATTTGTACCAAGTTGTACCACCAATAAATTTTTCGTACTATGTACCGTTTCCAAAAAAACAAAAGGTGCTTCTAGTTCAATATTAGGCTAGCAGGACCACATTGAAAAATACAAAGGTACAATTAAAAAGGACTGATTTTGTAACAATATGTACCATTAAAAAAACCTAATTTATTTTATCAAATTACCTGAAACAACTTTCAAATTAATCAAAATCTGTTATAATTAAAAATAAAGAGACTTTTTGCAGAAAAAGAATTTATTGCTATTTTTGCATAAAACACAACATAATTTGTACCGTTCAAATATAAATTTTCAGAATATGCACCCCTGCCGTTCCTTAGAAACTATCCTAAATTCATGTTCCTTTTAAACAGCAAAATCAATCGTTACTTCTGCAATAAAAGTATGTTAAAATGTAAATTGTTAGATTCTGTACCCTTGCCGTTCCTATAAAAACTAAACTAAATTCATATTAGGCTCAAGAGTAAAGTACCCTTTTGCACGAGCAGAATCAGTAGTTACTCCTGCAATGAAAGTAACATAATTTGTACCACTAAAATACGAAATTTCAGATTTTGTACCCCTGCCGTTCCTATAGAAATTAACCTAAATTCATATTAGGCTCAGGAGTAAAGTACCCTTTTGCACAAGCAGAATCAGTAGTTACTCCTGCAATGAAAGTAACATAATTTGTACCACTAAAATACGAAATTTCAGATTTTGTACCCCTGCCGTTCCTATAGAAATTAACCTAAATTCATATTAGGCTCAGGAGTAAAGTACCCTTTTGCACAAGCAGAATCAGTAGTTACTCCTGCAATTAAAGTAACATAATTTGTACCACTAAAATATGAAATTTCAGATTTTGTACCGCTGCCATTCCTATAGAAATTAACCTAAATTCATATTAGGCTCAAGAGCAAAGTACCCTTTTGCACGAGCAGAATCAATAGTTACTCCTGCAATAAAAGTAACATAATTTGTACCACGAAAATATGAAATTTCAGATTTTGTACCCCTGCCGTTCCTATCGAGACTAACCTAAATTCATATAAGGCTCAAGACTAAAGTACCCTTTTGCACAAGCAGAATCAGTAGTTACTCCTGCAATAAAAGTAACATAATTTGTAACACTAAAATATAAAATTTCAGATTTTGTACCGCAGCCGTTCCTATAGAAATTAACCTAAATTCATATTAGGCTTAAAAGTAAAGTACCCTTCTGCACAACCAGAATCAGTAGTTACTTCTGCAATGAAAGTAACATAATTTGTACCACTTAAATATGAAATTTAGATTTTGTACCCCTGCCATTCCTATAGAAATTAACCTAAATTCATATTAGGCTCAAGAGTAAAGTACCCTTTTGCACGACCAGAATCAATAGTTACTTTTGCAATGAAAGTAACATAATTTGTACCACTATAATATGAAATTTTAAATTTTGTACCCCTGCCGTTCCTATAGAAAGGGTACTTTACTCTAAAGCCTAATATGAGTTTAGGTTAATGTCTATAGGAACGGCAGGGGTACACAAATGAAATTTCATATTTTAGAGGAACAAATAATGTTACTTTCATTGCAGGAGTAACTATTGATTCTGCTCGTGCAAAAGGGTACTTTACTCCTGAGCTTAATATGAATTTAGGTTAAATTCTATAGGAACAGCAGGGGTACAAAATCTGAAATTTCATATTTTAGTGGTAAAAAATTATGTTACTTTCATTGCAAAAGTAACTATTGATTCTGCTCGTGCAAAAGGGTACTTTACTCCTGAACCTAATATTAATTGAGGTTAATTTCTATAGGAACGGCAGGGGTACAAAATCTGAAATTTCATATTTTAGTGGTACAAATTATGTTACTTTCATTGCCGGAGTAACTATTGTTTCTGCTCGTGCAAAATGGTACTTTACTCTTGAGCCTAATATGAATTTAGGTTAGTTTCTATAGGAACGGCAGGGGTACAAAATCTAAAATTTCATATTTTAGTGGTACAAATTATGTTACTTTTATTGCAGGAGTAACTATTGATTCTGCTCGTGCAAAATGGTACTTTACTCTTGAGCCTAATATGAATTTAGGTTAATTTCTATAGGAACGGCAGGGGTACAAAATCTGAAATTTCATATTTCAGTAGTACAAATTATGTTTCTTTTATTGCAGGAGTAACTACTGATTCTGCTCGTACAAAAGTACCCTTTACTCTTGAGCCTAATATGAATTTAGGTTAGTTTTTATAGGAACAGCAAGGGTACAGAATCTAACAATTTAGATTTTAACATACTTTTATTGCAGAAGTAACGATTGATTTTGCTGTTTAAAAGGAATATGAATTTAGGATAGTTTCTAAGGAACGGCAGGGGTGCATATTCTGAAAATTTATATTTTAACAGTATAAATTATGTTGTGTTTTATGCAAAAATAACAATATATTCTTTTTCTGCAAAAAGTCTCTTTATTTTTAATTATAACAGATTTGGATTAATTTAAAAGTTGTTTCAGGCAGTTTGAAAAAATAAATTAGGTTTTTTCAATGGTAGGTACATATTATTACAAAATCAGTCCTTTTTAATTGTACCTTTGTATTTTTCAATGTGGTCCTGCTAGCCTAATATTGAACTAGAAGCACCTTGTGTTTTTTGTAAACGGTACATAGTACGAAAAATTTATTGGTGGTACAAATTGGTACAAATTCAGTTCTTTTTAATTCTACTTTTGTTTCATTTTTTATTTTATTTTTTTAATGTGGTCCTGCTAGCTTAATATTAAACTAGAAACACCATGTGTTTTTTTATAAACCGTACATAGTACAATAAATTGATTGGTGGTACAAATTGGTACAAATTCAGTTCGTTTTAATTCTACCTTTGTTTTATTTTTTATTTTATTTTTTTAATGTGGTCCTGCTAGCTTAATATTAACCTAGGAGCGCCACGTTTTTTTGAAAACGGCACATGGTACAAAATTTTTATTGGTGGTACAAATTAGTACAAAATAGGTACTAAATAATGTAATAGATTTTAATTGATTCTGCCCAGTTGGTCCTGCTAGCTTAAGAGAGGTAAGTCCACCTCAATATTTTCCGCCAAAGCACTGGCAATCAGTAAAGTAGTTGAATACATAGAAGAGCAAGCGATAAAAAAGGTAGTCGTAGTATCAGATTCGCTCTCAGTACTTCAAATTTTATCTCATCCGATAGATATAATTTTACCATACTTAAACCCAGTTATCAAATAATTAAAATTAAATATCTCTAGACTAAAGAAAACAGAATTTGATATTCACTTTATTTGGATCAAGGCACATATAGGACTTCAAGCCAACGAAAAAGTTGAACAATTAGCAGAAGAAAGCATTTCCATAGGCCAACCAATGGAAAACGAAAGTGCTATCAATGAATGTATAAATCAGTCCAAAAATAAAATAAAGGAAAAATGGAACGAAACATGGACACAATATTGTAAAAGCTCTACAACTCGTTACACTCTATTACAGCCTACACTTCCTAATGAAATATGGCACAAAAATAGCAACCTAAATCGTAGAGGCATAGTAACTATTGCTTGATTAAAGTTTGGTCACGCTTGCTACCCCCAACATCTTCACAAAATAGGAATTTTGGATTCTAATTGTTGCGATACTTGCAATGAGATATGTGATCTGGATCATATTTTTTTCAACTGTGAAAAATATCAAGCACATAATTTGATGCACTTGCTGTCTTTAAATAATCTCTCAGTTTTTAACGCCCTTCTGGATTTCGTCAATTCTTGTAACCTAAATTTGTAAATACTGGTTCCTTTGTTATCTATCCTGAATTTATAAACCCGTATTCCTTTCTTTCCGAGGTCTACCTTCCCCAGTGTAATAAAGTCACCCTGAATGACCCCTGGGTGTGAAATCAGTTACCCAGGTGCCATTTCGGTAGGCGCGTAAGGCGACCGCCGACGCGACATACGACCGCCGACACGTCCGAGAAGTGTCGCTTCACATCTAAAATACATACAATTATATAAAAGACATTTCGCATGGCGCGACACGACCGAGAAATGTCGTGGATACCCTTTTCGGTGCAAACCGTTCACTCGAGGTCACTGTCCTCGGCATTCCGTCGGAAATTTCTTTCGATCTAGGCAGCGTTGCCAGTATGGGTAAAAAAAAACCATAGATCTGAACAGTAGATTTTAATAAAGGGGAAAATAATTATAATTTGCCGTGCAGTAAATAAAAAAAACAAGTATATAAGAAACGAAAAATAAACTTTTTTCTACCCAAATTAGAAAGTAAACAAAGAATAAAAACATTTTTAATATATACTTAACGTACGGGAAAAAAAACAATGAAAAATAATAAGTACCTACTTCTTTTAGATCAGTCTGAATTGAATAATTCAAAATCGTAGTGTTTGGCATATGCATGTTCTTTTTATGATGCCCTATTAATTCTTTGTTTCACTTTAAATAAAAACAATGATTATCTTGATGTTTTTTTTTATGGAGCCAACCTACAGTAGTGGATGCTTATTACGCTGCTTTTACTGCAGAAAATTTACTAGAGAAAATATTCTTTAACCATTTGCTGAAGAATGAGGCAAACTTAATAAATTAAGAACAAAATTTGCTAGAGACAAAAACAGTAGATCTACGTGAAAATAGTAGGTCTGGCAACGCTGAGTTTTTCCCACGAAAGGTTACGAAGGGTAAAATTTATGCACCTGTTGTGCAGTGGTCGTATGTCGCGTCGGCGGTCGCCTTACGCACCTACCCAAATGCTACCTTTATCCCATCCTAATGTAATATTGTATAAATTAAGTCAACAAACTCAATGGCTATGTGAGAACATACTCGAAGGCCATAAAAAAAATAATAAATCTGACTTTGGGATTGTTGCACCCAGGGGTGGGAAACTGGTATGCGCAGGCCTGGGATCAATCAACCACGTCCGCGTGGCGCTGCAGTCGGGTAGTGGGGTAGGTGGTGGGAGTGTAAATGACAGGTGAATATTGATTTTTGTGGGGGTGTCATGGCGTCTTGGCTTAAACCAAACGTGAACTTTGTTTATTTATATTGGTGACTGTTGTATTCAGTTGTTTTCATTTCCAATTTGCTTAATTGATTTAGTTGACCACTGTTAATAAGCTTGTTTTTCCATTATAAATTTGTGTTTTTTCCGCTGTTATTTTGTGGTTTTTCATAAAGATGCGTAATTATAGAAAATGTGTACCGAATTGCCTTTTTGTGGACAACAAGGTGCATCGCCTGCCTCAGCCTACGAATTCACCCGATTTATTTGATATTTGTACATTTGCTGTTCGTTGTCCAAGATTTAATAATAAAACAAGACTACAAATTTATTCCACCTTTGTAGTATGTCATAAACATTTTGAAGAGAAGTATAAAGTAGTTGGCTCTCGTCGAGGTCTAACACCTGAAGCATTTCCAACGCTATTTCTACCAGCAGTTCCTGGAAGAGTAGCGGATGGACTTTCCTCAAATAACGTAGAAATTGAATATGTTGATCAAACACCTACTTCAAGTAAAGGTTCGAAGAAGAAGCAGACTAATAATATATGTTGGACTTCTTTTCGAGAAGGAAAGTTAGTAATCTACTCATTTATTTTATACTTATACTGTGTATTTTCTGTTTCATGACATTTGGGGTTACAAAGCTGTATCGTAGAAGAAGAAGCAGACTAATAATATATGTTGGACTTCTTTTCGAGAAGAAAAGTTAGTACTCTACTTATTTATTTTATACTTATTGCTGTGTTTGAGAATCCACATCAGATGCATTTTTTACATATCGAGCGTTTTTTTATCCACATACCTATATATAAAACGTTTATTTAGTCAAAAAAACTATTTTTTACATGTCAATACATCTTCACGTTTAAAATATAAAAAATACATAAATATAGAATCAACATACATTTAAAATGCAATAAAAAATACATAATATACAGTACACTTACATGTCAACTATACAAAACAATAAAAGAACAAGAAAGAGAATAAAAAACGTCAATAGGTGAACAGGTATTCATGCAGTTTTATTTTAAATATTGCCACATTTGAAGAACATTTAATATCCTCAGGCAAATTATTAAAAGCCTGTACACCTTTAAAAAACACTGAATTTTGTGTACATTTTTCTTATTACCTGTTTAGATTCATGAACATCCTGATTATAATTTAAAATATTTTGTAAATATACTCGGGAGATTCCTGATTTAATTTTAAATATAAAAAGCAGGGAATAGAATAGCAAATATTTTTTAACAGGCAACCACTGAAGCACATTCAACATGGAATTGATTGGTTCCAATCTCGAACAGCTCAGTATTATCCTCAGACCTCTATTCTGCAACTTTTGCAATCATTGCAACTCATTCTGGTTGAGCAAATACAGTATAGTGGCACAATAATTAAAATAAGGTAATATTAAGAGTATTATAAATTATTATTTTAGCCCATTTGCCGAGATGTGGAGAACAGCGCCTCAAATAGTTTATTTTAAATCGGACACATCTGTCCCATTACATTTACGTAAACTGAATCACATGATCAAAGTTTTACTACATCTCAGTTGCATCCGATGTGGATTCTCAAATGCGGCATGTACTGTGAAATTTCTGTTTCATGACGTTTGGGGTTGCAAAGCTGTATCGTAGATGTTGGACTTATTAAAAAATAAAGTATTCCTCGGACTTATAATTTTTTATTAATACATTTATTTTAATGAGATTGTACTTATACTGTCTTTCTTTTTTCACAGCTAAAGTTCTTCACAAAATGATGGACAGTGTTGTATCCTGGAATATGTAGCAGCCATCCAGCTACTTCATACATAATACAATTTTCATATACATTACATTTTTTAGATATTGGATTTATATTATATATATTCTTTAATAAATTTATTTATTGAATATTCTTGTTTTTTTTATCTAAAAACTGTTAGTCAAATTAAGATTTGTTCACACAAACTGCATTTTTGCTTTATTATAGCGATATAAAATAGATATCCATCTTGGGTGGCTTACAAAATAAATGATTTTATTATATACAAACTAAAAGGTTAAAACTGGTTATTAATATATACAATTTTCAGAATATTCCCAAACACTGAGGGTGGAGATATTTTGTGTGATAACACCTTCTATCTGATAGTCTTGAGCTAGTATAATCAGTAAAATTCCTACCTTGGAGATTGACACTATCCTACCTAGGCAAGGATTGAATTCGAAGACCTCTTTGAAAGGGTTACTTGACAAGGTTGGATTCAAAGGTATGAATAGGTCCACTTATTTAACCTCCAATTAAAATATCGTCCTTTCCTCGTTTGTAGGTAACTCCAGTGAGTAAGGGATGAAAATGATGTCTCAATAGTTTACTACTATCCAACAGTAAGGTTCTCAAATATAGCTGTCCTTGAGACTACCTCAAATTAATGTGATGTCCGGAATTACACGTAACTGTTCCAATGTAAATTAATCGAACAAGAAAAATAAAATAAAACTATCTATGACTACGATAGCCAGAAAAGAAAAAAGAAAAAAGGCCTAAAATACAAAATACTACTTTAAATATACAATCTTATATTAAGGAAGGACAAATAAGTGATAATTGAGAAATTACTTTACCTGAGGTGAAATGTGGCCTTTTTAAGAAGTAAGTTTTGCTTAATTGAAAATAAAATCCTCTTGCGAGATTAAGTATACCAACAAATAGCAATACTAAGTAAATTTTCAATGTCTTTTCGTTTCTAGTACCTTATATCCTTATAAAAAGATCTTCAAAAACACATGTTCCATGAAGAACACATGTTCCATGAAGGGATACTAGAAAAAGAATGAAAAATGGAAGCAAGATATGCACCGACAAAATTAATGACTTGTACAGGAAATGATAATAAAATATGACAGGTAATTTAAAATATTATTAGCCAATTTCTCACAATCACCCACCTAATTCCAAAATTACCCAGATTATTTGGGGTTTTAATTATTTGTTATAAATTAGACAATTACCTGAATAAATTTGAATGACATAATGTCATAATTATTAATGTAAATAAAAAAAGAAAATGAACCCTGAAACCATTTATAGAATTCAAAACGTTTTTTTGTCCCTTTTAGGCTCCTAAAACTTAACTACAAACTAATTAAGAAAAACAATGGAAAATATATCTACAGAGGACCAGAACGAATATTCAAAACAAGAAAGAAATACTTGATAAAAGGTTAAACTTCTACAATTTCCAATTTGACGGACTTATAAAAGGTATCTTTTCATTCTAGATAACTCACAGAACATGAGAAATGGATCTCCTATTACACTTCTACTCAAAACGGTGTATACGGAGTGATCTTTTAATAGATTTTATTCCTATTATACTTAAATAATAAATTAAAATAAATTAAAAGTTAAATGTCAATACTATATATATATTATTTTTGTGGCAAAAGCATCCCAGTACATCCATATGGATTTTGAACCGTAACATATTGAGTGAAACAGTGTTTCGAGTTTCGATTATTTTGTTCAGGTTTAGGATGACTTTTTAAACTAGCGAATGAACCAGAATTATTACTAATTGTACCTTAGCACATTGTCCAAATGTATTTTTATATAACCAGTCTTCGTTCTTCCCATATATACTTTTAAAGGCAATAGAGATACCTATACATATATTAATTTAAATACCAAACATGTATTTTTTTATTTTCTTTTTCAATAATCAACATAATTATGACAACCAGTTTAATTTATGTAACTAGTTACTTAAAGTAGGTATAGATTATTTGGACACTTTAGATTACAAAAAATATTACTTTGTAAGACAAATTAGAAGAAAATGTTTATTAAATACTAAGAATAAATGTTGGATAGGCTCATTGCAAAAAAAACATTCAACAAACATTTCAATTTTTCAATATTAATTATATTAATTAATAAGTGAAAAAAAAAATTCAATGCGGAAAAAAGAATTGAAATCAAGTATTTTTTTGACTCAATGATGAATAATATACGAATAACATTTTAAGTAAAACAATATATCTCCGTCTATGGGCGGTTAATCAAAGAGGTCGATTTGTTGATGTTTTTAGCTAGTTGACTTCCCGCTAACAATTCGTTTTGTACACCAATTTTTTTCGAGTACTTCAAGCAATGGCCGACCTTTTTTGCATTTGCGGTATTCCTTTGTATTTGCCTTATTGTTTAATACAACTTATGTGCCTAGATCATTTTATCTCTTTTTAACAAAATTCTTATATGACTAACTAAATTCGAGCCACACTTGGCGGCGATTGCGGGATAGTTCAAACCCATTTTTAAAGTTTTTTTTGTTTTCGGCGGTATACCTATAACCTATATGGCGTTACCGCTTTGAAACCGAGGATACAATTTTCTTTAACAAAAAATATGTTTTTTGTTTTCAGCTTGTCATTAAACAAACCGCTAAAGGAACAACACAAATCACACAGAATACTAAATACTAAATTTAAACAATAGTATACTAAAATACATTAATGTATATACCAGGTGTCCCATGTGTTTCTGGATAACTGTTAAAAGGGATAAAAGGGTTTTACCTGATACACCCCAATCAACCTCTTATAAAATTACCCGCTAGAAACCACCATTATCATTTATGTTTCAGATCACGCCACCATACTTTTTTTTAATGTGATACATTTTTCGCTTTATGTCAACGATATTATACGATGTGTTGGTCAAAATTGTAAATAACAGACTCATTTAACCTATTTCTAACGTGTGCGTAGTTTGACAAGCGGTTGATTTAAACTACCGCCTACAAAAATAAGAAATTAAATTTGTATTACATAGTAAAATATCTCCATTGTTAAGTCAGCTTTTTTTACTATTTTGACCATATAAATACAGCCTAAAAAAAAACAATATAATATATTTTATATATGACTGAAGTGAGGGTGATAAATTTGATCATATTAACAAAAAAACATGAACTTAAAATTGAAAAATGAATACTATAGGAATGGTTTTATTTTATTTTACACCCATTGGACCATCCGTAGTATTACCCTAATCTATTTGTAGCGTGGTGTCACTACAGCTTGCTGTTTATTGTAACACCATTTGAACGTCCCACTCCTTTCTCAATTACTTACTCATTCACCGTTATTAATTTTACATCGTCCATAATTAAACGCTTGTTGACTAAATCACATGGTGGCATGGTGTATGGTAATCGTCCCAGCCGACAATCATCCACGACGTGACTAGAGATATCACGGCTTAACTGTTGCGAGAACGCGGATGTACACTAATCTCACACTAGCCGCTCGGCTAGGGATGGTTTCTAGGGGGTGGTTTGGCAAAGGTTGATTTGATGCTCATTTAGACAATAGCTGGTCAGAATCCTATAGGACACCCGGTATATATCCTACACCGGCACGTGTCGCAAGAAAGTTTTTTATTTCGCTAATATCAAAGTAGGTATAACGTTTTTTGTCGGTATGCCGTAAAGGATTATCATTTTGTATTTATACAAGCCAAAAAGTACTAAAGCTTATTTTCCTCTTTGCTTCTGAAGCTGTAACATTGTGTGTTGTATTAGTGTATTTTGGATTGATTTAATATTTTAATTATTGAACATTTTTTTTTGGGAAAGACTATAGCCATGTCTAAAACAGGTAAGTTATAGGAACTTTTTTTAAAAAATGATCTAAAAGGTTACTTATTGCTTGTATTTTCTTCAGTATTTACTTTTAAAAATTTTAAGCATGGAAACCAGACGGTTTCCTTCCAAAACAGGTAGTCAATCCAAAAAATCGACACTGATGAAAAAATCGTTGCTGTTAAAAACAGCCAATAAACAGAACATTGTAAATGTAATAAAGTAAGTAAATTATATATTTCCAGCTAACTACTTCTTTAAATTGATGAAACAGGTCAATTTTGATTTCTAAAATGACAATATTTTAACATAATTATGTATCTCTTGCTTCTAGCGCTTTGGAGTGACAGCAACCAATTCAAATTTTTAAATAAAATGAGGGATTTGATACCTCATTTTAAAAAGTTTTGAATTCTTTATTCAGTCACATAAGGATTTTTGTTTGTATTTTTCTAATTTTTAACAAGCAGTCTTACATGGTGAATATAATAAAAAAAAATAAAATGAAATAATTTTTCAGGTTCTTATAAAACATGTTCAGCTATTTTTGGGGAGATTTTCTGGATTTACAGTTATGCTTCTTCATAAAGAAAAATGTCAAAGTTTTAAAAGTCTTCTTTTACTGGAACGAGTAATAACCCCTTTAAAATGAGGTATGACATGATCACTCATTTCATTTAAAAATGAAAAGGCGGTAATTGTTAGTTCAAGGGGTTTAAAGAAGTAGGTACCTATACAATTAATTGAAATACTGTCGCATTCAAAAATAAAAATTTACTTTAGAGGATTTTATTTAAAAATTAATTATTAATGAGACAGAAAATTAATGTAACCCTTTGTCCTCACTGTATATTGGTAGGCAACAGAAATAAGTACATTCATTTTAACCGTCCAAAATAATTATTTTTGTGTAATAAGGCCATAAAGTTGATCTTTTTTGGCCGAATTATAAATTTGCAACTTCTGGTTAGGATAAAAATTATCATACGGCCAAGGTGCACACAACATTTTTTACCTACTAATCGTGGATATATGTTTTTGTGCGATGTTAAGATTTAAATATGTTATATTCTTGAAACTTAAGGGCAAACAAAATTAGCGCTGTCTTGCCTTATTTGTTTTTTTTTTTAATATAAAATAATTTTTTTTACAACTTTGCTCAGGATTGAGTTTGGCACAGGTGCCATTTGGTAAAGGACAATGTTTTTACATGCTTTTGGGGTATATTTCATTTGGTTATCAAATGACGGTAAAAATTTGAAGTGGACTCTTGGGCTAATATAATTTGATTCTGTATGCGCCAGGGATACAAATCCGAGTTGCGCAATGTATAAACTGGAACATTGAGATTGAGATCAAAAGTGCCGACGCAGAGTGAGCGAACAGATTCTTTAGCTAACGGTATGCTGACGTTCGATTCAAATTTCGTCTAAACCGCGCAATGACGTATTGCGGGACGAACCTTAGATAATATAATACTTACTCTGAGGGACGAACTTTCAAGTTATTTTGACACTTTTCGATTGAATAGTGTAAAATAATTTAATATTTCATTTGGTTTTGTGTTAGTAGTTACTATATTGTCTCAGGGGATATCGCGCATGGTGTCATGGCGGCTCTTACGTCATGCGTAGAGTTAGTGGAGTTAGCGAGAAATAAATACCATATGACAGACGCATGTTGCAGTAGTTTGTGAGTGGTTTATAGTGATTTATATGATAGTAAACAGATATTTGTATTATATTATGTTGTAAACTTTGTTCTCTGCGAGTGGTTTTAGTGAAAGACGTTGAAAAATTGCGGTACGGATGTAACAGTAACAATTAAAGGAAAGGATTCAGGAAAGATATTATGGTTTTTTGCTTTCCTCGACAGTAAGAGCTTAGTCAAAAGTGAGGAGTGGCTCAAGGGCGGCTGCAGCCGAGGCCCAGGAGAGCATGCCGTTCCCTAGATTAAAATTCTTAAAATCCATGAGCCTTTAATTATAAACAATATACTAAATAGTCAATTTTACCCTCCTTTTCAAAAAAATTCGACATGGCGCAGCTCTTGCAGTGGCTTGTGTCACTGCAGATACATTTTCATATAAATTCCAAGCACTTTCAACCTTCCAATTATAAAAGGGACCTCAAATAAGAACTTTACATAATGTGAAGTTGTGAATGAACCAGTGTGAATCACATTGGTTCAGTCACAACTTGGGACATCTAAACTGGAGGCTAAAATTTTTGCAATATAAGCAAAAGTGTAATTGTGTCATTAAAAAAAAAAGAAAATTTCGACGTGTACTCGATGAATGAATTAAAAAACTGTCAGCGACTAGGTTCAGGAAAAATGCAGCGACATTTTATTTTAATTTTGTATATGCACCCACCATATTTATGTAGCAGTTATTTGAATTTGGTACATTTTTTTATGTTTTGCATTATATTATATGAATGTCAGCATTATAATATATATATAAAAAAATTTAAACCTATTTTTATTCAATTGGGCAATATAATGCAGGTAAATGAGTAACCAGTTGCAAATCCTAATCAGGTAAAAATTTTCAGCATAACCAGATGCGATATTGTTACCAGGATCCCCAGTTTTGAGTTGCGAAAATACCCTTTATTTTATTATCCTGGTTATAAAAACTATTCTTTAGAAGTCGAATTTGCATAAACAAAATAAATCATTAAAAAAAAAAAGAAAAAAAAACTGTTCAAAAAAATATTTCTTTTTTGTATGTATTTGCATTTATGTTCCTTCATAGTTCTTTCTTCAACTATCCCATAATAATATCCATAGATATTTCATGCAATTTCTCAAATATTATCATACATTATACAACTAGACGACTGAAAATTTTCGATTATACGAGACGTATTGCCTGAAACACCACGAGACCGTAGGTCGAGTGGTGTTTTGTTAGGCAATACGTCGAGTTTCGGAAATTTTCAGTTGTCGAGTTGTATACAGATAGACTATAGCACGAAATTATTAAAAAAAAAATAAAAATAATGAAAAAAAAAAAGAAAAAAAAAAGTTTCCTAGGGGAATCGAACCCTGGACCTTGCGATTGCAGAGCGAGAACTCTATCGCTAGACCAGCTGGATAATTTAAATAACATTTCTATTTATATATATATAGTAGGTAGACAGCAATCTACTAAATTTCAAGTTATTTCAAGTTCTATTTACCTACAAAAAAGTTCATGAAATGAAAATAAAAAGGTAATTTGTTTTATTTAAATTTATTTATTACTTATATTGAACGTACAATTATTAAAAACATTATTTGACATTGGAGCCACGGCACTTGTAGAGCAAAGAGTGGAGGATGTTGTAGTTGTCTCATTTCTTAAATTTGATATAATGTTCTTATGATGGTCCTCATTTAACTGCAGGTATGGTTGTATTGAATGCTCTGAAGTATGACCCGTAATTTTAATAATTTCTTGGACACTAGTGCCTGCTTTTGATAATCCACTTATTGCGGTCGATCTGTTAGAATGATTGGTTATTTTTACCTTTTTTGTATCGATTCCTATAGCTTCTGCAGACAGTTTTGTCCATTTATTAATTTCGTTTACTCCAAGTGGACAATTTTTATACCAGCAACTAGTCGGATATTTGTCCCAGTCTTTATTTACAGTAAGAAATAGACGTCTGGTTTTTATATTTTTGGTCCGTTTGCTCATCATTTTATTGTACAATCTAACAGGACAATGAGTGGGGTTTTGTGTATTTGGAGTTAACCATTTACTATCAGTAGTTCGTTGATTTCCTCCTTGGGCAGTTTTGGAAAAAACAGTATTATATTCAATACGTCCTGTTTTCTTGCCGTAGTTGTCTGTTTCTTCCACAAAATAGTCTAAAAGAGCTGACACAGCCTCACCACCACGCCAGGCTAGTTCTATGGCTGCAATATGATAAAATTTACGCTGGAGTCCGGAGGGTGTATTTTCATCTAATGCATTTAGAATTTTCTCAATATCTTCAATATTTAATGCAATAGAGCTACTCTTTCTTTTTGACGGAATAGCTTGAAGTTGTTTGCGTTTGGCGTTTTTCGCGAGTACCGCAGTGCGAAAAACAATATCTTTAAATGGATCGATGGTGCGATTAAACTCTTTGAAGTATTTCTGCTGCACTCTTTTGGCAGTAAGATTCCAAATAGTTTTCACTACACCTTCCTTGTAGTCGGTGCCGTCGGCTTTTCTCATGTTGATTGCCCAATCTTTAAGAATGTTGCAAAGTTCTTCATTAGAAGTATTTTCAGTTAACTGATAACTGCGGTCATCACAAAACTTTTCAAATTGTCGCGAAACGAATGATTCGGTTTTTACCGTGTTGGTTGGTTTACTATTTTCAATAATTTTATCAATTAATTCCGTAGAAATATTGCTAAACCGAGCCATGATCAAAATTGACAACTGTCAAATTTTGAAATGGAGATCACAGTTACCTATCCCTCGAGTTTTGACATAAGTGAATATTCGAACTCTTGTATATTCGATTATACAAGGGTTCGAATATTCGATCTGCGTCATAATAAGTAAATAACCGTTGTAATACATGATAACTATGGAAAATCGAGCGTTTTCATTGGTTCATATTTCAATGAGTGGTATAGTCCTTAATATTCATCAAATTTCTGTAATTAGCATATATTTTCCTCACATTTCGTCGGTATTTTTAAATTCGCGCCTATACAAACTCTACGCGTGACGTTATGCGCGTCACCGTCTTAGTTTTGACACTGTTGATATCCTACCTTTCATTTTTTTAATCCCAGATGTCTTAAATATCTTGAATCACTTTCTACAGACCAATGTTCTAAATTAGAAATTATTAGAAAATGTTTTGCATGTGAAGGTGAACACTTCACAAATGATTGGGAACATTATCCAGAATTTTATCGCCAAAAAAAGATTAAAAATTATATGTCTGAATCAAATTTATCTTTTAAAGAAAGTAGATCGCACTTTCCTAAGATAACTTACGCTTCTATTACATCTAATAATTCTTCATCGAGTCAATCCCAACCATCTACTAATTAACCATCTCCTCTATCACCGCCCATTATACAACCGACGATAACCTCTTTGCGGCCTAAACCCTTCGCATTTCCTTCAACATCAAACACTTATACAATAACAAAGTCACCTTAACCCAAACGAATCCATCCATCTTCTCCAGACTCATTATCAATAGAGCATAATAAAATCATCAAAATGAGCACTCTTCCTTCTAGACCTGGAGGAATCAATGCATCTCCCTCGTATCAGTCTGTTCTTCATTTGGAAAAATCAAATGATTTAAATGATGTACCTAAGGAATTATTTGAAATAATCTCACAAGTGATTCTAAATATTATTACCAATTTAAAACAAAATCAAAATTTCGAAATGCCAGAAAAATCTATTTTAGCGAATATAATAAATTCTATTTTGAGTTCTCTCTTATATAATAATGAATAGCTTGGTTATAATATGTCAATGGAATTGTAAATCGGCTAAATCTAATATAGATAACCTTTGTCGTCTACTAAACGAATACAAAATTCAAATCGCTTTTTTATCAGAAACTAGATTCAAACCAGAAAGATATATTAATTTTCCTGGATTTAATATTGTTAGAGACGATCGCCAATCTGAAAATGCTGGTGGTGGTTCAGCAATTTTGATAAATTCAAATTTTTATTACGAAGAATGTCAGATGATTGTTGACTTACCTAATGTTAATAAGGTTGGGATCAAAATTAAATTTAAATCTCAAACTATAACATTTGTTTCAATTTATGTTCCTCCAGGAGCCAAAATAACATTATATCAGTGGAATAACTTTATAAAATCTTTAAAGAAGCCTTTTATCATTGGTGGAAATTTTAACGCTCATCACATTGCTTGGGGAGTAGATAATCAAACAGATCTGAAAGGATAGATTCTGATGGACTGTTTGGACAATAATAACCTTGTATTTAAGAATGATGGCTCTCCCACCTTTTTTGGTAATCACTATACTGCCAAATCTGCAATTGATCTGACTATTTGTACTCCTGACCTTAGCCATTTGATTAGCTGGAATACTCTTAAAGACGTATTCAGCTTTGATCATGTACCAATATTAATAGAGTTAAATGATCAACCATCTCTATTTACTAATCCCTTTTCTAAGAGATGGAACTTAAAGAAAGCTGATTGGAGACTATATGAACAAACGTCAGAAGAAATTTTTCTTCAAAATAATGCTCCATTATCTTATGAAATGTTCTTACATAATATTAATACTATTGCTTCTAATTCCATACCCAAGTACAAAAATAAAAAAGCGTCATCCAAAGGAAAAGAATGGTGGAACACAAAATGCGATGAAGTAGTAACAAGAAGACGTCAAAGTTTTCACTTCTTCCAAAACAACCCAAATGAAGAAAACTTAATTAAATTCAAGAAAGATGATGCTATTGCCAAAAAGGTAATAAAAGAGACTAAAAGAGATAGTTGGAGAAAATACGTTAGCTCTTTAAATAGATATGTGCCCATTAAAGAAGTATGGTGCAAAGTCAATACACTAAAAAATAGAAAAAGCGAAAATAAACTCCCTACAATACTCTCAGAATCTACGTGGATAGAAGATTTTCATCAAAATATTACTCCTCCTTCCGCCAATTTAGAAATACCTTACCAATTATCAATGTCCCCTTTTAATAATTATCCTGAAGGTGCTCGTTATCTTCTTAAAACTTTTTCAGATGTTGAACTCCATTTCGCTTTAAAAAAGAACACTAATACTTCTCCAGGTGTCGATGATATCTACTACCCAATGTTGATTAACTTGTCAACTGCTGGTAAAGCTGCTTTGTTAGCCATATATAATAATATATGGCGTGGTAGGGCAGAGATACCCAGTGATTGGCATGTGTTACGCCACTGTCGGGACTCCAAGTTCCCAACGCATCGAAGCGGCGTGAGAGGGCGCAGGTATCGGAGCTAGGCGCGAACTACGGTACCAGCGAAGAGGGCGAGACGGCGGTGTGGCAGTTTGTACCTATTCGAGTTCCACAGTAGGCGTGTGTTACAATTCAATTTATAATTTTTGGCAATTGGCGTTGTTATTATTTTCGGTTAATAAAAGTGATTTATTTTCGGGTGTGGTGCGTTTTAATATACCCGTAACATTTCAGAAGTGGTGATAGTGTTCCCCGTGTTGTGCGGAAAATCATTTTCAAAGGCGACATTGGCGTGATTTCCTGTACTCGTACCGGCGTTTGTGAAATTCCACGAATTTGTAGGCGAAAGTGAACAATTTGAATTGAAACGGCGTTGTGGCGATTGGAGGCGATTGGAATAATTAATAAAAGAATCTGTAAGTACAATTTTTCATTATATTTTATCGATCGATCAATTTAGGTGCCGCTAACAAGCTTCAGCCTGTAGTTTTAAACCGCTTAGGCGCATGTCTGACGTAACGAGGCGGCCATTTTATTAATTCTGAGAATTCTGCATGCCGGCTAGGCATGGGCGTAACGTGAAAAAGGGGTATGAGTGAAAATAAATTAAATTTTTAGATTTGGAGTGATTTATTGGCATTTATTTTATTGGAAATGATATACAATGGTGGAATTTCATTATTAGTGGAGGAAATAATTATTTTTAAAGGCGATATAAAAATTATTTTGCCGATTTTTAATTAATGAGGCCTAGGTGTATTTTAAATGTAAAATCGACGTCGAAAAGGGTGTTTTGGAGTTAATTATAGAAACCAGAGGCGCACTACATAATTTTAAAAATATTTTATCTTTCAAAATAGGTGTTTTTGGGCGTGAGGTGACGTTTAATGTACATTACTAATATTTTTGGATGGCGATCATTATTTAATTGATGTTTTATAGGCAATCCTATTGGATAGTTATTCTACGAATCGAGTCGCAGGTGACAATGAGTGGCTAGATCGCGCTGGTGTCCCTCAGGTTAGACTGTTGCCCTTCCGATCTTGTCTGTGTTCTTCAGGTCAAACTGATGCCCTTCAGATCCGTGCTGGTGTCCCTCAGTCAGCCTGTTGCCCTTCCGATTGGGTCCGATTGTCACCTAGCGATTTGATTATCACCAGGATTGGGTTGTCTGTGTCAGCGAGTGACTAGATCGTGGTGGATCGGGTCACGGCTAACACCAAGTATGTATTTTACTAATTTCTTTTGTTCTGTTCACAGGTAAAAATGTAAAAATCTAACGACGAAATGGATCTCGTAATCGACGAGCATGTCGACCTCGGTGACTCACCAACATCCGACCGTAGGCACAGAAGGCGGTCTACATCCCCAAGGCGAGGCGGTGCCAGATCCGATTCGAGGCGAGGAGAGGACCTGTCCGGCATACCGGTGGAGACCCTGGTGAATGCCCTATTGGCAGGAGGATTGTCGATGGCGGTGGAGAGGATAGCCAAACAACAGGCGGCTCTAGTGGTGGGAGAAACGGTAGACCCTGCTACCCCAGGACCTTCTAGTCTGAGAACCAATGAGGTGAGCGGCGCTGGAGGACGAAGATCCATGTGGTTCGTGGCTGACATGGTCGAGCGATTCGACCCCGACGATGCGGATTCCAACATCGAGCGGTGGTTGATGAAGATCGACCAGATGGGAGAAATCCATGGATTGTCCCCCAATGAGAAATCCATATTAGCCCAATCCAAGCTGGAGTGATCGGCTAAACGTTGGTACCACCAGTTGGAAGACTACGACCTGACTTGGGACCAGTGGAAGGCGAAGTTGAGGACGACGTTCCCAAGAAGGCGAGACTTTGCCATCATGTTGGAGGAGCTGGCAGCCAGGCGGAAGATACCAGGTGAGACGATGACCACCTACTACCACACTAAGCTGGCCATGTGTGACTCCATCGGCGTCAGAGGAGAAAACGCTGTTTCTTGCATCAGAGAACCTGAGAGCCAATGCACAGGCGGCCAACTGCGACACTCCGGACAAGCTCTACAATAAATTTTTGGCAGGCCTGGAGAGCTACAGGGAGGATCACAAGGCGAGGAGGTCCGAACCGGCTGTCCAAAGGGTGGAGGAGCCCTTCCTGAAGCGCTGCTACAACTGCCAGAAATTTACGACCCATCTGAGCAGAGACTGTCCCCGTCCACCATCCATCATTTGCAGGGGCTGTGGCAAAGCAGGACATCGGCTTCCGGAGTGCAGGGCGGCGACCACCAGCGGCGACAGAAGTAATGCTCCCTCTGGGAGGCAGGTAAGATTAATTATCACTCCCTCTGATAGTTGTTTTAGGCATCTGGTGAAGGTAAAAGGCCAAGATGTCAAGGCCTACTTGGACACCGGGGGTGAGCAGAACCTTATCTCCCTCTCTACGGTAAGACGGCTTGATCTAGACATAGACGAAGGCGAAGGCGACGTCCAACTCTGTGGATTCGGCGGCGGAGCAGCAACCTCTCTGGGAGAAGTGTCATTCCAGATGACCCTTGTTGACGAGGTGAACACCGTGAAGGCGTTGGTAACTGACGACGAGATGGGCCGCATCGAGCTGCTTCTGGGCCAGCCAACCATCAATGGTCCAGGAATCACTATGGTGGTGAGGAATGGGAAGTTCTATCTGAGGAGGGACCCGGACATCAACGAGTTGATGAAGGAGATCTCCTTGGACGGCGAATCTACCAGACCGAAGGCGCTACTGGCGGAAGATGTCGTATTGCAGCCCAATACTGTCAGCAGGATTAAGGTGAGGGTGACAAATGGCGTTCCAGGCACAATGTATTTCATGGAAAAGAAGTACTTCCCCCATAAAGCTTCCAATGTCCTTATTCCATCGGGGCTGTTGAGAACCTGTCTGGAGGAGGTGAAGGTGGTTAACGACGGCGACGGCGAGATTAAATGGAGGAAAGGACGACTCATCGCACGAGTGGAGGCGTGCCAGCCGAGCGATGATGTAACAGGAGCGTCGGAGTCACAAGTGAGAAAGCTTTCCTTATCTAATAATAGTAGCTTAGACATTTCAGGTTTAAATGTAGGAGATATATCGGCGACATGTAGAAAACGTCTATGTTCCTTATTAAAGCGTAAATCTATGTGTTTTTCCACAGGTGAGGATGATATTGGGTTAACTAACTTAGGAAGCATGCAAATAAAATTAACTACTGACGTACCAGTATATTATAGGCCTTATAGGTTATCTCATCATGAACGAGAGCTGGTCAGGCAGAAGGTGGAGACTCTTTTGGAGGCGGGTGTGATACGAGAAAGTGAATCTGCTTATGCTAGTCCTATTGTGTTGATACCGAAAAAGTCTGCTGAGATAAGGATGTGTGTTGATTATAGGGCTTTAAATGCTGTCACTGTTAAGGACCGTTACCCACTACCTTTGATTTCGGATCAGCTTACTAAATTGGCGAATTAAACTCTCTTTACCATTTTAGATTTAGCTCAGGGGTTTCACCAGGTGCCAATGAATCCAGATTCGGTGGATAAAACAGCGCTTATCACACCGGATGGCCATTATGAGTATTTGCGAGTGCCATTTGGTCTTTCTAATTCACCAGCGGTGTTTCAGCGCATCATTGATAAGATGTTAGGTAAACTGAGATATGGCGAGGTGTTAGCTTACATCGATGATCTTTTGATACCAGCTGCAGGCGAAGAAGAGGGTTTAGCGATGCTAGAAATGGTTTTAGGGTTGATTGAACAAGCAGGTGTTAAGCTCAAACTGGAGAAATGTTCCTTCTTGCAAAATACTCTTGAATATTTAGGACACGAGGTAACTGGAGAAGGTATTCGTCCTGGAAGGCGTAAAATACAAGCCGTACAAGAATTTCCAATACCTAAAAATGTGCATGGTGTTAGACAGTTCATTGGTTTAGCTTCTTATTTTAGGAAATTCATTAGAAACTTTGCGGTGTTGGCGAAACCATTGACTATTCTTACTAAGAAGGATGTACCTTGGAGTTGGAGCAGCGAGCAACAGGAGGCTTTTGATTTACTCAAGGATTATCTGGCGAATAGACCTGTGTTAGCATTGTACGACAATCAGGCGAATACAAAACTGCATACTGACGCTAGTAAGCTGGGATTGTCAGGTATTCTCTTGCAAAAAGGGGCAGATGACAAGTTGAGACCTGCTGAATATTTTAGTAGGGCTACCACGGTGCAGGAGCAGGTGTATCACAGTTATGAGCTTGAAACGTTGGCTGTAGTTGAATATGTTAAGCGTTTTAGGGTGTATCTAGTTGGAAAACGTTTTAAAGTGGTGACTGACTGTGTAGCGGTAAGAGCGGCGTTACTTAAGAGAGACTTGGTTCCTAGAATAGCTTGGTGGTGGTTGGCGATTCAGGAGTATGACATGGAGATAGAATATCGACCTGGTAACCGTATGCAGCATGTTGATGCTTTAAGTAGGAACCCACCTGTTGATAAAGTCTGTGTAAATATTGTTACAATGTCGGAGAATGATTGGTTTTTAACGGTGCAGCTGCAGGATCCTAAGGCGCAAGAAATTGTGGGACTACTGGCATCAGAAAACGTGGACAAACAGACCAAGGCGCTTTATAAGGTGAAACATGGGCGACTTTATCGTATAACTTCACATGGAGATAGGTTGTATGTACCAGCTATGGCTAGGTTCAGTATTCTTAGAAAGCATCATGATGACATAGGTCACCCGGCCCTTGAAAGGTGTCTAATTTTAATATCAGAGACGTATTGGTTTCCTAAGATGCGACGTTTTGTGTCTAAGTACGTCAAGTCATGTTTGAGGTGTGGATTTGCAAAAGGTCAGTACGGTTTAGTCGAAGGGTTGTTACATCCAATTGAGCGTCGACCAGTATCATTTGATACAATACATGTTGACCATTTGGGACCATTTGTGAAAAGCATTAAAGGTAACTCGTATATTTTAATGGTGGTGGATGGATTTACTAAATTTCTTATAGCGAAGCCTACAAAATCTGTTAAGTCGTCTGAAACTATTTCACGTTTAAAGGAGGTTTTCGGTGAGTTTGGTTATCCAAGGCGAATCATATCGGATCGAGGCAAGGCGTTTGCTAGTAAGGAGTTCAGGGTGTCGAGCGTGCAGTACAAAGGAGCGATGTCGAGGCGAAGGAGGTTAAGGAGGTTGAGGAGATTGGTGAGCCCGACAGGGTATTAGGTAATATCGACACCCGCTTGGTGGATCAGGGTGACGACTTTGGTCTCCAAGGCGCGGAGGGCGAGGCGGGAGAGATGAGCAAGGTGGGCGAAGGAGACGAAGCTCAAGGTTACTCAACAAAAGGGCTATGACTGGAGATGTTTTATCTCCCATTGATCGAAAACGGGTAAAACTTCAGGACCCATTAGTCAAGGCAGGTGTGGTTAGTGATGGGCTCCCAAACCTAGAGAAGGCTATGGTATCTGGCCCATGCCCGGTCTTTTCAGACGGGGAGAGAGTTCATTCCGATCACAGTAGGGCTTTGGCTAATATCACAAAATCTGCACGTAAAATGAAAAAGAATTTTGATGAAGTTAGAAAGGTTGCAACCATTTATGAAATTGGAGATTTGGTGCTTTGGAGAAATTCAGCTACAAAAAGGGCGGGCGCAGGTGTTAGTAGTAAATTGGCAAATAAATTCGATGGTCCGTATAGAGTAGGTAAGGTATTAGGACATGATCGATATCGAATTGAGGCGATAGAGGGTGTTCGAGGCTACAAGCGCTTCCAAGTGGTCGTCGCTGTAGACTCTCTTAGACGGTATCACGGGATGAATGAGGTTGAGTATGAGTCTGATACAGATGAGGAGTGCCAGGGGCAGATTGATGAAAGTGATATCGACTAAGACAATTAGTATTGTGTATGTAATTAATGGGGACATTTAATTTTTCAGGATGGCCGAGTGTTACGCCACTGTCGGGACTCCAAGTTCCCAACGCATCGAAGCGGCGTGAGAGGGCGCAGGTATCGGAGCTAGGCGTGAACTACGGTACCAGCGAAGAGGGCGAGACGGCGGTGTGGCAGTTTGTACCTATTCGAGTTCCACAGTAGGCGTGTGTTACAATTCAATTTATAATTTTTGGCGATTGGCGTTGTTATTATTTTCGGTTAATAAAAGTGATTTATTCGGGTGTGGTGCGTTTTAATATACCCGTAACACATGTTTATATTATCCTACCTATTTTGAAACCAGGAAAATCTTCAAAAAACTGGGACTCTTATCGCCCAATAGGTCTTGCTTCATGCATACTTTAAACATATGAGAGACTTATTAAGACTCGTATGGAATTCTGGCTAGAAAAAAACAATAAATTATCAAAAACTCAATTTGTTTTTAGAAAAGGAAAATCTACTCAAGAGAGTCTTTGACATTTATTAGCAGACGTTTACAATGCCCTCACATTTCGTAAATCAGTTAGTGCTTTATTTTTAGATATAAAAGGAGCATATGATAGCGTAAATCTATATATTCTGTCCGAAATGGGTATTCCAGCTACTATTATACATACTATAATTAGTTTATACGTTAATAGAGAAGTATACCATAAGAATAAATTGAGATAAAACTAACTCTCGTTATACATCATTAGGACTTCCGCAAGGCAGTATTTTAAGTCCTCTTTTGTATATATTATATACTGCAGATTTAGAAGAACAATTTCCAAAGCATATAATAATTTTACAGTACGCCGACGATATTGCAAAGAAGCATTTATTGTCACAACAAATTGAGCTAGAAATATTAATTTTGCTATTTCAGAAAATAAGTCGTCAGTCTTTACATTCACTAGAAAACGTTTTAATCCTCCTAATTATGTAAACGTTAGTGATTGGGGAGCAGATCCAAATATCTCTTCATTATTATTTAAAAATCTAATTAAATCTATCTTGGATTATGGATCAATATTCTATGGCTCTGCATCAAATTCCACAATTCAAATAATTGAACGAATAAAAAATAAGCTTTAAGACTATGCATTGGTTATCTGCCTAGCACACCTATCAAGGTTATGGAAGCGGAACTTTGTGAGCCCTCATTAATTTTACGCAGACAATTTTTAGGAATTAAATTTATAGTTCTTTTAGTTGTAAGTGGTAAGACATTGCTAAAAATAAAATTGTACAATTAACTACCAGCTGCTTAACACATCAATATTGGCAAAAGAAAAAATTGCCATTATTTGTAGAAAGTTTTCTTGATTATTCAAATATATTTACCGGAATTAATCCAAAAGAACACATGCCCTATTTAAAGTTAAATTACGAAGACTATTTAGTACCGTTCAGTTGTCATTTCAGTAAGATTCAAGCAACTGACGCCCTGACAAAAATTGATCATTTATTATATGTTGAAAATTACTGGAAGAATTACCAAAAGCTATACACAGATGGTTCAAAAAAAGACGGAAAAGTTGCCTATGCTATATATTATCCACAAAAAGCTATTAAAATTCAAAATAGATTACCCGATTTAATGACAATTTATACAGTAGAACTTATAGCAGTTAAAGAGGCTTTCAAAATATGTATAGAACAAAAAGAAATAGATTATATAATTTTTACGGACTGCAAAAGCATTGTTCAAAAATTAAGAGATATTACAATTAACAACGAAATAAACTATATTATCTATGAAATTATTGCTCTAAATAGTGAGGCAAGAAAAAAGGGAAAAAATATAACGTTATGTCACATATTGGAATTAAAAATAACGAATTTGTAGATGATTTGGCAAAAAAAGGAACTGATGACAATATCATCATAAATTCATATCAAGAGGCGATTTAAATTGCTATATTAAATTATTTAAAATAAGTAAGCGGCAAGACAATTATAACTGTTCAAACGAAGGTCAATTTTTTAAAAACATTCAAAGCAAGATACCCTCCATACCATGGTTTAGCAAATTCAGCCACAGAAGTTTTATTAGAACGACTTGTAGAATTAGAAGTAATCATTGCCTGACTCCAAATTATAAAAGAAGAATGGGATTGGTAGACAATGATGAATGCATTTGCGGCGAGGTAGCCGATTTACAACATTTACTTTTAGAATGTACTTCAAATGATATTGACATATCAAATCTATATACCAAACTTATTCAACATAATGTCCAACTACCTATTAATTTGTCACACCTTCTCGCCCTCAAGAATTTCGATGTATAAAATAGTATATTATGCAACGATCATGTAATGATGGTTATTAATACACGAGCATTAACCGGGATACGAAACGAGCCAAAGGCGAGTTTCGTATGGTTTATGCGAGTGTTTTAATAACCATTACATGAGAGTTGCATACGCTATTTTTTCTACACCCGATAAATAATCAAGACCTATAAATATTATATTTATATTGGTATTGAACACAATAACAGTAATTACTCGTATTTCTATAAAAAATTCTACAAAATTGTAATTAATGGTATTACTTCAGGTATTGGTATTTCCCTAGATTTTTGCGGTAAAATATTTTGTACTGTATTTTCTGCTTTCTCCGATATGTGTGGAGGAGTCTTCTATATCGCTAATATCAGACATTTTAATATTATAATTATCGAAGTTTAGCTACCTACGAAAATTTAATACGTTTTGACAACTAAAATAATTACATAGGAACCTAGGACAAACGTCAAACAGCATGCTTGATTGAAAAATTGTAGGTTTCTATTGATTAAAAATCTGTATCGTAATGAAAAATCTGTATCATAATGGGTATCATTATGAAACGGATTATGGGCATATAAGTGCATTATTATAATACGGGTGTAGAAAAAATTATTTATAATCATGTAAACTCCTTAAATTTAAAGCTCTGACGAAAATAATTAAAAAATGTACAAAAATAAAAAATAATATAACCAAACTAAATAAAAAAAAAAATTAAAACAAAAAAAAAACAAATTTAAAAAAAAAGGAAAACAAAAAAAAAACAGAAACAAAAACAAGTAAAAAACAAAAACAGACGAAAAAATCAAAAACAAGCAAAAACATAAGCTAGAAAAAACTTATTAATTTACTTCTTAATAATGTATTTAGAGAAATTTGTATTTTTCAAATAAAATGTGAACTGTGAAATATTGTAAGGATAGAACTTAAAATTGAATTAACACAAAATAAACTTTATTAATATTAATTAAAGATTGACTGGCCAGTTGGTTTTGAAACCAGTGCCAAACAGAAATACATACACACACATACACACATTTTTTATACTATGATATTGTCTGATATATATAATATGGAAGAACTCAATTAGTTGGGCTGCGCGGTGGCGACTTGCAAAAACCATAACACGAAATCCAAAAATAGTGTAATGTAAGATATTTTCGAATGCCACAAAATGTGGATAAATTCTTATCGAAGAAAGGACAGACTTATTTTAAACAATGATTAGTAAAATGCACAAGTATAATAGGTTTAGAGACAGTAAAAAGTTGCTAAAATAAAAAATATATAAATATTTTTTTTAGCATGAAGTTGCCCTATCCACTTTGAGGAAAGTAGTAAACATAGACCCAAGAAAATAAAATTGAATTCCATCAGGTGCATGGGGCCTTATTAAGCAAATAAAATATATATTTTAAAATTTTAGCAGATAAAACAATAGTTTTCTGTCCCAATCCAACCGTCCGTTTTGAAGTAATACTATGCATGAGCAGGGCATGAACATATAAAAGAATAAGATACGTGAACAGGAAAATTGGTTTTGAGTATTTTCATAGTCAATTTGAAAAAAAAAAAAAGTTTAATTTACCAAATTAAAAGTAATTTTGAGTGTACTTGCTTTTTATAAATAAATAATTTGTTACTAAAATATCGGTCTAGTCTAGTTACGCTGTTGTCAGACGTAATTTTTTTTTTATATTTTAAAGACTTAAGAGCAATCTAGTCTCTTCTGACGTCACAAAGAACGGATTTCACGACCTCCCCTTAAAGTATTTGGAACCTTGTTCGCTACATAAATTTGGTAATGTTGTGTGTCGTGCGCTGAAGAATAATCATATTGGGTAGGTTCGATTACAATTACATGAACACAGGTATGTCATCAATTGGCAGTCACCGCCTACTGGGGGTTTAGTGGCTTGTTAATATTATAGGAATGTAGGAATACTATTTTTAAACCAAAAAACTCAAATATTTTTTATTTATTGATAGTTATAGATGATATATAGGGTGTCCCGAAATTAGACGGTCATATTTTAACAGCGTAATCTACATCCTAAAATAGTAGTAAAAGTTCATATAAACATAGATCCGAAAACTTTTCTTTTCCGAGATACAGGGTGTTAAAGGTGAAGTCCTGATACCACACTTTTGTAAATATTTTTTAAACGTTTAAAGATAATTAGGTAGGTAACATTTGGTACAATTACTAACCTTTTTACGCTCCATTTATTGGACTAAACCCCAGTTTTTGATCATCTTCTTAGGTGGGTAAATTAGGGGGAGCTTAGGGTAAAATTGCCGTGTGTGTCTGTATCCACCATAACTCATGAACCAATACACAGAAAAACACTAAATTTTAAACTTAGGCTTTATTTCAGCGTCCAATGAAATGATTAGATTTTGAGCAAAGTCGGAACATCTAGGGGGGTAGTTTATAAGTAATCCTTTTTATATTTTATGAAATATATCTGTTATTTACGTTTGGAGGAGAAAATTCTTTAAATAAAACTTACTTCTAATATAATTATCTATAATTTTTGATCTATACAAAATTTTTCTAAAATGGTCCGTATTCGAGAAATTTGACAAAATGTAAAAAAATATATTTTTTATAAAAATTGGTCAAATAAAAGTTGTTTAAAATATAATTCTCTATAATTTTTATTTTATACATAATTTCTCTATAATGAACGGTATTCGAGATATTTGAGAAAATGTGTAAATTTTGAATTTTGAAGGAAACTCAAAAACGGATAAAGAAAAAAACATTAAATTTTAAACTTAAGTTTTATTTTGGCCTGACGTGAAATGATTAGATTTTGGACAAAGTCGGAACATCTGGGGTGTACTTTATGGGAGGCCGTTTTTATATTTTATGGAATATATCTCTTATTTATGTTTGGAGAAGAAAATTGTTTAAATAAAAGTTACTTCTAATATTATCTATAAATTTTGCTTTATGTCAAAATTTCCTAAAATGGTCCGTATTCGAGAAATTTGACAAAATGTGCAAAATTCTAATTTTTATGAAAATTTATGAAAATTAAAAGTTGTTTGCGATATCGATCTCTATAATTTTTGTTTATACATGATTTTTCTAAAATGGACCGTAATGGAAAAATTGTAGGAAAATTGCTAAATTTAAATTTTTCAGTATTTTCGTTTTCAATGAATAACTATAGAAAAATGTTACGAGGTAGATGTATGTGGAAAATGTATATATTTAGTTTATTCTCTAAACATTTATAGAGGTGCTGCAATAAGTTGTACAAAATAACCAGAAAAAACTTATAATAACTAGATAGGAAAGTCATGTGTTGGACACATCAGATTTTTTGACTATAAAATTTGGAAAACCAATATTTTCTGTATAATAAAGCTACATTTGTTGCATCTCGCTAGGACGCGCCATTTTCAAGAGAAAAGCATGTTACCATATTCGAAAGTGTAAACAATAATTAGTAGGTCTGTAGAAACAGAAATTTTATTTTTCTTTTTTAACTTTGAAAAACCGGTAACTAAAGAAATTTTAGAAAATATTTACAAAAATGTTCCATCTGGACTTCACTTGTAACACCCTGTATCTCCAAAACGAAACGTTTTCGGACCTATGTTTATATAAACTTTTACTCCTATTTTTAACCGACTTCAAAAGAGGAGGAGGTTCTCAATTCGTCGCAATATTTTTTTTTATTTTTTTGTATGTATGTTCAGCGATAATTCTTTAAGGAGGTCCTTTCGCCACCCCTTTCGCCACCAATGTTAAATAAAAAATATTAGATTATGACTAAAATTTATTTTTTCTAATAGAAGTCCTTATTTATCTAATGTTGAACTTTTAACTATACCTTACCGTGCAAATTTTTGAGAATTTTTTTTTTTAAATGTGAGTATTTGTACAGTGTCTTACGAGAAAATAAGACCTCAACAACAATTCTCGAATTATATTATTATTTATTGATTAGATGGAGTAGAAAAAAATTAAAAATAGGGTTTTTGAAATATTTAGGTTTTGTTTTTTACAATAAAATATATAGGTTACCTTGGAATTTATTGAGAAATTAATATTAAAAAAAAATTTAAGTAACCTAGTTGAAATTTTTTTGTGATTTTTTAATATTAATTTCACAATAAATTCCACGGTAATCTATATATTTTATTGTAAAAACCAAAACCTAAATATTTCAAAAACCTTATTTTTAGTTTTTTCTACTCCATCTAGTCAATAAATAATAGTAAAATTAATTATAATTCGAAAATTGTTGTTGAAGTCTTACTTTCTCGTAAGAAACTGTACACACATTCTTAAAAAAAAAATTCTCAAAAATTTGCACGGTAAGGTATAGTTAAAAGTTTACTATTAGATAAATAAGGACTTCTACTATTAGAAAAAAAATTAATTTTAGTCATAATCTAATATTTTTTATTTAACATTGGTGGCGAAAGGACCTCCTTAACACGGTGTCCGATTTTAATGATTCTTTTTTTGTTAGAAAGCGGGTACTTCAGGGGTGGTTCCATATAAATTTGGTCAAAATCTAATGATTGGGCCTATGAGAAAATCTTCAAACTCTTCATTTTTTATGTATTAAGGTGTACAAATAAGTTTTAGGACACTTCGATTTTGTATCATAACAGCTATTCTAAATTAATTCAAAGGTCCCGCTCACTTATCATAGAGGGCATTTGATATGTAGTATCGAAATGTATAGAAGTCATAAACATAACCTATAAATCCTGTAAATTAAACATGCAGACCGATAAGCTATTTATTAGACACTGCATTCGCTATGAATTCCATCAAGGAAAAAGTGTTAGGAAAGCGTGTGAATCGATATGTTCTGTTCTTGGAGACAACACTATATCTAAAAGTATATGTGAGTATTGGTATAAGCGTTTCAAAGAAGGTGATTTCGACGTTAGTGACCGTGAGCGCACCGGGCCTCCTGTAAAGGGGGACGATCAAGAACTGCAAGCGTTGCTGGATGAAAACTCTTGTCAGACGGAGAAACAACTTTCGGAACAGCTTGGAGTAACTCAACAAACTGTTTCTTATCGTTTAAAAGCAATGGGTAAGATTCGAAAAGGAACAAAGTGGGTACCACACTTTCTGAATCAAGAAAATAAAAACAGCCGTCTTAACATTTGTGTGAGTCTTTACAACAAGCAACATAGAAAGTCTTTCTTGTGGAAAATTGTGACCGGCGATAAAAAGTGGATTTATTTTGATAATCCGAAACGCAAATATCATTGGGATGACCCCGGCGAGCCGACAACATCCACGCCAAAGCGCAATGTTCATTGTAACAAAGTCATGATGTGCATATGGTGGGATATGAAAGGCGTACTGTATTATGAACTTCTCAAACCTGGTCAAACAGTTACTGCCGATCGCTATTGTCATCAATTGATGCAAGTGAATCAATAAATTGAGAAGAAACGTCCATTTTGTGGTAAAGGAAAACGTCCAGTAAAACTGCTCCATGACAACGCGCAGCCTAATGTGGCTAAACCGGTCAAGGATACGTTACTAGCGCTTGGATGGGAAGCTGTACCACACCTGGCATATTCACCAGACTAAGCCTCATCGGATTATCATTTATTCCGGAAAATGCAGAACGATTTGTCTGACGTGCAATTCAAAACATTTGAAAAAGTGGAAAATGGGTCGCTAAATTTCTCACCTCGCAAGACTAAAGTTTCTTTGCGAAAGGCATCCGCGAGTTACCTGAGAGATGGCTGAAGGTTATTCAGTGCGATGGAGATTACTTTGATGAATAACTGTTTTACTTCTTTTTTAATAAATCTTGAATTTTTTGAAAACTGTCCTAAAACTTATTTGTATATGTTTAGCGATAATGCTTTACCACCTTGTCCGATGTTTATGATTCTTTCTTTGGAAGTAAGGGGGTACCTCAGGGGTGATCCTATATAAATTTGGTTAAGATGTGGTGACGGCATCTGCACGTTTTTGAATTCGGTTTTTTTTAATTTTTAATTTCTAATACTTGTAGGATGTAGATTACGCTGTTAAAATATGACCGTCTAATTTCGGGACACCCTGTATATTGGAAATTCGAAATAATAGTTGTGACGTAGCGGTGTTCTTCTAATTGTAATCGGACCCTAGGTATATGAATACGGAAAGTGATGAATTGGAGATAGGTAAATTGTATTTATTGTATTAAAGGAACAACAAATATAAGTACAATTAAATAAGTATATTAATATAACAATTTTTTAAAGTCTGTATAAAATTTATTTTTTCACATAGATTATTAAATTAAAAAAATAACTATTTAAATACGAAATGTTATTTTTTTTTTTCTTTTACAACACAAAATATACAATACTGTTGAATCAAAATTTTCTCTTGGCAGCAGGTAGTTTTTGTGACGCGACAATTATGATGCTTTGCATCTCATGAATTAAAGCTAATTCTCTTTCAATCTTAAGGTGATCATTCCCCTTATAATTTTCGGACAAGAATATCTCAAAATATTTAAATTTTGGCAAAATAAATTAGGCAATAATATCTATAATATGCATATATTTTATTGTTTTAATTCCTTCCAGTTTCCCAAAAAAACTAAAAGGGATTTAATTTTGAAATATCATAATGAAAATAAATGCATTCCTCGACAGCACTATTCTTAATATAATCCCCAGATTTATGCTCCTAATGTCTTGTTAATGATTTCTTAAAATTCGCCAAAATTAGTGGCTAAAACGCTTCGTTAAGTGCCTATCTTCTGGTGTAAACTGGTGTAAATTGTTGCAAGAAACGAATAATGACAGAGTGTACGATACGACAGTTACAAGTGCGTTACACCCGAAGGCAGCACATAACGAGACGTTTTAGCCACTAATTTTGGCGAATTTTAAAAAATCATTACCAAGACAATAAAAGTTTAAATTTCGGGATTATATTAAGAATAGTGCTGTTGAAGAATGCATTTATTTTTATTATCATATTTGATTTTTTTTTCCCGGAAAGTGAAAGGAATTAAAACTTTAAAATATAGGTATATCTAGTTAATATTACCTAATTTATTTTGCCAAAATTTTAATTTTTAAACAAAATTACTTTTTGAAATATCCTTGTGCGAAAATTATAAAGGCTGCATTCACCTTAATATACCAACATACAGGGTGTTTCAAAATTAATGGGACAAATTTCAGGAGGTGATTGCTCGTATGAAATTAAGATGGGTGTTTCCTATAACAAAATTTCCTCAGCCCACCCCTTTCCGAGATATCACCCTTAAGAGGTGGTTACTAAAATTGAGTTTCTATTTTTTTTTTTTTAATTTCAGTAAAGCTAGAAACTTGAAATTCTGTAATTTTCGTGCACTCACCACGGTTATTTTTTCAATATTCCTGTTACATTATAGGGGGGTGAAATTAGCAACCCTTACTTTATTTCATATCAAAACTTTTTTTCGAGATGTAGTTTTATGAAATAATTTTGTAACTTGAAATACTTATTTTATTTAAAAAAAAAATTCCCAAAACCAATACCTTCATAGAAAAAAAAAACTGCTTTCCACTCATTTTAATAAAAAAAAAAAATGATAAATTAGGGTGTTAATTTTTTTCTCTGAAGCTATTGATTTTGGGAAAAAAATTCAAGAATAAAAAAAAATTAAATAAAACAAGGATTTCAAGTTATAATTTTATTTCATAAAAATTCATCTCGAAAAAAAGTTTCGATATAAAATAAAGTAAGTGTTGCTAATTTCACTTGCTATAATGTAACAGAAATATTGAAAGACTGCCCGTGGTTAGTCCTTTGCGATTACAGAATTTCAAGTTTAGAAACTTTACTGAAATTTTAGAAAAAAAATAAAAATTCAATTTTAGTCACCACCTTTTAAGGGTGATATCTCGAAAAGGGGTGGGCTGAGGAAATTTTGTTATAGGAAAGACCCATCTTAATTTCATACAAGCATGTATTTAGAAACACCCAGTATATTACATATTTTTTTAAGCGGGCAAAATTCTTGACAATTTTTTTTCCCTAATTTACTAACTCTGGCAGCAAACAAATAAAATAGAAATTTGTCAGCTGTGTATTTTTGCGTTCCAGAATTTTCGTTTCATAAATTAACTAAAAATTAAATTAAACAAAAACCTAACAACGCCTCAACAACAAACTAAAACGATCACAATAATTTCGCACCTCTTCAAAAACAACTACCTATTTTTCGACACAAGAATTAACAAATTTAACTAAACAGCAGCTACCCTTTTAACCCCGGGCTTCATAGACTAGCAGCGTTGCCATATTCACTGGTATCATTGTTTTAATAGAATTAGTATCGGAATGAAAACTATGTTAATCTTCGGTCCTGTTTAAAATTAGTAATCTTTTTGAAAAAAAGTTATTTAGAAAATAGTTAAGATATTTGTTATAGAATGACACTAAAGAGCCAAAAAATTAAATTTGTTAAAAAGTTGAAATTTTTGTTGTTTTTCTTTAAAAACATACGTTTTTCGCGGTTTAGCGTCATTCTTGGTTCATTTTTAGAACGATTGGCCTGAACCATTTTTTTTACAATTTTTTTTTAACTGCTTCAAATGTAAAATTGATTTTTGGCGGAGGAGCGCCCGTCATGTTTGCTCTTAACAGTATTGCAAGCAAACGTAATTACATTACTACAGGTAAAAACATCGCAAACTTGGCATCAATGTTTTATCCAAATATTGTATTTCTGCCGAGGATCATTCGCGTTGACTCTACAAATTTTGTGAATAATCATATCTGTCTTGGTTATATATCTATGGTTAAAAGCATCGTAAACTTGGCATCAATGTTCAATCAGATTATTGTGTTTCTGCCGCGGACGCTAACGTTGATGCTTCAAAAATTTTGTAAATAATCCTATCTGTCTTGGTTATATATCTATGTTTAAAAAGCCCTGTATATGTAATGCAATAAAAAAGCTAGTATTCATTTGTATCACCCAAAAAAAGTTACTTTCACAAAATTTGGATATATTTACTTAAAAAATATTTGATTTATCGTAAAAATATTGAAAAAAAATTAATATTTTCTCCACCCTGTAACTTCTTAACCAAGAAAAATTCTACAAAGGTAATGACTTAAATAAACCTATTTTTGTCCGAACTAACCAAATCTGAAGTTTGGCCCAATCTTTAATGAAGGGAATTGACTAAAAATGAGGATAATAAGGGGGGTTAAAATTAGGGCTTGGCGTTTATCAAAATAAATACAAGAATATTTAAAATAATTGAATAATCGAAAAGAATCGATTACTCGAAAATAATCGGTTATCGGTTAAAAAAATATATTAATTGATAAATCCATTATTAATCGAATAATCGATTGTTTTGTCCATCCCTAGTTAAAATATTGATGAAGAATCCTAATTCAGAAACAAAAAAAAACGATATCAAAATTGATTCTAAATAAAAAAAAACTAAATAAAGATGACGGGTTAAGGGGGACTAAAATATTTAAAAAAATTCTAAATAAAAAACGAAAATATCAACTTGAAATTTATAGCAAAAATCAAGCTCTTAATGAGACAAAGTCTATGATTTTTGAACAAAATGGAAGAGTTAACCCTTAAGAAGGGTTGAAATAACAAAAAATGGAAATCAAACATTAAAAGCGACATCAACATGAAAACTTCAGGAAATTCAAGATTCCTAAGGGGATGAAGCCTATTGATTCTTAAAAAAAAAATTGAACAAAAATGAGGGTTAAACTGTGAAGAGTATAATATAGAATATAGCATTATATATCTTCATTCTAGTTTCCTTCATGTATTTTACTTTTTCTATCAAATTTTAACCAAATATTAGATGTTTAAGCAACTAAATTTATTACTGCTAAATTTATAAAGTTTAATACAAGTTTTCCTTTAAACTTACCTAAACTTCCTCCGGTGACCACTGCTGTTTTTCCGACCAAACAAATTTTACTTAAACATTTTTTAGAAAAAAATTTCGGTATCACCACCAGCACCAAAAAAAATCCTAAAATTATTAAACAAACAGCTGTCAGGTATAGCCGAGCAGCGTCCATTTTCGAAAAAAGTTTTTCTAAAAATGTCACGTTTTCACGAAAAAATCACGTCCCGCTAAAATCGATTTATCAGTGTAAAATAACGTTCGAGATTACGGTCCACTCAAATTTACACCTCCTATAGAACATTTAAACCGTATTAACTATATCAAAACTTGAAAGACGAGATTTAATAAAAATATGTACATAAAGATCATATTTTTAAAATTTAATTCTAGGTCAATGAAAAAACAAATAAATTTATGATTTTGCCATTGAATTTTGTTGAAATTTTTTAGAGAGAAACATTACAAGAGCTGATTTTTATTTAATTAAACTACACAGTGTGTCAATAGTAAATATTATTATTTTTAAAATAAATACTGAAACAAGTCGACTTTTAACTGCAATATTAAAAAAAAATAATCAAAATGCAGGGTGGGTGGTCCATACCAAAGTAAAAAGGTAACATCATTGTAAAAGATAAAAAGTACAATTTTTGTGAAACAAGAAGTTAGTGGTTTCTGGGATTTATTTGAGATATGGTTTTTTTCTAAATTAAATAATTCCACTTTGGTAAAAACAAGACTTATTAATTATGATTTATGAAATAAATTTTATATATATTTATCTCTAACACAATTTTTTTTTAAATAATACCAACACTTTAAATATACTTAAAGCCGGAGATGCACATGCAAGCAAATTGTGCTAGTAGCTTGCATGCCTGTAGCTTGCATGTGCCAGTAGCTTGCAGACCAAGGATACATTTGCAAGTAAAATTGCATGTCAGTAGCTTGTATGTGCCAGTAGCTTAAATATTTTTTTTTACTTACCTCTGTGGACGTTGAATTTCTGCCCTCAGTATCATTTAAAAAACACATTTCTTCAAAACACTTTAAAGTGGGTTTATAAATATCACTTGTTCTGGCTCCTAAACTTTTTGATTTGTTAATTTTATTTACTTCGTAATGGTAAGTACTTCTTAAACCTTTTATTTTGTTTTTTATATCTTTTATCGAAATAATTATTTCTTCTTGAATTTTCTTATAGGCATTTTCTCGTGCTATTATTTTTTATATGCTATGCTATGCTATGTCATGCTATGCTATGCTATGCTATGCTATGCTATGCTATGCTATGCTATGCTATGCTATGCTATGCTATGCTATGCTATGCTATGCTATGCTATGCTATGCTATGCTATGCTATGCTATGCTATGCTATGCTATGCTATGCTATGCTATGCTATGCTATGCTATGCTATGCTATGCTATGCTATGCTATGCTATGCTATGCTATGCTATGCTATGCTATGCTATGCTATGCTATGCTATGCTATGCTATGCTATGCTATGCTATGCTATGCTATGCTATGCTATGCTATGCTATGCTATGCTATGCTATGCTATGCTATGCTATGCTATGCTATGCTATGCTATGCTATGCTATGCTATGCTATGCTATGCTATGCTATGCTATGCTATGCTATGCTATGCTATGCTATGCTATGCTATGCTATGCTATGCTATGCTATGCTATGCTATGCTATGCTATGCTATGCTATGCTATGCTATGCTATGCTATGCTATGCTATGCTATGCTATGCTATGCTATGCTATGCTATGCTATGCTATGCTATGCTATGCTATGCTATGCTATGCTATGCTATGCTATGCTATGCTATGCTATGCTATGCTATGCTATGCTATGCTATGCTATGCTATGCTATGCTATGCTATGCTATGCTATGCTATGCTAGATGCTATTGCTATGCTATTGCTATGCTATGCTATGCTATGCTATGCTATGCTATGCTATGCTATGCTATGCTATGCTATGCTATGCTATGCTATGCTATGCTATGCTATGCTATGCTATGCTATGCTATGCTATGCTATGCTATGCTATGCTATGCTATGCTATGCTATGCTATGCTATGCTATGCTATGCTATTGCTATGCTACTATGCTATGCTATGCTATGCTATGCTATGCTATGCTATGCTATGCTATGCTATGCTATGCTATGCTATGCTATGCTATGCTATGCTATGCTATGCTATGCTATGCTACTGCTATGCTATGCTATGCTATGCTATGCTATGCTATGCTATGCTATGCTATGCTATGCTATGCTATGCTATGCTATGCTATGCTATGCTATGCTATGCTATGCTATGCTATGCTATGCTATGCTATGCCTATGCTATGCTATGCTATGCTATGCTATGCTATGCTATGCTATGCTATGCTATGCTATGCTATGCTATGCTATGCTATGCTATGCTATGCTATGCTATGCTATGCTATGCTATGCTATGCTATGCTATGCTATGCTATGCTATGCTATGCTATGCTATGCTATGCTATGCTATGCTATGCTATGCTATGCTATCTATGCTATGCTATGCTATGCTATGCTATGCTATGCTATGCTATGCTATGCTATGCTATGCTATGCTATGCTATGCATGCTATGCTATGCTATGCTATGCTATGCTATGCTATGCTATGCTATGCTATGCTATGCTATGCTATGCTATGCTATGCTATGCTATGCTATGCTATGCTATGCTATGCTATGCTATGCTATGCTATGCTATGCTATGCTATGCTATGCTATGCTATGCTATGCTATGCTATGCTATGCTATGCTATGCTATGCTATGCTATGCTATGCTATGCTATGCTATGCTATGCTATGCTATGCTATGCTATGCTATGCTATGCTATGCTATTGCTATGCTATGCTATGCTATGCTATGCTATGCTATGCTATGCTATGCTAGCTATGCTATGCTATGCTATGCTTATGCTACGCTACGCTACGCTACGCTACGCTACGCTACGCTACGCTACGCTACGCTACGCTACGCTACGCTAAGCTATGCTATGCTATGCTATGCTATGCTAATGCTATGCTATGCTATGCTATGCTATGCTATGCTATGCTATGCTATGCTACTATGCTATGCTATGCTATGCTATGCTAATGCTATGCTATGCTATGCTATGCTATGCTATGCTATGCTAATGCTATGCTATGCTATGCTATGCTATGCTATGCTATGCTATGCTATGCTATGCTATGCTATGCTATGCTATGCTATGCTATGCTATGCTATGCTATGCTATGCTATGCTATGCTATGCTATGCTATGCTATGCTATGCTATGCTATGCTATGCTATGCTATGCTATGCTATGCTATGCTATGCTATGCTATGCTATGCTATGCTATGCTATGCTATGCTATGCTATGCTATGCTATGCTATGCTATGCTATGCTATGCTATGCTATGCTATGCTATGCTATGCTATGCTATGCTATCTATGCTATGCTATGCTATGCTATGCTATGCTATGCTATGCTAATGCTATGCTATGCTATGCTATGCTATGCTATGCTATGCTATGCTATGCTATTGCTATGCTATGCTATGCTATGACTATGCTATGCTATGCTATGCTATGCTATGCTATGCTATGCTATGCTATGCTATGCTATGCTATGCTATGCTATGCTATGCTATGCTATGCTATGCTATGCTATGCTATGCTATGCTATGCTATGCTATGCTATGCTATGCTATGCTATGCTATGCTATGCATCTATGCTATGCTATGCTATGCTATGCTATGCTATGCTATGCTGCTATGCTATGCTATGCTATGCTATGCTATCTAGTTGCTATGCTATGCTATGCTATGCTATGCTATGCTATGCTATGCTATGCTATGCTATGCTATGCTATGCTACTATGCTATGCTATGCTATGCTATGCTATGCTATGCTATGCTATGCTATGCTATGCTATGCTATTGCTATGCTATGCTATGCTATGCTATGCTATGCTATGCTATGCTATGCTATGCTATCTGCTATGCTATGCTATGCTATGCTATGCTATGCTATGCTATGCTATGCTATGCTATGCTATGCTATGCTATGCTATGCTATGCTATGCTATGCTATGCTATGCTATGCTATGCTATGCTATGCTATGCTATGCTATGCTATGCTATGCTATGCTATGCTATGCTATGCTATGCTATGCTATTGCTATGCTATGCTATGCTATGCTATGCTATGCTATGCTATGCTATGCTATGCTATGCTATGCTATGCTATGCTATGCTATGCTATGCTATGCTATGCTATGCTATGCTATGCTATGCTATGCTATGCTATGCTATGCTATGCTATGCTATGCTATGCTATGCTATGCTATGCTATGCTATGCTATGCTATGCTATGCTATGCTATGCTATGCTATGCTATGCTATGCTATGCTATGCTATGCTATGCTATGCTATGCTATGCTATGCTATGCTACGCTATGCTATGCTGTACCACACTTTTTAAAAGATGTCTAAATTTAAATTAAAATGAATTAATAAAATAAAGTGCGATACACAAATGCGAACGGCAGCTTTTCAGACAGAGAGCTTGGGTGATTCATGGGTTGTATAATTGAGTAAAGTAAGTGTTGAGCGCCATGCAACTTAAGTAAAAAATGTCAATATCAAGTCAAGACTAAACTTCACCAAGTTGCAAAATTTAAAGTTACTAAAAAAAGATCTTATACGAAGGCTTGATATTGACCTATGTTCAAATAAACTTTTCAAATAAATTCTGATAAATAACTTTCCTGAAAGAAAAAATTTATGCACCAATAAAGAAACAACATATTATGTCACTTAATCCATTTATTAAAACGAAGCGTTTGTAATTCGATTTTACGATGTTTTACCTTTTTTTTTATAAATAGCAGATTTAAGAAATAAATTGTAAAATATTAAAACAATTAAAATGACTCCATTTAAACGATGTATGTTATATATAATTGAAATTAGAAGGAAATACCTTTCATATATATATGTTCGGTTTACACCTTTTGTTTAAACATTAAATATTTAAATTATAATAACGCAATATTAATTTTAATTAATTATAAACGAAAAAACTTGGTTTGAAAAACAAGTGGTGCCGTGACCATAATAATGAAATATTAAATTTAATTTAAATTAATTATTAAAAGAAAAACCTGGTTTGAAGAACAAGGTTCCTCGCTGTTATTCTGGATGTCATCCTACGGATTAGTTGAAAGTCATCGAAAGATAGACTGGTTATTTGTAGATTTGAGCTACAACCATGCTTCAGGTTACTGGAAAGAGGACAGGCTGGATACATCCTGGACTAATCCAATTTGCATCTGGTTTACGACAATGAAATCAAACTTATTGCTAACAGCAATTCCAAAATAAATATTGAAGTAATATATAACGGTTGAAGATATTGCGTTCTTCGAGAAGCAATGAGGAATACCAAACAAAAATTGTCATCGGCTTGTATGCTCTCTACCGCCTCGTGTTCCTGACACAAAGTTGGTCGGTAGGTACGTCCCTGTTTAAAAGAAAAACGAAAATAATATCCAGACGGAAGAAAACAGCGTTCGTTAGAGAATCTAAGAATTTAAATATTAAAACTCACCTATTTAATTAGGGATTACAAAACCACAGTAACCTTAATTTACAAACGATATGGCTTTCTCGGCTTTTGGAACAGAAAAGAAATACGCAGAATATCATTCTACAAAGTTCCAGAAGTTTTATAAAAAAAGGTACGTTACTTTAAATTTAAAAAGAATTCGAAATGCGAAATTCGAATAACGGTTTTTGATTGGTTGAAAATCAACAAGTTATACAAACGAACAATTATAATAAGTTAATAACTGTTCAGTAAAAGGCCATACAATAAGAAGAAGAGGCAAGAAGAAGACTGAAATAATTCCATATTCAGATTGATAGATTGAAGCTGTGGATTGAGAGGCGTCTGGATATCACAACACAATCCAACGTTGCCAGATAGTACCTATTTAAATAAAGAGAAGAAGAACTGTAGGATTAGAAGTTCGAAAAATTCGTTTTCCCGCTTTTACTTTGTCAAGGTATTGACTATTGAGCCGTTATATATATATATTGAATTTCTAAATTTTCTAATTCTGTTTAACTTTTACTATGGCTGTTCATTGTTTTCATTGCGAAAAAGTGTTTAGTTCACAAAGCAATTTAAATCGTCATCTATCAGAAAAGCACAATATTAGTAATAATATTGTACCACTTGAAAAAAAAATAATTTCCAGTGTTTGAACTGTGATGCAATAATAAGTTTTAAAAATTGTAATGACTTAAGAATGCACCTACAAGAAGAACATAATATTATTACAGAAACTACAGAATTGCAGTTTTCCTCACATGAAGGTAAATATATGTTAGCAACCCCGTAAGAGACGCCGCTGGAATATCTAGTACTATGACTCATTAGGCGATAAGTCGAAATCACCAGAAATTATATAAGCGTTTTATTTAGATATAGGGCATTATTGTGCGAATCATTATACAGTTTAGTCGAATATAATAAATAGTGAAGTTAAATAGTCGAGTTTAGTGTTACAACCCTCTCCTAACATATACTATACTTAAAACCAATAGCTATATATTGACGTCATAATATATATCTATTTGTGATTTTAGAATTTCTAAAGTGGATTAAGAATGAAGAATATTCTAAGAATGTCCAATATTTTGTAGCTTCAACTATATACAAAAAGGAAAAAAAAATAAAACTTACTTATTATAACTGCAATCGTTCTGGTAAGTTTGTTATTAATTATTATTATAATAGGCTGTTACAAATTATTATTTTGAATAATTTAGGAAAAATCCAAGAAAAAAAGGAAAAGACAAAAATTACCAAATTAAATGGATCATGCAAAATAAATCGCAGTTGCACTAGTCAAATTGTAATAAAAAAGGATTTGACTGCAGGAACTATTTCTGGGACTTATTACCCACAACATTATGGACATGCAATCGATATCAAACATATTCCGTTATCAACAATGACCAAGGAATATGTTGCAAAAAAATTACATTCAGGCGTTACTCCTAGCAGGTAAATTTAAAATCAATATTTTGTCATCATGTAGGTATGCATCAAATTTATCTGGCATTTAAAATGTATAAGACAGTAGGTATTTATACTTAAGGTGATAAGGTGTATTTTGTTTTAGAATTTTAATCGATGAGCGAAAGTTAGTAGGCAGTGGAAATGTTACACGAAAAGATTTAATTACTAGGAAGGATGTTAATAATATAAAAGTGTCTTACAAACTTAATATAAATGATGGTGTTTACCATCAAGATGATGCCACAAGTGTTGATTTATGGGTTCATGAATTTAAAGATGAATCTAATCCAGTTCTCTATTACAAAAAACAGGGCATATTGTTAGAAGGGTATAATTTTAAGAAGGAAGATTTTTGTTTAATTATTATGACTCCCGCACAAAGGTATATTCTGGAGACTACACCTTGCAATATAATTTGTATAGATGGTACACATGGCCTTAACTCTTATGATTTTGAGTTGACCACATTAATGGTGGTAGATGAGTATGGTGAAGGTTTTCCAGGTAGTTTTGTAGTTTTATTTTATTTGTAAAGGAATATGAAGGTTAACTACAGATTCTCGTTAAGTTTAAAAAGTACATGCATGTAATATTTAGAGAATTGTAGAACGGTCTGGAAAGGTATAGCAGCAGGGTGTTGTATTTTCTAGAATGACGTTTAATAAGAGTACCTTAATTTTAAAATATATAAAGAACCATACACATTTTGTTTTGTTTATTATACAATTCTAATTTAATTCTTTTTTTTAGGGGCTTTTATGTATTCCAATTGTAAAGATACTTACGTTTTTGAAGTATTCTTTAACAAAATTAAGGAGACAATTGGAATTGTTGGATGCCAAGTTTTTATGAGTGACATTGCTCCTGCATATTATAATGCATGGAAAAAAATCATGGGTTTAGTTGAATTCCATTTGTTTTGTTCGTGGCATGTTGATAGGTGCTGGCAAAAAAATTTAAAAAAAGTTCTCGATGTTAACACGAGGAAGCTTTTATACAAGCAATTAAAAATAGTTCAGTATGAATTAAATGAAGATCATTTTGAAAACAATTTGAAAGTTCTTTTAAAGTGCTTGGAGGACCACAAATTAAATAATTTTAAAAAATATTTTTTAGATAACTATGTTCTTATAAAAAAGCAATGGGCATATGCTTTTAGAAAAGAATGCCAAATAAACACAAACATGCACTTGGAAAACATGCATAGAAACTTAAAGTATTTGTATTTTGATGGTAAGAAAATTAAGAGGATGGATAAAAGCATTAACATGCTCTTAATTTTTTTACATGATAAATGTGTAGAACGTCTCATTAAATTAACAAAGGGAAAAACAACTAAACACATGATGAAAATTCATTCAATGCATCGTGCTGCAGCCTTAAAGGAAGATTACGCTATATGGCGGAATCCACAAAATGAAATCTTTGTAAGGGACGTTAAAACAAAGAAACAATATCAAATCATAAAAAATGAGATTAAATCAAATTGTTGCCAAATCAAATGCAATTTTTGCAATATATGTTTACATGCTTTTAAATGTTCTTGTATAGACTTTTTAATTAGATCAATAATATGTGTGCATATTCATTTCTTTGTTTTAAATGACCAAGTTTCAAATATCCAAACTTTATCGGATACAATAACAAACGACACTAATGATATTCCTTGCAGTTCTATAAAACTTGCTAAATCGCTTTGCAAAAATGAATTTACATTTGAACTTAAGAAGCAAGAAATTAAAGATGATGCAATTTCAATTAAAAATAATTTAGAAGGCCAAAATCTCTCTTATGAAACAGTAACTACAATAAATCAGCATCGTTAAAGTGGCAAAAAAAATTATGAATATGAATGAAAATGTAAATCCAAACTTCTCACCTTTAGAATCAACAATTAGAGAACCGGAAAACAAAAAAATAAAAAAACAAGCCACATTTTTTCAACGAAAAGGAGAAAACTGAACCGTACAGAATATTTCAAAAAACCTACAGAAGAGGAACAGGTTGTGATAAATGGTTTCCCAGCTAGCAGACATACGTCATTATGACGTGATTTTTGCGGCACCTGTTACGTCTTGTGACGAGAAATGTGACGTGTTATTGACGTGAAATATGACGTGAGAATGTCACAGACCAGAGACGTCATTCGGCGACGTGAATTCACCGTCACAAGTGACGTGAATTTAACGTCACAAGTGACGTGGATTTAACGTTAAGATGTCACGGTAATATGACGTAACGTTGTTACGTTAATATGACGTGACGTTGTTACGTCAAAATAGCGTGACGTTATCTCGTCAAAATGACGTGTTTCTACTTCGTCAAAATGAGGTTATACGGTGTGAGCCATAAAGTTGGATCCATATGGGATTTTTTTTAATATTACGATTGTAAAAAAAACGTCGTAGGGCAATCACGTCTGCTAATTTAAAATACCTCATATCAAAGTTGGCTACTGACTTTAGTTTTCTATCAAACTCGCATTAAAAAAAATACCGAATTTAACAGATTACTAATGCAGTACCTAGCCAACTCTAATATGGGCTATTTTAAGTTTAAAAAAAAGCAGAGTTAAAAGCCAGACGTCTTTTCCAATTCTGTTAAAAAAAATCCCATATGGATCCTACTTTATGGAACACACTGTAAGACCTCATCAAAATGACGTTATTTTGAGTACAGTATTTTAAACGGTTATATCCAACTTTTTGTGCCCTGAAAAATCAAGATACCATTGATGCTATCTATAATCACATAGAAAGTAGTTTGAATTGTATGTTTAAAAAAGTTTATAAAGTAGGCCATGCTGGCAAAGAGAGAAGTCATGGCCATTATAACACAACTCTGAAATAAAATCTAAACTGTCAGTCGTTAAAAAAATAATTGCTTCAATATGCCTAATTTTTTCCGTGGCTTACTTTAGAAACATTTTAATTTTTTGTTGACTCACATTATTAAAATTTGTAGATGTTCCATCAACTTCAACTTGGTTTTTTGAAGGTAAAGTAGATCCACTATGTTCTTTATATAGAATAGTATAGTATGGTTTTCTCAAAATAATAGTCAATATAATTTTATAAATTCATATATTTTATGAAAGATTTTATTAAATTTAATAAAATAAGTAGTTAAATAAACAGAGATAAATCTATTATTTCTCTGGCCATGATAATTCTAGTTCGTTAGAAGTTCATCAGATACAGTATATCTTAGAGTTCTGTTGGTCTTTGTAACAATATCTTTACCGCCTAAACGTTCAAGATGATGTATCTGAAAAAAAAAATCATTAATTTTATTTTAAAATGTTCTTCAAATTTAATTTAATAATTACCAATATTGTTAAGTTCTCCTTATTCTCTTTTAATTTTTCTTCAAAAATTTGTAAATCCACGTCACTGGATATTGGCAATGGAGGGAATAAATTATCTGGCAATTGAACAATTGTCTCTTGTTTTTTTGTTTCTAACAGGCTTAAAATGTGTGAATTTTGTTCCTTTATTATATACAGTAGAGAAAATAGTTTTTCATCTTTTTTATCTAAATTTAATGGAGTATTCGTTGAAGTAAATGTGGAACAATGGGCTCTTGGAGTTAGTAATGGTTCTGATCTTAGAGTTACAGTTAGTGATGGTTCTGAACGAGTTATTGGTAGTTCTGAAATAAATAAATAAACATTAGTTTCCATGATATAAAAAGCAAAAACATTAAATAACAAACCAAAGCTCCCAATGTATTCAAAGTACAGTCACAATTCAATAATTTCAAAAACACATATCAGTAATAAATAATCTACCTGGAGAAATGTTGATAATAGTTTCCTTATTTTCTTTATCTGTAGACAAATAAGAGTAATTATAATTTAGAAATTAATGACAAATAAACAGCTTACTTCTTTTTTTTATTTCAGGGGGCCTTTCAATACTCGTATTTGTGTCCTCCTCTTCAGATGAGGAGTCAATAAATTTGTTTGGTTTTCTTTTCCTTCTTGATTGACTATCCTCCACATCTGATTGTAAATCAGATGTATATTCAGCCTGTCGTAATTTTGATGAGGCCATTGCAAAATCATCTAAAATTAATTATTATATTAGAACATCTAGATATAAAAAAACTAGAATTCCCTATTACGAATCTGATGATCCCTTGGCCATACATTTCATAATTTGTGCTATATGTGGCTGATTCTTAAAAAAAATCGAAATTGATGTCCTTAATTATTTCTATAAACCAGGATAGTCAATTATGAAGTTTTTTCTTTAATAAAACTACTGTACTAGATGTACAAATTTTTGAAACTTTATTTCTTATATGATAAACCAAAAAAATATGTCCAAGAAAGTACCCTGAAAATCATTCCCTCACTATGTCCCAACTGCTAAATTCAAAGATAATTATTAACTTAGATTTTGTTTAAAACTAATTTGACAAGTTTTTTGAAGCCACTTTCGATTTTTTTTGAGAACTAGCCATGTATACATAGATATTTACCTGTCTCATAAAAAAATCTTTTGATTTTGCAGCATGTCCAGGTATTGTAGTTAACTGGCTCATCCTGTTTTAATGCTTTGGTATATAATTGCGTTTGCTTATATGGGGGCCAAAATACTTCCTTTTTTCTGGGAGTTATCCAGGATTGCCTGACTATGCCCAACCCTCCACCATCTGTGTCCTCAAATTCCACAATAACAAAAGACATTTTCTAAGAACTGTAAAAATGAAATAAGTAAATAGCACTTTTCTTCTCAATGAGGTTCAGCTCTTGGGGCTTGGACGGTTCAGGTCGATATATTGAGACCAAACTTGGTATATGGATGTATTATCCCATAAATATCAAAATCTCATAAAAAAATTACCCCCCCCCAAGCTGATATGGAGGAGGTGTAACCCTCAAAAAATAAATTTACATTTTATTCAAAAAAACAGTTTGGAATCTACAATTTTTCTACATACAAAGCCAAAATTTAAAATTTTTCAAAAAATATTTTTTGGTACTGAACTGTCATAGTTTTAATGTGGGGTATTACATTTAAAAATAGTTAGAGAAGATAAAAATCCTCAATTGTGGCACATTTAAAATAGACCTGATTTACAACATTTATGAATAAAAAACTTACACCACCCTGTCCTAGGAGATGGAAGGGGTGGCATCTCTAAGAAATTAAGTTAGAACTTTTTATATAAAACAGTTGAAATCTGCGATTTTTTTTTACATTAACCTACCCAAAATTTCAAATTTTTTTGATTAACATTTTTTTCTTAGGATTTTGAATTTTTTTTACATGAACCATTAAAGTTTGGATGTGGGTGCTGGAATTTAAAAATAGGTAGTTACAAAGACATAGATGGGGTACGGCTATTGGAACTAGGGCAGTTCAGGATAAGATATTGGGCCAAATTTTGGATGGATGGATGTATTTTTCCTTAAAAATGAAAATCACATAAACAATATCACCCCTTAGCCTGAGCTAGTGGGGGTATCACCCTCCAAAAATGAAGAAAACTTAAAGAGCGATGGTTTGCTAATTAATAAGATGATAAACTTATAAATAAAAATAGTTCAAACTTACCAGTCTAATGAAAAATCAAACTTGTTGCTTTTCCTATCCACTTGCCGGCTAACGAGACTAACCAAAAACATAAAATATGGTGGTGGTAATAAGTGGTAAACTTTTATTATTATATTATTTAAAATCCCGAACAGAACTTTATAGTTTATAGGGACTGTCTGTTTTATATCTAGACGAAACTATAACCGGCTTGTTGCTTGTTAAAATGGCGGCGGAATAACGAAACACGAAACGAACACGTTCTCCTACACAACGGCAAATAATCACAAATCATAAGGTCAAATGCGAATGGCCGTGAATGGCGTAATCATGGAGGAAGGATAATTAGCCTAATAGCCAGACCCGAGAGACATGTCCCATGTCGTATCTCTGATAATGTGGTAAGGTAATGCATGGCATTGGCGTAATCACAGAACTGAGAACACTTGGCGTAATGGCGATACTCTGATGTGAGCATGTGAGCATGAGCCATGACGATGAGTGACGTGACGACGAATGGCGATGGCGGACGAACTGGCAAATAAGTGAAATAAATAGGCGAATTGGCGACAGTGTTGCCAGTGTTTGCAGGAAAAATCTTCGAGGGAAAAAGTATGGCACAATTTTCAAAATTATCAGATTTTCACCAAAATTATGTTAGAATATCCTAATGTTTGGAGGATAAGGTACGAAAATGGACAAATACATGATCTGTTACCAATAAAATTTATTAAAGAAAAAAATAATAGCTGTGTTCGCGGAGCCTGTCGCCGACAAGTCCACGACAGATGAGCATGCGCATTTCGATTTTATGCTGTTTTAATCGTTCGATTTTCGACTCTACGAACGCTTAAAATCGAAATGCGCATGCTCATCTGTCGTGGACATGTCGACGACAGGCTCCGCGAACAGAGCTAATAACATAAATAAACATTTTCTATATTATATATTTTAAAAAATATTGATGACCTATGCTTAAAAAAATTTCTTAATTAGAGAGTTCCTATGTATATGTAAATCGCCCAATATTTTATTTGTAATAGGTATAACAGGATTTTTTTTTAAATATTAATTATTTTCATACACAATATTTTTATTTGGGGGCCGGCTCAAATTATGTTTAAATCTGATAATTATGTGATGACTGGCAACACTGATTGGCGAAAAAGAGACCGCAACGCAGAGGCTTGATAACCCACGTGACGTGCGTGCAGCGTGCGCAAATGCCGGTACAGTGTGTTGTCTAATATTTTTTCAATCGTTTGATGTCTTGGAGTAATTATATAGTTTTCATCTTATACCTAATGCAGAAAACACTTTTGTTTTAGAAATTTTCTATCTAAAAAAACTGAAACAATGCTTAATTTTAATATAAATATCTACTTGGTAACGTTCGTGAATAAAGATTTCTACTTATTCAATTTCCCAAAACGCGGCAAGATGGCGAACAAAATAAATATTTTCATTATATTTTCTAAGTATAACTAAAAATTACTTTTACTTATATCCAAATGATCTTTTAGAATTTCTTTATTTAAAAATGATAATATTCGTTGCCTTACTCTTCGTACGTTATCAACAGAAATAAGTAAACAAAAATTAAACAATCCAAAAGAAAATTATGGCGCGCAATTCAACTGTTTTAAAACGTGTTTGAGCGCTGTAAATAAATTCACGATCGACGGAACATAATAAAAAATTTCAATAGGTACCAATAAATTATATTTGCCTTATTTTACCAGTAAGCCTAAAAATATCGGGATTTCTTTATGTAAAAAAATCGATATGTACTTTATTATTTAGTGCGCGGTATGTGTAAAAGGAATATATGTGTGAGGCATAAATAACTAAATAAGGCAACTATAAATGAATTGATCAATTATTTCTTGCGTGTATATTTCATTACTACAATGGCACAACTCGTCAGAATTATGACGTCCCAGAAACGTTATAAATGTGACGTCATTAGGATGCCCACAAAATGACGTCTTTGAGACGACATTTTTTAACGTTTCAGCAACGTCTCCAGATTGACGTCTCTCAGACGTCATTTCGGTGTCATGTTACGTCGCGCGCCCAGTGTGACTCTAAAATGACGTCATAATGACGTATGGTTGCTAGCTGGGTTATTGCACGACCATTTGTTAAGAACTGTTGTTTCTGATGAGTAAGACCTAATGTTTTCTTCAGTTTTTATTATTCAACATTCTAATTGTCTTATTTTATAGAAGTACATTTTAATTACTCTTTTACTATTATAGAAAGGTCAAGTTTTAGTGATTTTTTGTAATATGTGGCGGAATTATGGGCCCTCAGTAGAGGTGGCATGGAGCTAGGTGAGCATTGTTACAGTGTTGTAGATTATGCAAAGTTTGCATTCATTCACAAGTGTGTCTTAATATTCTGTAAAAACTCATGTGTAAACATATACACTTGGTAAATTTGAATTAGCCCGAGAAGGGGAGCGATTCTGTTTTAGGTGAGGTTGTTGTCATGCTAGCAACAGAAAACGTTAAGAATGAGCATCATGAAGAAAATAGTAAGTTTATGGAAGAAATAAAAATCAAGAACCTGTACCAGTAGATGAAGAGAGGATGGAATAAATTGAAACACTTTCAAAATTCTTGAGACATTCAGATAAGAAAACTAAGTAAGTTCCCATTGCATAAGTCTGACAATATTCTTCAAAAAAAAAACTTTATTTTAAGGTGCATGAAGCAAATAATTGGAATACTGGATGAAAATAACACCAAGTCAACGAACTCAAAAAGAAAAATTGAGAAAGATTACTTTCCAGCATAAAGAAAACAAGTTTTATAGTTTTGTTTTACACATATCTATTACATCTTTATTTTTAGGAAGTTTTCATGTTGTTTTAGTATATGCATATTTTTGTACTCATATTTTGGAAAAAAAAACCTAACAAGTTTCTTGCAATTTCTTCTTGCTAGGTGTAATCGAAATTGCGGACTTTTCACATTAAATCACATGTTAAGTATCACTTGTTTTTCCTGACTTATATACACCATACCTGCTCGGAACAGATGAATACAGTATTATGATTCAACAATTATTTTTATTTAGCAAAAAATATCTTACTATTTTTACAAATTTTGAATAATTACTGGCCCTAGATTTTTTTTCATTCTGTTATAATCATTTTAAATACCTTACACAAAAGTTGTATTCATTGTGATACACATTATTTATATTAAAAATAATTTTCATTATGTAAAACATTATTTTCATTGCGATACAGACCTATTTATTACAGTACCTATATAGATCAGAAGCCCTGGCGAAGCATATAATCTAACAATAGAAGCGATACCCATTCATCTAACTACGTAGATTAATAAATAATTTTCGAGTTAAATTGCTTTGCGAAGTAAACATTTTTTACAATAGAAGCAATAAACAACCATGATATACATATTAAAAATTAAATATATTGTATTATACAGACGGAGACATCAACGAAAAAAACAAAACAAAATTCTAACCTTTAAAGTTCTTCTTCTTTCTTGTCAATATTTAAAACGGTGCAATCTGACAACGTTGGATTGTGTTGTGATATCCAGGCGCCTCTGTGGATTGAAGTAAGTGACACGTGACATAACCTCAAATTAAAAGTAAAATAAATCTAATTGTAAACAAATACGAAAACTAAACACTTTTCTATATTTTAAAAGAAATCTACGAGAAACGATTCATTTATTTAAAGAGACATATACTGATGGTAACGTATTTTAAAATGATTAAACAAAGTTTATTATATGTGATTCTATTTCAGAATGATATATCTAAGTATTGTAAATATGAATACCAAATACCTGCTATCGAATATTTAAAGTATTTAAATGGTTATTTGGATTAAGTATAAAATAGCTCTTGCCAAACATTTCAAGGAAGTGAAATGGATCAATTATTATTACTTAAATTACATATTTAATGTACAATGATAAAAGAAGTCAGTATATGTAAATCAATTCTTCGCAGATTAAGGTAAAGTATTTATATGAAAATATGAAGGAAAAATCCGCCGACGGTCGAACGGGCTATTTTTTTTTTTTTTTTTTTAACGATTTTAGACCTTCTGAAACACATTTCAAAATACTTTTTTTGCCCTGCAAACGCTATAAAATATTTTTTTCTTACCTTAAAACTATTAAAATGTGTCCTCCAATTTCGATGTTGAAAAAATTTGAACTACATCATTTTGATTAATTTCTTGTTATAGAAACTGCTAAATAATAACACTAGACCATCCATAATGCAATAAACCATCCAAATTTTTTCATAAACAGTATTATTTTCTTAATTTATGACAAAGTTATATTTCGTCAAAATGATCAAAATTTCATAACCGCAATGACAATTGACTTCGGCAGTGTGACATGTGTCTAAAAGAAATACAATGTTGCCATATCAATTATGTATTACATAGCAATGGTAATTTTTACCTATGCCCTGCGTTGTACCAGGCCAACCAATTGACTTCGGTATCAGAAAAATTATATAAAACTAACAATTTAAAAAATACCCATATCAAGATCTTCTTCCTCACTCTCATCGGCAGAATACTCTTCGACGTCAATATTGATATTTTCTAAATTGCAAGGATTATACAATTTTCCCGCCAGTTTTAAAAACTCTTCAACTCGACAAGTATTGTCTAGTTGACAGCGTTTATAAAACATATACCTAGCCAAATTACCTGGTATGTGTGCCTTTTTTCGTCCATTTGACATTGTAACGGCCTTCGCATGTCTCCATGAAGACTCAATAGCATTGGTATGGCAGCCGGTTTCGGGATCTTTGAACGTGATTGAGTGATTCACAGTAAGGTGGTTATATCCACGATCACCGAGAGAACTGTATGCTTTCCAACAATCAGAGTAGATAGTGGTACCCTTTTCAATCCATTTTTCAATGAGAGGGATAAGAGTATCACTATCTCTTTTTTCCACGGCAACCATGAATACCCTACCAGTTCCTCTTTCAAAACCTCCAAAAACCCACTGTCCTTCGACATGATGGCCTCGATTATATTTACGTTTTCCGAATTTTGATTCGTCTATCTCGACAATCATGCCGGGCCCACCAAGTTTTTGAGGATTTTGCAAACAGGATTGTAAAACCACCTCCCTGCAAAAACTCGCCCAATCAACAACAGTTGACTTGTTGATTTTAAGTTCAATCCCGATATAAGTCAAAGGCATATTTCTAACCCAGAAATTGACTAACCCAAGTATTTGGAAAAATGACAATTTTGACTGGGAAAAAAATGTGCCTTTTTTTAATAATACCTTAAAATTGCATCTAACGGCCTTTGCTTTAGGCTTTTGATGCAATTTTCTACAATACCAATACCACTGGTCAAGGCTAAAAAGTTATTTTAATTGAAATTATTTATTGAAATTACCAAACATTGAATAGTACTTACGATTCATGATTAGAACACAGCTTCATTGGGCTGTTACACCGCCGACACAAGTATTCTCCTTCAACAGGTACAAGTTTATATTTCAACAAAAAAGCGTGCAGATTATCATTATTTCTGCACGCTTCAAAAATGTCCACATTTGTAACGTTATTTGCCATTTTAAATCAAATACCAAAAAAAATCAATACAAAAGAGCAAAATCAATATGTATACTACAATATCTAACCCTTCTTGACGTACACTCAAGCAAGCTCAATATTGGCGGTAAATCAAAATACATCAATGTCATTGTCATAACACAAAAATTCATCTTATATCTAATGGACTTTATTCTTTAATTTATACAGACAACGGTCTTATCTAACAATATTCGTTCGAAAACATTAAAAAAAACGTTTGTTTGGTTAAATATAAATGTAAAATATATTAAAGAAAATATAATTATTTTCCTAATGTTCAAATTAAAACTAAAAAAAAAAAACCTTAACTAACCCAAACTAACAATATACAATAAGAAAATAAATCAAAAACTTTGCCGACACCAAAAAATTTTAAACCATACCTGGCTACACCTACCGGCATAAACTCCAACGGCCTGGACACAGCTCAAATCGAAAAAAAAAACCTAACCTAACTAACCCTTATTAGCGTCTAGCCAGTAAACCTCGATCCCAACTTTAAACGAACGTGTTTTGTATCGTGGGCATCTAATAATAAGAAAATATACAATAAGAAAAGGAAGAAAGGACTTCTGGTAAGATGGCGGCTTCGCCGCCACCAGAAAATTTTTAAACCATACCTGGCTACGCCTACCGGCATAAACTCCAATGGCCTGGACACAGCTCAAATTGAAAAAAAAAAACCTAACCTAACTAACCCTTATTAGCGTCTAGCCAGTGAACCTCGATCCCAACTTTAAACGAACGTGTTTTGTATCGTGGGCATCTAATAATAAGAAAATATACAATAAGAAAAGGAAGAAAGGACTTCTGGTAAGATGGCGGCTTCGCCGCCACCACAAAAATTTTTAATCCATACCTGGCTACGCCTACCGGCATAAACTCCAACGGCCTGGACACAGCTCAAATTGAAAAAAAAACCTAACCTTACCTTACCAACTCTCATTAGCGTCTGGCCAGTGAACCTCGATCCCAACTTTTAACGAACGTGTCTTGTATCGTGAGCATCTTATAATAAGAAAATGAAAGAACGACTTCTTGTAAGGTGGCGGCTTCGCCGCCACCAGAAAATTTTTAAACCATACCTAGCTACGCCGACCGGCATAAACTCCAACGGCCTGGATACAGCTCAAATTTATTTTTTTTTTTAATATTAGGTAAGTATGATTGTACGTTAATTACGGCATGTCGGCCGTAATTAACGTACAATCATCATGAAATAAAAAGACGGTTATCTGTGATTACTACAAATGTTTTCACTTTGAGATCCAAATTTACCTGCTGGCCAGACACTATGTAATTTTTCAGCCAACTTTCACTAACCGAATTATTTCCTGACTTATATGTTTTCTTACTCGATTTGGCAACACCGCATTTATAGAAACTAGACACATCAATTGTCATTAAAAATAATTTAATGTTTATTTATTTTTCTAACAAACTTAAAATGAAAAATAAGAAAATTTGATCGTTTATGAAAAAATTTGATACGGTTTATTGCTCTATGAATGGTCTTATATTGATATTAGCCGTTTCTACAACAAGAAATCAGTGAAAATGGTTTATTTCAATTTGTTTTATGATGGAGACCCAACAACAAATTTTAAGGATTTTCAGGATTTTAAGGTAAAAATTTTTTTTTAAATAAGTGTTAGCGGACCCAAAATTGTTATGCATAGTGTGTTTCCAAGTGTCTAGAAACTCTTTATAACATTTCAATAGTTATATCCGCCGTTCGAGTGTCGGCGTATAATACCAATATGAATGCTACACCACCTTCCTCCCCAAAAAAAAATATGTTAACTGGTTAATATATTTTTACCAACACCTAAAATGAAGTTTAAATTAAATATGAACCTTTATTTACTAATCTGGTGATTAAGTAGTAAACTTAAACAGCAGATTGTTACAAAAAAATTATTGATTTCTTTTTTAGTAAGTGAAGTACAGAAAATTTTAGATATGCTTACTTTTATGTAAACGGTAATCTATTCAAAGAAGAGCTCATTCATCATTTACCAATGAATAATACAACATTTGGCAGCATGCGACAAGTAAGAAAAAGAAAAGGAATCGGTATCCTATTGTGAAATATAGTAGAGAAAAGTGTATGTAATACCTACTATTTGTCTGATGAAAACTACCAAAATGAAGAAGATAGTTGATTACAAGTTTTAACTATTAAAAAAATTATTAAATCAAGAATTTTGACTTAAAATTACAATGAAAATGTGTCAGATATATACAAGGTAATTTCAGTTACACTAAACTGTAACTTTTTTTAAAAAAACTATTTAAATCTATTGTTATATACTAAATTTTCTCAAGTTTGTCGTTGTCTAGTATTGTCAATGTCCTTTCGTAAAATTTACTAAGCTATTATTATTACTAAACTAAATTGTACCAAAACTACTTAAGTAAAAGTATCTATGTATCTTTTTTTAAGAGAGAAATCTTAATAAGAAGTATTTTAACTAAGAAGTAAGAAATATGTTACTCATTTTACTAAATTTATTAATAAATTCTTATACCTAAGTTACTAATCTTATAATTATGTAATCTTACTATTAAAGGAGAAATAAGTAAGATTCTGTCTTCTTACTTATTGGGGTGGAGGGATGATATGATCATGATCATTTGGGGCAAATATGAAAAATAGTTTCTAAAAGATTTATAAAAATTTTATAGAGAAACAGTGAAATAAAAAAAAAGATTCATGAAAACTATGTTAATCATGTTAATCTTTAACTTATTAAATCAATGAGATCCTGTCTATCATTAATGATAATAAAAAAATGTATCTACCTGGAGATAAATAGGGAATATATTTACATATATACAGAATTCTGTTTAATGACATTTATTTACAAAGAAAGTATATTTTGACTACTTTTAAATTACTATCCTACTGATATATCTGAGTTAGATCCAAAATAAGGTTTCAGATTGGAGATATGCCAATTACCTGCATCAGAACCGTTGAGGTTATTCAGAGCATATACCAAACGAGAAACTTTTTTTCTAACTGTACACAAGACATATTTAGGAGCAAGTTTAGCAGAAAACTTAGCTGCTGCATCTGACAAAATTTTATTTCTACGCCATACTTTATCACCTACTTGAAATGTGTGATCACGTTTACGTAAATTATAATTTTTTTCATAACGCTTATGTGCATTATCTAACTTTAGCTTAACATCAGAAAATATTTTCTTTAAGCCTGTCAAATCCTTAACATAATCATCTCTATTTCCAGGAGATAATTCAAAATTCTGAGTACTCAAAAGTGTACCGTAATATTTACCTGAAATAGGAATATTTCTACCAAAAACTAAAAAATTAGGGGAATAGCCATGTACTTCATGTTTCGCTGAATTAATTGCTAATTGGATCTGATTTAATTCAGCATCCCAATTCTTATGTTCTGTAATATAACTTCTAACTACTGTACCTACAGTTTTATTGTTTCTTTCAACAAAATTACAACTAGGACTGTATCGAGCTGTGAACCAAATTTTTTGAATTTCATATTTATTAGTTAGATTCTTAAAAACTTTTCCTGCAAATTGACTGCCATTATCACAAATAATTACTCTAGGAACACCATAAACAAGAAATATATCTTTTTCCATAATTTTAGTTATTATAGGTGGTGTAGCACTACGTATAAGAAACAAAAGAGTATATTTTGAGAACCAGTCTCCAACAACTAACAAATAAGTATTGCCTTTAGAACTTCTAGGAAAAGGTCCTTGCAGGTCTACTGCTAATATTTCAAAAGGAAAATTTACTGATTTCTGAGCACCCATTAAACCCATTCGTGTACTATTTGGCATCTTTTGAGCCTGACAGACTTCACATGATTTTACAAACTTTAAAATGTCAGCTCTCATTTTAGGCCAATAATATAATTCTTGAATTTTAGACAATGTTTTATAAAAACCAAAATGACCGGAAGTAGACGGATCATGACAACTAGAAATTATTTCTTTAATTTGAGACTTAGGTATTAATAACTTCCATTCCTGACAATTTGTAGATACGGGTAACGTGGTAGGTGTATACTTATAAATTATATTATCAACTATTTTCCACTGAGAATAAGATTGGGGGTTCTCTAATATTTTTTGTTTAAGTGAATAGTACCAGTTATCAGACTCTTTGGGTTTTATATCAATAAGAAAAATTTCTTCAAAATTATCTTGACTTACTTGATCATAAGGGATTCTGCTGAGGGCATCTGGTAAAACATTGGATTTACCTTTTTTATGTACTAACTCAAAATCAAATTGACGTAACTTAATGGCCCACCGAGCTAATCTACCTTGTGGTTCTTTTAAATTATTAATGAATAAAAGAGCTGCATGGTCAGTTACACAACGAAATCTAACACCTTCAACATATGGTCTAAACTTTTCTGTTAAAACAATATTGCTAATAATTCTCTTTCGGTTACTGTATAGTTACGTTCTGCTCTAGATAAAGTTCTAGAAGCGTAAGCTATAATATGTTCATAATTATCTATTACTTGGGTTAATGCACCACCAATTGCGGTATTACTTGCATCACAATGTATAGTAAATTCCTTTGAAAAGTCAGGGGGAACTAAAATTGGAGCGCTAACTAAAGCTTCCTTAATTTGACAAAAAGATTTTTCCGCATTATCATTCCACTCTATTTTATTCTTTTTCTTTTTACCTTTTAGGAGATCGTTGAGGGGTGACACTAAGGCAGAAAAATTGTTAATAAAACGTCTGTACCACGAACATAAACCCAAGAAGCGCTTGACTTCTGTATATGTGATAGGACGAGGATAATTAACCATTGTGGCTACTTTATCTGGATCTGTTCTAAGACCTTCGATATCAATAATAAATCCTAAATATTTTAATGATGTTTTGAAAAACTCGCATTTACTAAAGTTTACTGTTAAATTTGCTTGTTGTAATATATCCCTAACTTGATTTAATAATTTAATATGTTCTTCAAAAGTTGCGGATGTGATAATAAGATCATCTAAATAACAAAATAAGTTTGGAGCAAACTTAGGACCGAATAAAGCATCACACAGTCTCTGTTGTGTCTGAGCAGAATTTACTAATCCAAATGGAACAACGTTAAAATGAAAAAGACCTCTTCCAGGTATACTAAATGCAGTTTTTTCTTTAGACTCATTGTCTAATGGAATTTGCCAAAATGCTTTTCTTAAATCTATGCTGGAAATGTATTTTGTATTTCCCAACATTCTCAAAATGTAGTCAATTTTAGGCAAAGGATAAGAATCTCTCTTAGTTATCTCATTTAACTTTCTACCATCGAAACAAAAGCGATATTCTCCACTACGTTTCTTAACTAGTAATACTGGGGAATTCCAAGAACTATGACTTGGTTCTACCACTTTTAATTTTAACATATCATCTAGCTCTTTATTTAAAATTTCTAACATATATGGTGACATTAAATATTGAGGAACTCTAAAAGGTTTTGCATCATTAGTTTCTATCTTTAATTGTATTTTATCTGTGCGTCCTAATTTATTCTCATTACTAACCGCACTAAAAGAATCTATTACTTATTGAGCTAGTTCTTTTTGTTGAGGGGTTAAAATACTATAATTTAAAACACCATCCGTAATTTTATTTTTATCACTTGAAACAGTACAAATAGCTGAATCAGTTAAATTACTCTGAATATCCCAATTAAAATCTTTAAAACTAATTTTTACTTGAAAAATTTCACAAAAATTCATACCAAAAATAATTGTATGTGGCAATGAGGGTACTACTAAGGCACTAATTATTTTACAAGTATCTTTAATAAAAATAGGCAAGTCTACTTTACCTATCACTGACTGTGATTTACCATCTGCAGTGTTAATATTTTTAATATGATGTTTCTGACTAATTTTTATATTTAGTTTCTCTAATATTGCCATTCCTTCTTTACCAACAACAGATGTATTAGCTCCACTGTCTAACAAAACAACTAAAGGTAAGTCTATTAAATTTACTTCTATGTATGGTCTATTATCATTATCTTTATGAATGCAAAGGGGTGAAATTTCTTTATTAACTCTATTTTTATAAAAATCTCTAACTTTAGACTTCCATTGTGTCCAATCATTATTATTAAAATAGTTTACTGAAAAAGAATTCTTTGTGTTGGCTTTATAAAGTTGGTTATTAGGTGAACTCTGGCCAACGACATAATCACCTATTGTACGTTTTTTGAACACTTGGGACATTCTTTAATAGTGACATTATTTTCACCACACTTAAAACAATATTTTTTAAAAATAGGAGATCTACAATTTCTAACGTAATTATTATTATTCCTATTATTTGACATTCTTTTAGTTGGTTCAAAGGATGTAGAGGGTGCTGAACATTCAGAAACATATGCTAATTCAGATTCTAAATAGCTATTATTTGAACGACTCGTTGAACATAGACTTAATATATCAGCTTCTTCAAGCTTTTTACACAAGGAACCTAATTCATTAACAGAGTTAATATCGTGTAAGGCTAGTCTCTTTCTATATTCTGGTTGTAAGCCATTACGAATATTTTTAATTTTTGTCTGTTCTATCGGGGTACGTGATAATCTAGAAAAAAGAGTTTCCATACATGCTATATACTATATGACAGGTTCTGTTTTACCTTGAAAACGTTTCTCAATTTGTTCCCACAAATCATCATCAATTTCTGAACTCAAAAAATCTTGTTTTAACTTAGATACAAGAGAATCCCAATTAGTTACAAAATTTTTGACGTGACGATACCAAAATTTAGTCTTTTGTGAAAAAAGTTCACTAGCTGATTTAAAAAGTTGTACTTTACTAATATTTCTAGAGTGAGCTAACTCTTCTACATTTTCTAAAAATGATAAAAGTGACTTAGGGTTGCCATCAAAATTAATTCCTAACTTATAGACTGGTACTGATTTATTCTGAATAGTAGCAGGGAAAAATGTTGAACTCATTTGAGCATTTTGAGACGTATTAAAGCTAGATGGGGTTGTATTAACTTCTGGATTTATTGTTTGAATTTTCTCGTGAAATTCTGCCTCTAAATGTAAACAAGTTGCGTGAAATTCATTCTTTATAACTATTTTAGCCTCGTAATCAGGATCTTCATTATCTAATTTTAAACGTTTTATTCTACATGATATATGCCCAATTCTAGTACTAATTCTTTTAAAAGCTGAATCCGATTCTGGTCCATCAAATTCATTTATTAAAGTTTGAATTGACTCTATAAGTTCGTCAATTTCTATTCTCTCAGTATCAAAGTTAAAATCTGCATCTGTCAAAGAAAGAACATCAATGTTATTTTGTCGCTCTGTTTTTAAGAGACGACCTAAAATTTTGCGTTTATCTGCTACTGGGCGAGCGGAAACTACTCCTCGAATTTTTATCTCATAGTCTAACTCTTTACTTAATAAATAAACGACTTTAAAATTTGAATCCATTTTTGGGACGAACAGATAAAATATTAAAATTTAACAAGTTAGAGCAAGTTGTTACCAAATCTTTACCAAATTTATACCAAATTTGAAGTACATGTACTATTTCACCTTTAATCTAATGTGAATATTCTAAAATAATCACGAAAACGTATCTAAAAAAATTTGGTTTTTTTTTTGTACTCTGTTATATATCACATAATTATTTTTATGAAATAACGAAAAAAACGTTTATTACCATCAATATATGTTTCATAATTATACCAAAATGTGTCTCAACCTTTATAACCTGTATTTTATATCTTCAAGTAAACGAATTGTATGTTTCTTTTGGTCCATAAATTTTGCAGTATATAGTTTAGGAGCCCACTGCAAAATGTTGGGTCGATCACTAGTATGGCTAAATTTTCATGAAAACATCGGATAATATATTGTACAATAGTAATCCGTCGGCAGCCGCCCCAATATCGTTTGCGTTTTAGGTTATAAAAAATTATTAACAATTGAAAATATGTGCCACCCTCCACCCATCGCTTTTTTGCCAAATTTTCTACTTAATCGATAGATAGTAATTAAATATAATTTTCTATACCCGGCTGCCGACCATCATCCTTTGCATTAAGGGTGGCTGATGGGGCTGAAAAGTACTATATCGATGTTGCTTTTATACACTCATCGCTTTTATAGTCAAACTAAATACCGTTGGAAAAGTCGCAAAATTTCCAACACCAAAATACCCGGCTGCCGCGCGAAAGCGTTTGCATAACTTAGGCTGCCGCGATATTGTGCGCGCGCAAGATTCGATCACGTATGAAATCCGCGCTTTAGATAAGGAGTTTGGGAGTGTGCGCACAGCTGACGTTTATTTGACATCTGTTATTGTCTCTGATTAGAACACGCGAGTTTACGATTAAATCTAGAGCGTCTCGCTTTCATGTATTCTTTGAATATTTGTTATTCTGTTGTTTTTATAAATATATAGTTTATGTGTTGTTTTTTTATTGTTTTTATTTTTCGTTATGCTTAAAACGTCCCTATATATCTAAAGCAGAGAAAGTAATTAATGTTCAAGAGAGGTAAATAAATAGAGAAGTCTTAATTTTGTTTTGTTTTTTGCAATTTATAAAATTATACATCGTTAAAGTTAACAAAATGTGAAAAAATAAGTTTAAGAATATACACTAAAATCCTCAGAATAATCGCTTTCTGAGTAATTGATATCGGAATGGACACCGCTGTCACCCAGATAGCACAGTACGTCCCATGGACGTCCTGATTTGGTCCCTTGTTGGTCCGGTTGGTCCCGGACCTAAATAGGACGTCCAGTGGACTTCCGATTACCGTGAACACTAGAACGTCCTTTGACAGACGTCCTCTGGACGTTCTATTTTGGTCCCATTTCGTCAAAGCGTTTAGTTTTCGGTCCGAGTCCAGGACGTTAATGGACGTCCATGGGACGTCTATGGGACTTTCTATGTACTAACATCGTTGGTCTTTAAATTGATAGCTTGAAATTCAACATTTTGTTTTTGCAAGAGTATGAGGACAGAAAATCTAACCTATCATTTATTTTCAAATGACCAACAACAGTTACAAATTTCGGAATTAAATAACTTATATAAGTGAGTTAGATTAAAGAAAAAAAAATGTAATATAGTGTTATTTGTTATTTTTTTTATGTTGGAGGTAAAGAGGTTATAAGTGAGTGTTTTTTGTTGAGGTGAGAATAAGTGATGTGTATTGGCGGTAGCCGCTGGCGAAAAGAAAAGACCTTAATGGCGGAAAGTTGGAACAAAATAAATTTTATATCGACACAAGCTATAAGTAGGACCCAAGGTTTCATCTTACCAGCCCTGTATGTTTAATTTAATTCATTCCTGTTTTTTTTTTTTTTGTAAACTGAAAACGTTTTACTCTAGCTAGTTATTTCAGGATAAAAGTTGTTAAATAAAGCCCTTTTGATGTTAACATTTTTATTATTATTACCCTTTATGGATTATGGTCAAATATCGTCCCTCGGACGTCTGATTTACGTCCCTAGGATGTCCCTATATGGTCCCTATGACGTCTTTTTAGGAAGTCCCAGGGACGTCCCTAAGATGGACGGAAACGGGACATTAGGACGTCCGATTGACGTCCCGGTACCAAAATAGGACGTCCCTTGGACGTCCTTTATGTCCCTGTAGGACGTCTTTTAGACGTCCATAAGACGTCCGTGTGCTATGTGGGCATATTACTCGATAATTTCGTTCGCGTTGATAAATAATCATTTCTTTCGAAATACAATTATTTTCTTACGGACAATTCCACAACCACTTAATTTTTATTTGTTTCATTTAATCTGCATTTAATGCAGTAGATAGATTTATAATCACATAAAAAGTCAATACGTACAGTTGTTTGCAAATTAATATTTTCAAGTTTAAGTTCATCTCGGTATTTTGGGCTCAAAGTTGTTATTTTCTTTAAACATTTCGAATGATATTCGGCGTCATAATGGTTTAGTAACAACAAATTTCCGTATTTAAATTTTTTTCTTTGCGAAATTCTAGTACACTGGTTTTTTTTTAAGTTTCGTCGCTGCATTTCAAGAAGTTACCGTCATTTTTGCATACATAAAACCTATCCTCGACAATCCCTAAAAAACGAATCGTTTTCGAAAGTGTGTGGTTGAGAAGCGAGTAGTTTTTGAAATCTATATCCCTGACTGGCGTTCGATGAGCATTTGTTTTTTAAAACGTGTACGTTTTTAACAAGCAAATAATATGTCTGGCTTTACCGTAAAATGTCTCTATTGTTGAATTCAAGTAATGTGCAGGCCATAAAAAAATTAGGATTATTGCCGGGTTTGAATATCCACATCCGATACATTTTTAATATCTCGAGCGTTTGTTTATCCACATCGGAAACATCTACTACATCTACATCTGCGATTGTTTATCCCAGATGTAGCTGTCCAGATTACATTTTTTTACATCTCGATTTGAAATGAGATGTGAATGAGATGTTCGTTCCATGCCATAAAGTAGGTGTTCTGTGAAGACAAGATTAATTTATCCTTTTTTTATTATAGCGTGAATATAAAAGTGATTAGTGTGTTTAATTTTTGTTTAGATTTCAAATTTAGGTTGATTTTTAGTCTCAAAAGTCAAATTTAAAAATTATGAACTTCTAACTTATCATTGTCATTTTGTCACGTGACCAATAAGGTCTAGAGCGTTTGTTTATTACATCTACGTTTAAATTTAATCCACTATCACGTGATAAAAATTCACAACATTTCAGATGCATCCGATGTAGATATTTAAAAGAACAAACGACTTACCTGTAAGGAAGTTCGTTCTGGATTATATGAGTATACTCGTCCAAATAGATATCACACCCTGTAGTACCAATATTACACTTTATCGAGCACAATTTTAAAGAGTGAATCACAAAAAATAGACAAAAAACACACTCTTATCAGCAGCGGCTATACCTGCCTCAACCACTGCGTATTAATTTCATTACATTATTTTGAATAAAAAGAAAATAAGTAAAACAAGGAAAAAGAAAAAAAAAGAAAAAAATTAAACTTGTGGGGTGGGTGTTTCACATGGGTTTGGGACGAGTATACTCATATAATCCAGAACGAACTTCCTTACAGGTAAGTCGTTTGTTCTTTTAATTATATTTCGTATACTCGTCCAAATAGATATCACACCCTGTAGATGTTTAAAGAATTCGGATTTTTTTTTTTTTTTTTTTTTTTTTTTTTTTTTTTTTTTTTTTTTTTTTTTTTATAATATATTATATACTGTTTTTAAATAATAATAAAAAAACAAAGAAATTAAATCTTCTATTTATTATAGGTAATATTTTGAATAATAATTGGTTACTTTAATTCATCTAACCAATCAAAACAAAAATAACAATACAAACTAATCCTTAACAAAGTTAAGAACAACAATAAACTATTATTAGGCATTATTAGTAAGTACCTCTATAAAATTAATTTTTTTATTTTCCAGCGGTCTATTATAGAATTTTTGAAAAACTTGCGACTTTGGGGTCCATCCTATCGTATTTTTTATTTGATCAATATTCAGTCCCCTTCTATAAACCGCTGAGGAAGTTGCGTGTCTAGTACTATGAGTATTGAATATATTTGTGTCAATTCCGCTTTCCTTTAACACTTGTCTTATCCAGCGGCTTATAGATTGGGCGCTTGCAGACTTATTAGGTTTTTTAAAAGTCAAAATTAAAAAATCTTCATCCTTTCTTAATGATTTTGTTTTTTCTAAGTATTCCTTTAGAGTACTTGCCACGCAAAGTTGTGGAAAATCAGTAAATACCTTAAATTCTAAAACTGGCTGTGCTCTTTTATAACTTGAAGTCTTTAATATTTGTGAAATATATATTTTAATTACGGAGTCTGTATCTGCTATATTTTTAAGCTCAATTTTCGAAATAGATTGAACCCTTTGTCCCGTAGCCAGAATTAACAACACTACCAATTTTTTAGTCAGCATTTCTAAAGAAAGCGTTTTTAATGGATACCATTTACTAATAAAATCTAAAACAGTAGATGGATCCCAAGTTGAATTATATTTAGGGAAGTTTGGTTTAATTCTAAATACTCCTTTAAGAAAACGATTAATTAAAATTTCGTTCCCGTTTGTATAGTTTAAGATAAGGGACAGAGCAGATCTATGTGAATTTAACGTAGGAAATGATGCGCCATTTAAAAATAAATCATTAAGGAAGGAAATAACATTTCCAATATCCGCTTTATATATATTCAACTTTCTTTGATTACAAAATATATACCATTTTTTATAAGTATCACTATATTGTTTGAGCGTAGATTCGCTCAAAGATTTAATCATAATTGGTATGGCTGCGTCAGGAACACCTCTCTCTAAGAACGATCCCCGGATAATTTCCCGGCTACTAACGAAAGATTCGCCCACAATGGATGGGGGGCCCTAAATGGAGATGATAACATGGTTTTATTTGGTGTAAAAATTATTGGATCCTCTATACAGAGGTCTAAAAATAGAGGATACCAATATTGGGTAGGCCAGAGAGGCACAACTAAAATTCCTTTGGCTTTATCTCTTATTATTTTATTTAATACCCTGCCAATTATGGAAAAGGGTGGAAATGCATAGAAATAGAAACTATTCCATCTTAATGTAAAGGCATCGCAAGCTAGAGAACCTGGATCTTTATGCCAAGAGACATAATTTTGACATTTTTTGTTAATAATAGATGCAAACAAATCAATTATCGGATTACCGAAACAAGAAACAATTATTTTGAAAACTTGAATATTTAAACTATATTCGGTCTCAATCGATAAAGATCTAGACTCTAAATCTGCTTGTGAATTTTCTTTGGAAGTTATATAACTTGCATGAATAAAAATTTTACGTATTTCACACCACCTCCATATATCTTTAGTTAATTGGTTTAATTTATGAAATCGTATACCACCCATTTTATTAATGAAAGCAATCGCTGTTTTATTATCAACGCGAAGTAAAATACGACAATTGGTTTTTTCAGAAGCAAAACATCTTAGTGCGTAAAATACTGTTAGTAATTCTAGATAATTGATATGATAATGTTTTTGTCTTTCATCCCAAAACCCATGGGTAGAATTGTTTTCGCACACAGCTCCCCACCCTGTTTTTGAGGCATCAGTGAAAATAACCAAGTTAAATTCTTGATTATGAATATTATTTGTAGTTGTTAAAATATTATCTTTCCACCATTTTAAGTCGCATTTTACTGATTCAGAAATTAACATGATAGCATTATACGATTTTAGTTTTTTAAGAGCTAAATACTTGGCACGTTCGAGATGTTTAATATAAACCCACCCATAACTTACAGCAGGACATGCAGCAACAAGTATGCCAACCACTTTTGAAAATTCTCTAATGCATATTTGTTTTTTATTTTGTAATTTAATAACCTTATGTAAAATTAAATTTCTCTTTTCCTGGGTAAGTTCTAGGGTGAGATTCTGACTATTGTAAATAAAGCCAAGGTATTTACAAACATTCGAAGGTGTCAATTTACATTTTTTGTAATTTATTATAAATCCCAAATTTTCCAAGACTAGAATAATATGTTCAACACTTTTCTCTGTTTCTTGTTTACTCTTTCCTACCACCAGAATATCATCTAAATATATTATACAGCAAATACCTTTTAGTCGAAGGGTTTTAAAAACTGGTTTCAATCATTTTGTGAAAATAAAAGGAGCTGTTGAGAGACCCATTGGCATTGCATTATATTCATAAAGACAATCTTTAAATTTAAATCTTAAATATTTTTTACAGTCTTTCGAAATAGGTATCATATAATAAGCGTCCTTTAAGTCAATAGTAGACATAAAACACCCTTTAGTTAAAATATCTTTTACCGATTTGTAATTTTCTAATTTGAAATGTGGAGGTTCAACTATAAATGTATTTAAATGTTTCAAATTTAAAATGAAACGATGTGAACCATCCGGTTTCGTAACTAGAAAAAAGGAAGATAAAATTTCTCCCGCGACATGTTCGCATTTTCTTATCACACCTTTTTTAAATAAATTTGAAATAGCTACATCCAAATTTTTTGATTCTAAATGGCTATAATTTCTAGGTTGATATATATAAGTTTGAACTGGAGCCTTTATAAAAGGAATTTTATAGCTTTTAACCCATGACAGGATATTTCTATTTTTAATAAAAACCTTCCAGTTTTTTTTATATAACCTTAACCTACCGGCGTACAAACTCACCGTGTTTATTTCCGATATCCTTTTCTCTCCTGATAATATGATGTTCTCTGAAATTTGTTCACTGACGGCTTTTTCATTTTGGACTTGTAGTGGGGGCCTCGGTAGTTTAAAGAACCAGTGTTACATGGTACATTGAATTTTGCAGTATTTGCCACGCTTGCGCTCTGTGTTCCAGAAAACCGTTTGTAATTGGTAGAATTGGGGCCTGCATTTTTTAACTCCTTTCCGGTACGAAGATGATTTTTGGCTTCCTTAAACTTCTCAGCAAAATCCATTCCGCATAAAAATTTGTCAGGCTTACTCTCACGCACAATTTTTCTAACCGTATGATTTAAGCTGGCTTCAATGTGGTATTTTCGTCTAGTTGACTCCATGTGAAAAACGTCGGTAAAAATCTTCCCCGAATCTATTAAACATGGAATTATTTCCGTCTTAAGATCCCTCATAAGAGTATTTTTATCAACACTAAGCAATCTGTTCAGACCTTTTGCAAGAGCAGCTAGACCGTTGCCAATCTGGCCTTGAATTATAGAGCTATACTTATCCTCTTTTTTCTGAGCTTCACTAATTGAAGCCAAAATTTCCGGATTGAGTTCAGGACTTTTAAGGTGAGGTATATTTTTAGGTATCAGGTACTTTTTTTGGAGAGCCTCCTTTTCTGTCTTGTCAACACCAAGATCAATATATTTATTCCAGTATGATGCAATAACTGATTGTACTTCCTCACCCCATAGTGGAGTATTTCCCACGGGTTCTTCCCCAAAAAGCAACAAATACTCCTGCGGTAATTCTCCATTTTGAGATATCACAGCGTCTTGTAGTACATCGACCGGTATATCATTTACTTCCTTTTCATTATGCACTTCAACTTCGTGAATATCATGCATTACTTGAGGTGAATCACCTTAAAAAGTAAAAAGGGAAAAATTACTTACCATTTTATAGTTATATTAAATAAACTAGCTTTAACAGTTTTAGCTATTCGTTTAATGAGACTTAACAGTTTTGTCTCTTCGAACTACTGAGTAATAGTTTAATTTTAGCTTTAACATTTTTAGCTACGAGTGTACTCACTGTCGGTATCAGTATCACTTGAAAAACTTGAATGTTTTCGACGTTTTTGTCGAACACTTTGGTTTATGCGTTCCAATTTTCTCATTAAACGCCTCCTTTTTCTGTCCAAACGATCATTTTCGTCACTACTATCACTAACCCGTTTATTCGGCATTTTTAATTTTACTCGACAAAGCACAATAATGTAATGAAATTAATACGCAGTGGTTGAGGCAGGTATAGCCGCTGCTGATAAGAGTGTGTTTTTTGTCTATTTTTTGTGATTCACTCTTTAAAATTGTGCTCGATAAAGTGTAATATTGGTACTACAGGGTGTGATATCTATTTGGACGAGTATACGAAATATAATCAAACGCGGCATATGTAATTTAATTACAACAAACCATTTGTAAATTTATCGAATGATGATTTTTTCTAATCACATAATAAATAAATGTTCAGGAAAATCTGAATCGTTTTTTTTGCGGAAAAATAGTTATACGGGTGCAGTTAATGCAACCTAAAATTCTAGGAAAATCGTACGTCATAAAAAACCTAGTTTTTAAAGTACAAAATTAATTTAGATAATCACTTGACTTATCTCATTTAGTTTTTTATTATTTTGTGCCCAAATTTTTAAAATTTCTGATCACAACGTGTGATACAGAAGAGCTTTGAACTACCACTTGCAAGAAACCGCAAGCAAATTAATTTCAGTAAATGAAACAGACATGAATTAATAATTAAATTCTTGCACGGTAAGATATAAAAAATTATTCCTTAAATTCAAAAAATGAATTCTGCCTCTGCGTGTCTGAATCTTTAAGGATTCTTATCTTCCTAGTTTTCTAATTGAATAATTAATAAAAATTGAAAGAAATTCTCAGTTATTAGACTTTTTTAGTACTACAAACCATATTTGTAAGAAATTAGATACTTTCATAGATATTAATAAAAAATAGTTTACCTAGAATTTGTTAAAATCAATCAATATTATTATTCATCCTAAAAGTGACATTAGCTAAATCCTTGAAAACATGCACGTTTTATCGAAAACGTGTGAAAAATCCACTGGCTGTAAAATACCCGTTTTAGAAACGTACACGCTTTTAAAACGAATGTCGAGAATAGCAAATATCCCGCATGTTGCTAAAGCGTATACGTTTTTTAGAAAACGATAGCCGAGGATAGGGCCCCTGGCCATCGTTAGGGGGCGTCCATTAATTACGTGAGGTATTTTTGAGGATTTTTTGACCCCCCCCCCCCCCCCCCCCCCCCGGTGAGATTTCTTAACTAAATTTATGTTCTCGGTGTAAATGCGTTGGATTATTAAAAAAAAAAACAAAAACACAATATCGATGTTCCGGTAAAACAATGACGCAAGTGCAAAATTATGACATTTTGATTTTAACATGTAATTTATCTAAAGCGCTGATTTCATACGTGATCGAATCTTGCGCGCGCACAAAATCGCGGCAGCCTAAGTTATGCAAACGCTTTCGCGCGGCAGCCGGGTATTTTATTGTTGGAAATTTTGCGACTTTTCCAATGGTATTTTGTTTGACTATAAAAGCGATGAGTGTATAAAAGCAACATCGATATAGTATTTTTCGGCCCCATCAGCCACCCTTAACGCAAAGGATGATGGTCGGCAGCCGGGTATAGCAAATTATATTTAACTACTATCTATCAATTTAGTAGAAAATTTGGCAAAAAAGCGATGGGTGGAGGGTGGCACATATTTTCAATTGTTAATAATTTTTTATAACGTAAAACGCAAACGATATTGGGACGGCTGCCGACGGATTACTATTGTACATCGACCCAACATTTTGCAGTGGGCTCCTAAACTAATAAGGTTTATTTGAAATTTCTAAAATTTATTACTTGTACTCAAAAAAAATAAATTCACAGCCTTGATCTAATATAGACGTGGGCGCCAATGTGTGTACCACACTTTTTAAAAGATGTCTAAATTTAAATTAAAATGAATTATTAAAATAAAGTGCGATACACAAATGCGAACGGCAGCTTTTCAGACAGAGAGCTTGGGTGATTCATGGGTTGTATAATTGAGTGAAGTAAGTGTTGAGCGCCATGCAACTTAAGTAAAAAATGTCAATATCAAGTCAAGACTAAACTTCACCAAGTTGCAAAATTTAAAGTTACTAAAAAAAGATCTTATACGAAGGCTTGATATTGACTTATGTTCAAATAAACTTTTCAAATAAATTCTGATAAATAACTTTCCTGAAAGAGAAAATTTATGCACCAATAAAGAAACAACATATTATGTCACTTAATCCATTTATTAAAACGAAGCGTTTGTAATTCGATTTTACGATGTTTTACCTTTTTTTTTATAAATAGCAGATTTAAGAAATAAATTGTAAAATATTAAAACAATTAAAATGACTCCATTTAAACGATGTATGTTATATATAATTGAAATTAGAAGGAAATACCTTTCATATATATATGTTCGGTTTACACCTTTTAACTCGGTTTGAAAAACAAGTGGTGTCGTGACCATAATAATGAAATATTAAATTTAATTTAAATTAATTATAAAAAGAAAAACCTGGTTTGAAGAACAAGGTTCCTCGCTGTTGTTCTGGATGTCATCCTACGGATTAGTTGAAAGTCATCGAAAGATAGACTGGTTATTTCTAGATTTGAGCTACAACCATGCTTCAGGTTACTGGAAAGAGGACAGGCTGGTTACATCCTGGACTAATCCAATTTGCATCTGGTTTACGACAATGAAATCAAACTTATTGCTAACAGCAATTCCAAAATAAATATTAAAGTAATATATAACGGTTGAAGATATTGCGTTCTTCGAGAAGCAATGAGGAATACCAAACAAAAATTGTCATCGGCTTGTATGCTCTCTACCGCCTCGTGTTCCTGACACAATGTTGGTCGGTAGGTATGTCCCTGTTTAAAAGAAAAACGAAAATAATATCCAGACGGAAGAAAACAGCGTTCGTTAAAGAATCTAAGAATTTAAATATTAAAACTCACCTATTTAATTAGGGATTACAAAACCACAGTAGCCTTAATTTACAAACGATATGGCTTTCTCGGCTTTTGGAACAGAAAAAAAATACGCAGAATATTATTCTACAAAGTTCGGTACGTTACTTTAAATTTAAAAAGAATTCGAAATGCCAAATTCGAATAACGGTTTTTGATTGGTTGAAAATCAACAAGTTATACAAACGAACAATTATATTAAGTTAATAACTGTTCAGTAAAAGGTCATTCAATAAGAAGAAGACTGAAATAATTCCATATTCAGATTGAAGTAAGTGACACGTGACATAACCTCAAATTAAAAGTAAAATAAATCTAATTGTAAACAAATACGAAAACTAAACACTTTTCTATATTTTAAAAGAAATCTACGAGAAACGATTCATTTATTTAAAGAGACATATACTGATGGTAACGTATTTTAAAATGATTAAACAAAGTTTATTATATGTGATTCTATTTCAGAATGATATATCTAAGTATTGTAAATATGAATACCAAATACCTGCTATCGAATATTTAAAGTATTTAAATGGTTATTTGGATTAAGTATAAAATAGCTCTTGCCAAACATTTCAAAAAAGTGAAATGGATCAATTATTATTACTTAAATTACATATTTAATGTACAATGATAAAAGAAGTCAGTATACAGTATGTCGCTAATATATGGAAAAAATTCATTATTTCTAAAATAATCGACTTTTGAAAAGTCGATTATTTTAGAAATAATGAATTTATTCTATACATTAGCGACATACTGTATGTAAATCAATTCTTCGCAGATTAAGGTAAAGTATTTATATGAAAATATAAATGCTAAAATGCTATGCTATGGCTATGCTATGCTATGCTATGCTATGCTATGCTATGCTATGCTATGCTATGCTATGCTATGCTATGCTATGCTATGCTATGCTATGCTATGCTATGCTATGCTATGCTATGCTATGCTATGCTATGCTATGCTATGCTATGCTATGCTATGCTATGCTATGCTATGCTATGCTATGCTATGCTATGCTATGCTATGCTATGCTATGCTATGCTATGCTATGCTATGCTATGCTATGCTATGCTATGCTATGCTATGCTATGCTATGCTATGCTATGCTATGCTATGCTATGCTATGCTATGCTATGCTATGCTATGCTATGCTATGCTATGCTATGCTATGCTATGCTATGCTATGCTATGCTATGCTATGCTATGCTATGCTATGCTATGCTATGCTATGCTATGCTATGCTATGCTATGCTATGCTATGCTATGCTATGCTATGCTATGCTATGCTATGCTATGCTATGCTATGCTATGCTATGCTATGCTATGCTATGCTATGCTATGCTATGCTATGCTATGCTATGCTATGCTATGCTATGCTATGCTATGCTATGCTATGCTATGCTATGCTATGCTATGCTATGCTATGCTATGCTATGCTATGCTATGCTATGCTATGCTATGCTATGCTATGCTATGCTATGCTATGCTATGCTATGCTATGCTATGCTATGCTATGCTATGCTATGCTATGCTATGCTATGCTATGCTATGCTATGCTATGCTATGCTATGCTATGCTATGCTATGCTATGCTATGCTATGCTATGCTATGCTATGCTATGCTATGCTATGCTATGCTATGCTATGCTATGCTATGCTATGCTATGCTATGCTATGCTATGCTATGCTATGCTATGCTATGCTATGCTATGCTATGCTATGCTATGCTATGCTATGCTATGCTATGCTATGCTATGCTATGCTATGCTATGCTATGCTATGCTATGCTATGCTATGCTATGCTATGCTATGCTATGCTATGCTATGCTATGCTATGCTATGCTATGCTATGCTATGCTATGCTATGCTATGCTATGCTATGCTATGCTATGCTATGCTATGCTATGCTATGCTATGCTATGCTATGCTATGCTATGCTATGCTATGCTATGCTATGCTATGCTATGCTATGCTATGCTATGCTATGCTATGCTATGCTATGCTATGCTATGCTATGCTATGCTATGCTATGCTATGCTATGCTATGCTATGCTATGCTATGCTATGCTATGCTATGCTATGCTATGCTATGCTATGCTATGCTATGCTATGCTATGCTATGCTATGCTATGCTATGCTATGCTATGCTATGCTATGCTATGCTATGCTATGCTATGCTATGCTATGCTATGCTATGCTATGCTATGCTATGCTATGCTATGCTATGCTATGCTATGCTATGCTATGCTATGCTATGCTATGCTATGCTATGCTATGCTATGCTATGCTATGCTATGCTATGCTATGCTATGCTATGCTTGCTATGCTATGCTATGCTATGCTATGCTATGCTTATGCTATGCTATGCTATGCTATGCTATGCTATGCTATGCTATGCTATGCTATGCTATGCTATGCTATGCTATGCTATGCTATGCTATGCTATGCTATGCTATGCTATGCTATGCTATGCTATGCTATGCTATGCTATGCTATGCTATGCTATGCTATGCTATGCTATGCTATGCTATGCTATGCTATGCTATGCTATGCTATGCTATGCTATGCTATGCTATGCTATGCTATGCTATGCTATGCTATGCTATGCTATTGCTATGCTATGCTATGCTATGCTATGCTATGCTATGCTATGCTATGCTATGCTATGCTATGCTATGCTATGCTATGCTATGCTATGCTATGCTATGCTATGCTATGCTATGCTATGCTATGCTATGCTATGCTATGCTATGCTATGCTATGCTATGCTATGCTATGCTATGCTATGCTATGCTATGCTATGCTATGCTATGCTATGCTATGCTATGCTATGCTATGCTATGCTATGCTATGCTATGCTATGCTATGCTATGCTATGCTATGCTATGCTATGCTATGCTATGCTATGCTATGCTATGCTATGCTATGCTATGCTATGCTATGCTATGCTATGCTATGCTATGCTATGCTATGCTATGCTATGCTATGCTATGCTATGCTATGCTATGCTATGCTATGCTATGCTATGCTATGCTATGCTATGCTATGCTATGCTATGCTATGCTATGCTATGCTATGCTATGCTATGCTATGCTATGCTATGCTTGCTATGCTATGCTATGCTATGCTATGCTATGCTATGCTATGCTATGCTATGCTATGCTATGCTATGCTATGCTATGCTATGCTATGCTATGCTATGCTATGCTATGCTATGCTATGCTATGCTATGCTATGCTATGCTATGCTATGCTATGCTATGCTATGCTATGCTATGCTATGCTATGCTATGCTATGCTATGCTATGCTATGCTATGCTATGCTATGCTATGCTATGCTATGCTATGCTATCCTATGCTATGCTATGCTATGCTATGCTATGCTATGCTATGCTATGCTATGCTATGCTATCCTATGCTATGCTATGCTATGCTATGCTATGCTATGCTATGCTATGCTATGCTATGCTATGCTATGCTATCCTATGCTATGCTATGCTATGCTATCCTATGCTATGCTATGCTATGCTATGCTATGCTATGCTATGCTATGCTATGCTATGCTATGCTATGCTATGCTATGCTATGCTATGCTATGCTATGCTATGCTATGCTATGCTATGCTATGCTATGCTATGCTATGCTATGCTATGCTATGCTATGCTATGCTATGCTATGCTATGCTATGCCATGCTAGGCTGTGCTCTGCTGTGCTCTGCCGTGCTATGCTATGCTGTGCTCTGCTATGCTGTGATTTGCTATGCTGTGATTTGCTATGCTGTGCTATGCTATGCTAGGCTATGCTATGAAGGCAGGAAAGGCCGCAGACGAAAAATTTTTTTAAGGTCAAGGTCACACTTCAGAATTTTAATGAAAAATTAAAAGTAATTAAAATCATTGCTTTATGCTTAATAATAGATAAACAGTCAATATAATATTTTTTCAAGTGGATAATAAAACGTTAAATTAAAACAACGGATGAACAGAAGATTTTTTTTTACAAAACGAAAATATTTTAATGAACCACTAGAAACAAAAACAAGTAGGTACAGAAACAGGTACGCATAAATTTTTATTAATATGCTAAAACGAGATACAAACTTCAAAGTATTATACTTAAAGCTACTTATACTATACTTAGGTACTTAACAGACTATTTTAATAGAACATCATTCTCCTATCTTTCTGGTTAGCAATCAGTTCAGTGAGAATATCCAGCCCTTCTTTTGACATCATTTTTAAGGTATTATCTTTTTCAATGCACATTAAAGCTAAACCAGTTAGTCCCTCTTCACCCATAGTATTCCTCAAATAGTCTTTAAGAATTTTCAATGTTGAGAAATATCTTTCAGCTGAAGCAGTGCTTACTGGGCATGTTAATATGATTTGGAAAAGTTTCCATACTAATGGTAACATTACTTTGAGATCGCTATCTAAGAATTTTTGAGTACAGTCTTCTATGCTATTTTCAACGTTTGGGGAGAAACACTGCCTATAAATCTCTAATTCCCGATAGAGCTGATTCATGTCTTCAGTTAATTTGTAAAATTTATTAATTTTATTTGCTTCTTCCTTCTTGAAATTATTTTTATTCAGCATGAGACAATTCTCAATATATGCTATGAATTTATAGTCATTTTCTGAGAATCTCATTCTCATATTTTCTACCATATTGTCGATAGCAGCAAATAAAATATTGGTACGCATGAAATCTTCAGCTCTACAAAAATTAAAAGCATTTTCTTATCGCTCATCCAGTTTCTTAGGAAGTTTCCGTTGTCTTGGTAGTGAAATTTCTTTTACGTCAAAGCCTAGAGCTTGAATTTCTAGAAACAATCTTTTAATTTTTTTATGAATTTCATCAAATCGGTCCTGGGCCCGATAATGTTCAATGGACTTTATAGTCGCCTTTGTTTTAGAAGTAATGATGAGATGATGAGTTGTAGAGACTGTAACTCTTTAGATAATATAACGGCCAATCCCAGGATAATTTTTAGCACCAAGAGACTGAACAAAAATTCCTCATTCAAAATCATTTTTAATGCTCCTGAGGCATCGGCTGCTACTTTTGTGTTGTTTGTGTCACTTGAGACAACCTTTAAAGTTTTAATGACAGCCGGCAAAAGTTTCAGTAATGTATTGACGGATGAGTGCCGCGCGGTCCACCTTGTTTGAGAAAGACTTTGTAAAACCTTTATGTTTGATTGGGGACATACTTCCAGGATCATTTTCTAAAAAATATCATGTCGTTTTGCTGACGCCTCGATGATATTGTACAATGTGTTCAGGGTTCCTAATGTATCCCTTAGAGGTTTGATATTTTCGCAGCATTTAGAAACCGCTAGTTCCAGTAGGTGAGCATGACAGTGGACATACAGTGCTCTTGGTTCCACTTCTTTGAATTTAGCAGACAAGCCATTGAATTTACCGGTCATATTCGATCCACCATCGTAAGCCTGAAACCTAAGGTAGTCTAAAGAAACACCAATTTTAGTAAGGTATTCTGTAATTGACTTGAATAGTGCTACCCCCGATGTATCTGGACAGTCAATGAATCCAAATAATCGTTCCTTTATAATGAGTTTATTGCCTTGAATGTTGACATATCGAAAGCCTATTGTCACTTGCTCCAAGTATGCAACATCTGTTGTTTCATCTGCAATAATAGAGTAGCACTGGGATTTGTTGATCTCACTCACTATATCCTTAATAATAGATTCAGAAATCATGGAAATTATTTCCGTTTGGGATTGATTAGATGTATAGTTGCAAATTTTTGATGGCATAAACTCCTTGAAATTGAGATTTTTATCAGAACATCTTAAATTCAAAAGTTCCAGAAAATGTCCTCTATTTTTGGAATCTGCGCTTTCGTTATGTCCCCTTAAAGGTATTCTCTGTTTTCCCAAAAACAAAATGGTTTCAAAAATGAAGTTAAGATACTCTATATTCTTTTTCATACATTCCTTATGAAAAGTGTCTATCTGACAAGCCACACTTGCTCCAGCAGGTTTTTTCTTCAGGAAAAATATAGTAGCTTTCCTATGTGATGAAGACTCTTCGTGTTTTTTGAATTTTTCTGTAGCTTTTTTCCAATTTTTGAATCCAGTCCTCACAAAAGTTTCCTCTGCACATCCTTTTCTTTCCGAAGCAAAATGATGGCAATAGTAATAGAATGCAGAATCTGCTCTAATACTATACTCAAGATATCGAAAAGACTCATACCAATTTACCTGGAAGCTTCTTCTTCGATCTCCCATGGCGGTGTACTTAAATCCTTCTTCTGGCTGAGATGGACCGGCTTGCAGATCGGGTTCTTCCACCAAAAAATATGCATCCTCTGTATCTTTCGACTGAGAATTAGATTTTGCATCAGTTTCTTTCTGAAAGTTCTCCACTTCCAAAGAGGTTTCTGAAGGACGAAAAAATCCATCCAAGCAAGTCTACTTTTTGGCCATATTTTCTTCACTACAATAGTTTAAAAAAAAATCAGATAGGTTTTACTGATGAAAGTAGACAAAAGTTAAAAAAATTTAAAAAATTATTTAGTAGAGAGGTCTTATTTATTTCTTAAATTTCCTATTAATTTATTTTTTTTTGTAATAAAATAAAATAAAATTTATTTTTGTTGGTTATTACAGAGTTATTTTTTATGAAATATTTCATATACCTACACCTATTTTGACAGTAAACCCTTAGAATTATTGCCCAGTCAAAACAATCAAAATAAGTGACTTTTGAGAATTTGTATTTTAAAATGCACAATATAATGAATTGTATTTTTTCTCACTGAAAGAGCGTGAATTGGTCAAAAATCTAAAATTAAATTTAAAAAAAAATACTTCTGTACGCTCCTAAATAAAGTATATAATTATATTGTATAATAGTGTAAACCAAAAATGATTTCAATTATTTAATAATTACTGAGAAATTTTAAATTAAAAACCAAGTACCTAATACAATATTCACAAATTTGGATTTTTTGCAACCAGCCGGTTTTTAATACAGGCGAGGCATCAGAAATATATATTTTTTTAATTCAGTTAACATGTATTTGGAAGGAAAATACCTATTTATCATTAATATAATAATATAATAATGAGTTTATTCAATACCAAAAAAATATTTACATGTAAAATTACAATATTATGCTGAATAAACTACGACTAATCACAGAAGCGTCACCCCAGAAGAGGCTCAGCTTGTATTGTGATATACTTATTTAGTAAGTTCATACATTTGTATCCTTAATATTAATCTTAATTACTATAATAATTTCTATTATCATTCGAGAACTAAAAGATTACAATGAAATTTCAGAATTAAGTGAGTTGTCAAAATCAGGAATAGTTCATAATTATATGAGTTGTCATAATCGGGTGTATTGTCATAATCGGGTGTATTGTCATATTCGGGTGTATTGTTATAATCGGGAATATTGTTCTAATCATGTTGTCGTAATTTTATGTAATGTAATTAGGTATAGCGTCAAATTCAAGTCTATTATTTTATATTATATTATTTACCTATATTATATTATTAACACATTTTATATTATTTACATATTTGAATTTACAAACTTATGAAATATTGTTCTGTCACTTTCCCCTATCCATGTTTTAATTTTTTGTTTAAAGTGTTTGTATTGTTGTATATTTTTTAAAAAATCGGGAATTATTGAAAATATTCTAGGTGCTAGATAGGAACAGCATTTTTGACCTGCAGTTTTTTCGCATCTTGGTGTAATATATGCTCTTCTCTTAATTCTCGTTTCGTACTTGTGAGAAATGGGTTCTATTTTAATTTTTTTTTGTTTAGTAAATAATAATATTTTTAAACAAAAAATCTGCCGAATATCTAATAGCCCCGATAATTTAAATAGGGAGTTTGTGGAGTAAGTACGACTTTTCCCATATATTATTTTTATTAGCCATTTTTGAATAATGTCTACTTTTTGTAGGTAAAAGTTACTTACTCCGCCCCATCCTATTATTCCATAACTCAACTGCGATTGAATTAATCCATAATAGAGCGTCTTTAGGTGAACTTCAGTTAACAATTTTTTAAGGTGTCTAAATTTCCCTAACATGCCTCTTAATTTTTGTACAACCGATTTAATATGAAGGTCCCATCTTAGATGTCTATCAACTATGATACCTAGATATTTAACTGATTTTGCAGCTGGAATTGCACTGGACTGATCTATTTCTAAAGTATTAAAATTCGGTAGATTATTTTCATATGATGTAAATGGTAAATAGTGCGTTTTTTCAATATTTAGTGTGAGAAGGTTATGTTGGAACCACAATTGTATTTTCTTAAAATCCTTTTCAGTTTGACTTTTTAAATCATTCCAATTCGAGTCCTCGTAAAGAATGGCAGTATCGTCCGCAAAACTCATAATTTTTCCTGTGGTATTGAGCTTTAATAAATTATTTATATATATCAGGAATAATAATGGACCCAATACTGTACCCTGAGGAACACCACAAGAGACCAATTCAGGCTCACTGACGACACTGTCAATTTCCACGTATTGGACTCGTCCTGAAAGATAACTTGAAATCAAGTCAAACACTGTGCCTCTTAATCCGTATGACCTTATTTTCTCGAGAAGTTTCGCGTGAGACACAGTATCAAAAGCTTTTGACAAGTCCACAAATATACATAAACTTGGCGTATTTTTGTCTAACTTTTGGTATATATATGAAGTTAACTCATAGATTGCATCTTCTGTGGATTTACCTTTCCTAAAGCCATATTGACACTGTGAAATTAATTCATGTTTATCCAAAAAATGTATTATTCTCTTTTTAAGGACTTTTTCAACAATCTTTGCTATGTTGGATATCAATGAAATAGGTCTATAGTTTGACATCTCTGACTTACTCCCTTTTTTATGCAGTGGTTTAACAATACCTACCTTGAAAACATTTGGGAAACAACCTGTAACCATGCAATTATTAACTAAATAAGTTAAAGGTGTTGAAACTTCTTCACATATATTTTTTAGCGTCTCAGATTTAATTTTATCGTGTCCTGGTGATTTTTTATTCTTAAGTTCATTGATCATATTTTTTATTTCAGATTCTGTAGCAGGATTTAGATACATTGAACTGCACATATTACAGCCGTATGCATAGTCGATCGCCAGCGACTCGCCAGCGATTCGCTGGCGATCCGCCGGCGACTCGCCGGAGATTGTCACCGGAATGTCATTTCACGCAAGTTTTCATGTTCTTTTATAGGGAAAAATTTGATATTCGTTCATTATTTTTTGAGTTTTAAGAAATGAATTATGAATAAAATGCGAGAGATACCGGTGATAATCCCTATAAAAGAAAATAAAAACTTGCGTGAAATGACATTCCGGTGACAATCTCCGGCGAGACGCCACCTTTTTGGGCTTTCGCCGGCGGATCGCCAGCGAATCGCTGGCGAATCGCTGGCGAAACGCCGGAATGAATCTCTGGCGAGTCGCTGGCGATCGACTATGCATACGGCTGTTAGTGTTTTCTCTAAAATCATTTTGAACCTCTTTTACTTGTGGTATTTCTGATGCTAATATTTGGCCAATATTACTAAAATATTTATTAAAATGGTTAGCTATTTCTATTTTCTCTGTTACTATATTCCCGTTTACTAGTTTAATGTTATCTATTTTTGTTTTAGGTCTAACAGAATTGCAAGCCTCGTTTACTGTGTCCCAAAGCCCTTTCGATTTATTTTTAATTTGTTCAATGTTATTCTGAAAATAAGTTGTTTTTGATATGTCGATTAGTCTTTTTGTGTATTTTTTTAAATAATTATACCTAGTTTTTAATTCTATATCATATGGATTTTTTATTGTAGCTTTATATAACTTATTTTTTTCGTTTATTGTTTTTGACAATTTAGGCGTAATCCACTTATTTCGCGAAATATTTTCTTTCTTTATATTTAATGTTTTTGTGTTTTTGTTTATATATTTATTTAGGGTTTGAACAAAGTAATTTGCCGTAATATTTGGGTCATTATTTTGATATAAATAATTCCAATTTTCGTTTTAAAGGTCCAGTTTTAAAGTTTTATAATTAATATACTTCTTTTCATTAGCTTTTATTTTAGTTATTTCTTTTTTATTATAATTTTCAATTTTAAAATGTATGGAAGTTAGTGAATGATCTGTGATATCAGTGTGAAAGATGTATGATTTAATTAGATCTTCGGTAGAATAACTTTTACTTCGGACATAAAAATGATCAAGACAAGTTTTGGATTGAAGTCTAGTTGGTTTGTTAATATAAGAAATATACCCAAATGAACTTAGTATATTTTTATATTCTTCTACATTTCTCTTATCTGATAAAATATTAATATTTATATCACCTACAAAAATATGCATATAGGTGTTTTGGAATTTTTCCAGAAAACTGGGTAAATTTTCATTAAAAGTGTCTACACACGTGTTTGGAGATCTATATATTGAGCTTATGGTAATAATTTTATTGTTGTATTTTAAAGTTACATTTAGTGTTTTTATGTCAAATAACCTTATGATCTCATAATTATATTCAATGGTTAATTTTATGTAAATTATAATACCATCATTTCTGTTTCTATTGCCGTTATTATATAATATATCGAAACCAGCAATAGAAAAAACATTAAGATCATAATTTTTGTTATATGTTTCTGTTAAGACTAGAATATCTATATCGATTTTAAACTGTTGCAAAAGTATTGACAATTCATCCCAATTTTTTTCTATACTATTAATATTCATATGATAAATTTTAAATAAATTAATATTTGATTCACTACAGGTTTCTGTACTAAACAGCTTAAGATTATCGATTATATGTGTATCTACAGGATTATCTTTATATTGTTTGATGTAAGAATCCATAATCTTAGATTATTTATATTTTCTTATTTAAATTTTTAATGGTAATAATAACTAAACAGAATTTAAAGTAGCAAAAAATATATATAAATATATATATATATATATATATATGTATCGTTAATTCGTTCTTCCCTCCATTATAAACACCAGACGGACCGACCTCCAGTATTTCTGTTGCATATATAGCAAAATGCTTCTGTATATATATTAAGGGGAGGTGTCTTTATATGTCCCTCAAGAGAGGGGTAAAGAATTCCATCAATAAAATTCATATATATTTTAAAGATATTGTTTAGTGTTAGTTCCCTCCGATTCTATAGTATTTTTTATGTAATAATTAGTCGCACTTCCCTCAAGCGCTGTTGCCATATTGTGGAGGGCACTACGTGTTAATATTGTTATTCCTTTTATATTATTTAATGCTACAATAAAGTTGTGTATTTTTTAAAGTTTAGCTGATGCGAAAGAGGTACGTAAGTAGCAGGCATGTTGTTACATTTTTTAGTTTTTTGAAAGAAATATTAAATAGTGTAGACATATTTCTTAAAGAAAATTAGGTGGAAACAAGGAAACATGGTGTTTCATATTTTGATTTTTAACTTTAAACAAAAAATTCCGAAATTTGTATATTGGTACGACTATTTACCGATGATTATCATAATAGTGCCCAAAGTTGCGTGGCGCGACGGGCTAGAAGAGCTCTTTGTATTTGACAAATATCTCAAAAACCACTTCCATATAACCGCGTCACGTTATTAATTTTGCTAATAATACTATTATTGATATTTAAGACGAGTAATTTTTTAGTAGGTAAGTAGTATTAATACATTTTGTTTTATAATTTTTGTACTTATTTATGTTTATAAGAATTCTTAATACATCTTATTTTAACTGCGCTTAAATAAATGTTCATTTCTCAGCTAAAGCAATGTTATTAAAAATAAAAAATAAAAATTAAAAAACGCAAGACGAACATAGCTATTGCTTGCATAATTTAAGTAAATGTTCAATTTTGGATTTAACAACTGGAACGCTTCGTTGAAGTTTATTGATTTGGATAAACTCTTTTATCCTCTCACCAGAAGGGTAAGTATTTCGGGCCATATCACTTTTAAAATATTCTATAATCATTTGTACTTCTTCTGGTCTCCAACCTAAAAATTAAAAGGAAAGCTAATACATATATAATACCTTTTAATTTATTTTTTGATAAAAGCGAATAATATAATTATTATTAGTTTGGAACTTAAGTGTTTAGCATTTGTGAAGTAAATTATAAATTCATGTTTCATGACAATACTTTACCTTTTTTAATATTCTGTTTCGTTTTTTTTACAGAGATATTAACAAGATCTGAAAGTGTACGTCCTTTTTTGGTTAAAGGGAAGTCATCGCTGCTTTCTTAATTATCTAAAAATCAAAATAAAAAATGCTGCCAAAGACCAAAGAATTCTAATATTTATATATTTTTCTTTTACAGATTATTATAGTTTTCGGTCTCTCATTAATCACGTTGGCTGCCAAGCCACAATTGTAAAAACGGCCAAATATTTTTTTTTGTTTTACTAGCGTAATTATGTTTACTCGATTTTAATAAAAACATTGTACTTTTTTTGTTTTTTTTTTGGCATTTTTTTTAATGTTCATACTGTCATATTAATACGAGTATATGTATATGAACGACGCGGCCTCTTAGAGAAAAATATTCTGTGGGGCCATGTCATTCATATATGTATGACGCCGTTATTTTCAAAACTGCAGAAGAGAAGAAGAATAAGGAGAAGCAGAAGAAGAAAAAGAGATACAAACAATTTTAATTTTTGGACATTCATTTTTTTTCGTTTCTAGCAAAAAGCAATTACTGCTTAGCGTGAAACGAAAATTTGTTTATTTTGCGAAAGTCCAAGTTTTAAAATTATTTGTTTCTTTGTTTCCGATCATAAAAGTGAAAAAAAGTGACTGCATAAAAAAATACGTTTAAAAAGTGCTATGGACATTTATGTGTACAAAAATTATTGTATGTAGAAAAAAGTCGTACAGTGTGCTAATAAAAATACAGAATGGATATAAAAAAAAAACACAAACAGAACTAAAGAAGTTAGTCTTTAGGTTTTTCGTCATCTGAAGATAAAGAGATTTTAGATTTTACTAGAGTTGCAATCGTCTAAACCAGAACAAACTAAAAAAAAAACATTGCCAATGCAATAATATTTCCACGTTACATACATTTCATTACACGTTAGTTTGGAAAATTTTAGGAAAATATAAGTAAATTCAGTTTTCGCTTAAACAGCATTTATATTATAGATATAAAAATATCTGAACTTCTGAATTACAGACATTTTAAATCAATGAGTGTGACCAAAAAAAAGTTACCCTTTGTAATATCTGCAATTTCTTAAAAAACAGTATAAAACATACGCATAAAAAATTGACAAATTCATAATGAACTATTCAATAAACTTTTTTACTATAAACGGTAACAAAATAAATATTTCTTATAAAATCTTCTGTCAGGTTTAAAATATACAGGTTAAAAATTCAGAAATCCATATTTATTAGTGATACAGTATTCGGAAGAAAATAGGAAAATAATTACAACTCAAATGTGAACAAGACGTAAAATAAAATAGTCAAACTCAAAGCCATATGACACAAATTATAGGGCTACCGTCTTCCTTTGAAGAACAACTTCATCTTTGGCTAATACCGCAGCAGGTATTAAATTAAATTCAAAGGAAAACAACAAAGATAGAAAGTTAATTTCACCACTCTACCTTTCATTTTGCTAGCAAGCGACCTTTAATTTTGCTTACTAAGAATAGATGCAGTTACCATTTTCAACACGTGAATACTTGGTCTCTTCGTAACTAGCCTTATAGAATATTGGTTCATTTTGGTGCTCTTGTTAATTTCATAAGAGACTAGAACTGAGAAAAATCTATTTAAGGACGAAACCGCTCGGTCCAATAATGACCTTCTCCTTAACAAGCAAAATCAAAGGTAGAATGTTAAATTTCTATATCTGTTTTATTCCTTTGTACATAATTCAATACCTGTTGCGGTATTCGCCAATGGAGCAGTTGTTCTTTAAAGGAAGTAGGTTACCCTATAATTTTTTACATTTGGTTTTACGTGTGATTATTTTAATTTATATAACAAAATACTTTTAGTATTTCCTTCAGAATAGAGGGATATAGACATATTTAAACGTAGTTTTAAATTATAAACATTGAAAATTTTAGCATAAGTCTGGCGACAACTTTATTAGTAATACGTTATCAATAAAAATAAATAAATATTCCTGAATTGTATAAAAAACCTATTACCCAGAAGACAAGTAGTATATTTAGCGCAACAGTGTGGCTTTCATTTCTAACAATATCAAAAATTATGATTGGGAAAAATTGTTTGAAATTTAAAATTACGTTTTAATTTTTAATATGTAATTATATCTATCTATTTGTCATATAGAGTATTTTTTCTTTACTATTAAAGGTTACTCTGTATAGTTAATAAGTTGATGCATTGATACAAAATGCTTATCTTTGAACACAAAACTGCATCAAAATTTCATCTTATTTCTGTAAAATCCATATTAATAGTAAAAAATGGACAATAATTATACAAATAACAAAAAATAACAAAATTTAAATAAAATATTTGTAACCTAACCAAAACACTCGACATGCAAATGTTTATCTAAAAACAAAACAAAACTTTCCATGCGTGCAGGCATCTTATTATTAATATATAAATAATTAAAAAATAGATACGACTTACCTTCTTGAAGAGCTAATTTAACAAGTAATTCGCTCCTCGAAGTCATTTTCACATAACATAAATATTTCTCTAAACGTGTAACCTTAAAACTAACTTGAATCTAATAGAATAGCGGTGTTGCCGAATTTCGGAGGGAACAAGAACCGCTATTTCAATTAAAATTATATAAAACCTTGTGGAGGGAACATAGAACGAAATTTCCAACATACAAAGACGATTGCAACGCCACCGGTCAAAACTCCAACTAAACTGCCCACTTTCTCGACAAAAATATACAAACGACCCTCCAGACAATTTTTCTTCAGTGGTTAGGAAGGAGGTTAAGTAGTCCATTAAAATGAAATTTAATGCAAAACCTTGTTCCCTCCAAAATCGGAGGGAAGTAAGTTATATAAGAGGGAAGTACTTCTTCAGTATTTATAGTTTTGAGGGAAGAACGTCTGGGATATACATATATATATATATATATATATATATATATATATATATATATATATATATATATATATATATATATATATATATATATATATATATGTATATCTAAGGGTTAATTCCAAGACTTTTTTTGAGATTTAACGTATAGTTCCGAGACTTTTGTTGAGTTCCAGGACGGTCTTGGAAAATTTATTTGTCTAACGGTTTCTTCCAGGACGGTCTTGGAAATGAAAATAATTATTTGTCTAACGGTTTCTTCCGGGACGGACTCGCAAATATTTTGTCCCGCAACTATACTTTTATCATAATATCAATATATTATTTTGAATTCTTATGTGAGTCATTTTCGATAATATAATATTTTAAAATATCATTATAGAATTGCATTTCACATTGTCTAATTAAATGTTTTCACAGATCAAAGAAAAAATATAATGGCTGAAATCTATAATTTCAATTCAGTCAACACTATTCTTGCAAATTCGATTACACTATAATTTTTTCTTATGTTATTGAACTTCTTGTACCATATTTTTGAAAAAAAAAAAAACAAAAATTTCCCTAAATTTTCTAAATAAAGGTTGATTATAAATAAGTACAAAAATTTTCTTTAATCTAAATTCTAGAAAGAAAAAATTCAGTTATTACTTATTTTAAACTAATTAAGGATCGTAGGTTTAGGATTTAAACCTGAACGGCTGCAAACCTACACTGAAAAACAAAAGACGTTTGTCAGATTTTTATAAACAAATATGCGAATAAATCCAAAATGTAGGATAATTGTATTGAGAATAATAGTAGTATATTATTATCATTTTTGCAGATTAGATAGTTTTTCTGGATTTTCAAGCTGAAGATTGCTTAACTGTACAGAATGATACTTGTACATATAGAAATTATTTGATTGTTCAACGTATTGTATAATTCCGAGACAAAAGTGTCATAAAATATATAGTTCCAGGACATTTTAATCATAAAACGTATAGTTCCAAGACAATCGTGTCATATAGTATAACTCAAGATAGATACTTAGTTACTTAGATCCAGCTTTTCTCTGTAATGGAAAAGTTTGAGCAGGTAAATAAAATTTCATTTGATTTTTCACCAATATAACGATAATTTTTCTTTTAACTAATTATGGATTTTAGATTGTCTACTGATACTCACTGAGTAAAAAATGTTCCGGTTTTTGAGTTGATGTGCGAATATATTTGTTTGGAAAAAGTATCAAAAAATAAATGATATATTTGTTATCCATATTTTTTCCACTTCTGAATCGATCAAAAATATATATATATATATATAGAATGATGGCTCTAAATAAAAAGTAGACAAAATTCGAAATTCGATATTCAATAAATATACAGGATGATACTTTAATTTTACATCTATTGATGTTTTAACGTATTGTATAGTTCCGAGACATTATTGTCATAAAATATATAGTTCCAAGACATTTTAATCATAAATCGTATAGTTCCAAGACAATCAGGTCATAAAGTGTACCTATCGATAAATACTTAGCTCCAGGTTTTCTCTGTAATGCAAAAGTTTGAGCAGGTAATTCAAATTTCATTTGCTTTTCACCAGCATACCGATAATTTTCTCTTTCAACTAATTCTAGATTTTAGATTGCGAAAATGATGTTTAAAAACTGTCTACTAATACTCACTGAGTAAGAATTGTTCCGGTTTTTGAGTTGATATGCGAATATATTTGTTTAGAAAAAGTATCAAAAAACAATTGTTATATTTGTTATCCATTTTATTTCCACTTTTAAATCAATTAAAAACATATACCCAATGATAGCTCTAAATGTAAAATAATTAAATTGTTTGATTTTCGCTAACTGTTACGTTGAAAAATTTATTGTACCGATTTCGAAATTCGAGATTCTATAAATATACAGGATGATACTTTGGTTTTACATCTATTGATTTTTTGACTTATTGTATAGTTCCGAGACATTATTGTCATAAAATATATAGTTCCAAGGCATCATAAATCGTCTAGTTCTAAGACAATCGTGTAATAAAGTTTACCTGTAGATGGATACTTAGATTCAGGCTTTCTCTGTAATTGAAAAGTTTGTGCAGGTAACTCAAATTTTATTTGCTTTTCACCAACATACCGATAATTTTCTTTTTCAAATAATTCTGGATTTTAGATTGCAAAACTCACCTTCAATTTTTTAAAAACTGTCCTTATACTCACTGGGAATATATTTGTTTGGAAAAAGTATTAAAAAACAAATGATATAGTTGTTATCCATATTATTTCCACTTCTGAATCGATTAAAAGTATATACAGAATGATAGCTCTAAATGAAAAGTATACAAAAATATGTCAATTTGTTTTATTTTCACAAATTGCTACGTTGTATAATTTGTTGTACCTAGTTAAAAGTTCGAGATCAATAATTATACAGGATGATACTTGCCATTTGACATCTATTGAATTTTCGACGTATTGTATAGTTTCGAGACATTATTGTCATAAAATATATAGTTCCAAGACATTTTGATCATAAATCGTATAGTTCCAAGACAATCGTGTCATAAAGTGTATCTATAGATATAAACTCAGTTCCAGGTTTTCTCTGTAATAGAAAAATTTGAGCAGGTAATTCAAATTTTATTTGCTTTTCACCAGCATACCGATAATTTTTGTTTAGTTAAAAAAAATAACCAATAACCATTTAATGTCAGTATTTAATTACTAATCTTTGCAAAAATAATATCCGGTCCATTATTTATTAGGACAGTTTTTCGAGCACACCCTGTAGAGCTAATACCAAATCTTTTAATTACAGCAGGGACAGAAGTTGGAAAGGCTTTTCATAGTTCTCCCACCTCACACACAGAAATTGACAGTTTTGCGGCGGACATAACAGAGGTGGACGGGATACATTGGCGTACAAAATTATTTTACAGTTGTTAATAACAATTTCGGGTAAATAGTTCCATAAATTGTTAGCTGTTGAAATTTTGTAGAATTATAATTTGGGATAATATAATACTTGTTTATTAATTATTTCTAGTCCGTAATTACATGCGATTTTGCGGTTCCGCCGGCAATAATTTAAAAGAACTTATTCTATGAAATGACACCGGTAGATAAACATAACCGCGAAATTCTCGAAGGCGACCGACGTGGTATGACGTTTACCTCTCTACCTACCAAAAGCCTTTCTATTATTTCAAAATTACGAAAATCGAGTCATATCCTCTATCCAGTACATATCTAATTAAGTCAGTTTTTCGAGAACACCCTGTATAGCAAACACCAATTGTTGATTTCTGTTAATTTTTCAAAGTTCCAGACCTTGTCCGAGGTTGCAAATGTACCAGTTTGTTAAGAATAATAATATTAACATTTGCAACCAACTTTCAAAACTTTTGCATTTTTTTTTGACAAAATAAGAGGAAAATAAAAAATTATTTTGGTATTTTCACAAAAAAATATTCCCGTGCAAAATTAAATTGGAATAGCTGTTCCAAAAACTTGTATGAGTTATGTCATCGGTTTGCAGCAATTTTGCAATTTTTTGTCTATCATATAAACAAAAAAAACATGTTCCAGACTTTCAAAAAAGTTGCAGATTTGATATAATGTTGAAAATAATACAATAATATATTGCTTCAAGTTTTTAGCAGTTTTGCAATTTTTGTTCTCAACATTATAAACAAAAGCATCATTTTGCTATAAATTAACTAGTTCCGGACCTTGGAAATGGTTGCAACTTAAAACTTATTGTTATTTAGAGCATCCGATTAATATTAAAAAATTGGAAAACTTTTGTAATTAATGTGAAATATTCAAAATAGGATGTCTTCATTGACTGGCCTATCCACCACCTACAGTATATCTTTCAAACTAGTTTATGGCGCGAAATAGTAAAAGGGCGCCAATTACATAAATATATACAAGATTTCAATTGTTCCAAGACACCCCTTCTACCAATAATTAGTGAATTGCATTATCTACGCGGTTATATGGCATTCTGATTTCGACTTCAGTAGTAATAAGTGCTCTAAATTGAATATTTTTATTTTTATTATTCAGAAATGAAAATAAACTACATATCTCAAATTTTGATCCAATTCATGAAAGTCGACAATATGAATGACTTAAATAATCAGATTTATGTGAATGTATATGAACCACTGTTTATTTATATCGAAATGTCCTGGAACTGTATGGTTAATCGAATAAACAAAACCTATCGAGAATGCGCGATTATTTTTTAAATTTTTGATTACCATTCAGAAGTGCATCTTATATATGGCCAATTTAACCTATATATAAGATAATCTTGCTGTTAACAAATCATCAATATGTTTGTCAATCTTCAAGTGATCATTCAGAAATGGAAAAGAACAACAATACTCAAAATTTGATCCAATTAATGCAAGACCACGTTATATATGATTCAAGTAATCAGATTTATGTGAATGTATATGATCTTCTGTGTATTTATATCGAAATGTCCTGGAACTGCATGGTTAATCAAATAATCAAAACCAATCGAGAATGCGTGCCTATTTTTAAAATTTTTAATTATCATTCGGAAGTGCATCTTATATATAGCCGATTCAACCTATATATAAGACAATGTTGCTGTTAATTAATCATTACTATGTTTATCAATTTTCAAGTGATTATTCAGAAATGGAAATAAACTACATATCTTAAATTTTGATCCAATTTATGAAAGACGACATTATGTATGACAAATAATCAAATTTATGTGAATGTATAATATGAACTTTTGTGCATTTATATCGAAATGTCCTGGAACTGCATGGTTAATCAAATAATCGAAACCTATCGAGAATGCGTGCCTATTTTTAAAATTTTTAATTATCATTCGGAAGTGCATCTTATATATAGCCGATTCAACCTATATATAAGACAATGTTGCTGTTAATTAATCATTACTATGTTTATCAATTTTCAAGTGATTATTCAGAAATGGAAATAAACTACATATCTTAAATTTTGATCCAATTTATGAAAGACGACATTATGTATGACAAATAATCAAATTTATGTGAATGTATAATATGAACTGCTGTGCATTTATATCGAAATGTACTGGAACTGCATGGTTAATCAAATAATCGAAACCTATCGAGAATGCGTGCCTATTTTTAAATTTTTTAATTATCATTTGGAAGTGCATCTTATATATAGCCGATTCAACCTATATATAAGACAATGTTGCTGTTAATTAATCATTACTATGTTTATCAATTTTCAAGTGATTATTCAGAAATGGAAATAAACTACATATCTTAAATTTTGATCCAATTTGTGAAAGACGACATTATGTATGACAAATAATCAAATTTATGTGAATGTTAATATGAACTTCTGTGCATTTATATCGAAATGTCCTGGAACTGCATGGTTAATCAAATAATCGAAACCTATCGAGAATGTGTGCCTATTTTTAAAATTTTTAATTATCATTCGGAAGTGCATCTTATATATAGCCGATTCAACCTATATATAAGACAATGTTGCTGTTAATTAATCATTACTATGTTTATCAATTTTCAAGTGATTATTCAGAAATGGAAATAAACTACATATCTTAAATTTTAATCCAATTTATGAAAGACGACATTATTTATGACAAATAATCAAATTTATTATTATTAATCAAATAATCGAAACCTATCGAGAATGCGTGCCTGTTTTTAAAATTTTTAATTATCATTCGGAAGTGCATCTTATATATAGCCGATTCAACCTATATATAAGACAATGTTGCTGTTAATTAATCATTACTATGTTTATCAATTTTCAAGTGATTATTCAGAAATGGAAATAAACTACATATCTTAAATTTTGATCCAATTTATGAAAGACGACATTATGTATGACAAATAATCAAATTTATGTGAATGTATAATATGAACTTCTGTGCATTTATATCGAAATGTCCTGGAACTGCATGGTTAATCAAATAATCGAAACCTATCGAGAAGGCGTGCCTATTTTTAAAATTTTTAATTATCATTCGGAAGTGCATCTTATATATAGCCGATTCAACCTATATATAAGCCAATGTTGCTGTTAATTAATCATTACTATGTTTATCAATTTTCAAGTGATTATTCAGAAATGGAAATAAACTACATATCTTAAATTTTGATCCAATTTATGAAAGACGACATTATGTATGACAAATAATCAAATTTATGTGAATGTATAATATGAACTGCTGTGCATTTATATCGAAATGTACTGGAACTGCATGGTTAATCAAATAATCGAAACCTATCGAGAATGCGTGCCTATTTTTAAATTTTTTAATTATCATTTGGAAGTGCATCTTATATATAGCCGATTCAACCTATATATAAGACAATGTTGCTGTTAATTAATCATTACTATGTTTATCAATTTTCAAGTGATTATTCAGAAATGGAAATAAACTACATATCTTAAATTTTGATCCAATTTGTGAAAGACGACATTATGTATGACAAATAATCAAATTTATGTGAATGTTAATATGAACTTCTGTGCATTTATATCGAAATGTCCTGGAACTGCATGGTTAATCAAATAATCGAAACCTATCGAGAATGTGTGCCTATTTTTAAAATTTTTAATTATCATTCGGAAGTGCATCTTATATATAGCCGATTCAACCTATATATAAGACAATGTTGCTGTTAATTAATCATTACTATGTTTATCAATTTTCAAGTGATTATTCAGAAATGGAAATAAACTACATATCTTAAATTTTAATCCAATTTATGAAAGACGACATTATTTATGACAAATAATCAAATTTATTATTATTAATCAAATAATCGAAACCTATCGAGAATGCGTGCCTGTTTTTAAAATTTTTAATTATCATTCGGAAGTGCATCTTATATATAGCCGATTCAACCTATATATAAGACAATGTTGCTGTTAATTAATCATTACTATGTTTATCAATTTTCAAGTGATTATTCAGAAATGGAAATAAACTACATATCTTAAATTTTGATCCAATTTATGAAAGACGACATTATGTATGACAAATAATCAAATTTATGTGAATGTATAATATGAACTTCTGTGCATTTATATCGAAATGTCCTGGAACTGCATGGTTAATCAAATAATCGAAACCTATCGAGAAGGCGTGCCTATTTTTAAAATTTTTAATTATCATTCGGAAGTGCATCTTATATATAGCCGATTCAACCTATATATAAGACAATGTTGCTGTTAATTAATCATTACTATGTTTATCAATTTTCAAGTGATTATTCAGAAATGGAAATAAACTACATATCTTAAATTTTGATCCAATTTATGAAAGACGACATTATGTATGACAAATAATCAAATTTATGTGAATGTATAATATGAACTGCTGTGCATTTATATCGAAATGTACTGGAACTGCATGGTTAATCAAATAATCGAAACCTATCGAGAATGCGTGCCTATTTTTAAATTTTTTAATTATCATTTGGAAGTGCATCTTATATATAGCCGATTCAACCTATATATAAGACAATGTTGCTGTTAATTAATCATTACTATGTTTATCAATTTTCAAGTGATTATTCAGAAATGGAAATAAACTACATATCTTAAATTTTGATCCAATTTGTGAAAGACGACATTATGTATGACAAATAATCAAATTTATGTGAATGTATAATATGAACTTCTGTGCATTTATATCGAAATGTCCTGGAACTGCATGGTTAATCAAATAATCGAAACCTATCGAGAATGTGTGCCTATTTTTAAAATTTTTAATTATCATTCGGAAGTGCATCTTATATATAGCCGATTCAACCTATATATAAGACAATGTTGCTGTTAATTAATCATTACTATGTTTATCAATTTTCAAGTGATTATTCAGAAATGGAAATAAACTACATATCTTAAATTTTAATCCAATTTATGAAAGACGACATTATTTATGACAAATAATCAAATTTATTATTATTAATCAAATAATCGAAACCTATCGAGAATGCGTGCCTATTTTTAAAATTTTTAATTATCATTCGGAAGTGCATCTTATATATAGCCGATTCAACCTATATATAAGACAATGTTGCTGTTAATTAATCATTACTATGTTTATCAATTTTCAAGTGATTATTCAAAAATGGAAATAAACTACATATCTTAAATTTTAATCCAATTTGTGAAAGACGACATTATGTATGACAAATAATCAAATTTATGTGAATGTATAATATGAACTTATGTGCATTTATATCGAAATGTACTGGAACTGCATGGTTAATCAAATAATCGAAACCTATCGAGAATGCGTGCCTATTTTTAAAATTTTTAATTATCATTTGGAAGTGCATCTTATATATAGCCGATTCAACCTATATATAAGACAATGTTGATGTTAATTAATCATTACTATGTTTATCAATTTTCAAGTGATTATTCAGAAATGGAAATAAACTACATATCTTAAATTTTGATCCAATTTGTGAAAGACGACATTATGTATGACAAATAATCAAATTTATGTGAATATATAATATGAACTTCTGTGCATTTATATCGAAATGTACTGGAACTGCATGGTTAATCAAATAATCGAAACCTATCGAGAATGCGTGCCTATTTTTAAAATTTTTAATTATCATTTGGAAGTGCATCTTATATATAGCCGATTCAACCTATATATAAGACAATGTTGCTGTTAATTAATCATTACTATGTTTATCAATTTTCAAGTGATTATTCAGAAATGGAAATAAACTACATATCTTAAATTTTGATCCAATTTGTGAAAGACGACATTATGTATGACAAATAATCAAATTTATGTGAATGTATAATATGAACTTCTGTGCATTTATATCGAAATGTCCTGGAACTGCATGGTTAATCAAATAATCGAAACCTATCGAGAATGCGTGCCTATTTTTAAAATTTTTAATTATCATTTGGAAGTGCATCTTATATATAGCCGATTCAACCTATATATAAGACAATGTTGCTGTTAATTAATCATTACTATGTTTATCAATCTTCAAGTGATTATTCAGAAATGGAAATAAACTACATATCTTAAATTTTGATTCAATTTATGAAAGACGACATTATGTATGACAAATAATCAAATTTATGTGAATGTATATGAACTTCTGTGCATTTATATCGAAATATCCTGGAACTGCATGGTTAATCAAATAATCGAAACCTATCGAGAATGCGTGCCTATTTTTAAAATTTTTAATTATCATTCGGAAATGCATCTTATATATAGCCGATTCAACCTATATATAAGACAATGTTGCTGTTAATTAATCATTACTATGTTTATCAATTTTTAAGTGATTATTCAGAAATGGAAATAAACTACATATCTTAAATTTTGATCCAATTTGTGAAAGACGACATTATGTATGACAAATAATATCAAATTTATGTGAATGTATAATATGAACTTCTGTGCATTTATATCGAAATGTCCTGGAACTGCATGGTTAATCAAATAATCGAAACCTATCGAGAATGCGTGCCTATTTTTAAAATTTTTAATTATCATTCGGAAGTGCATCTTATATATAGCCGATTCAACCTATATATAAGACAATGTTGCTGTTAATTAATCATTACTATGTTTATCAATTTTCAAGTGATTATTCAGAAATGGAAATAAACTACATATCTTAAATTTTGATCCAATTTGTGAAAGACGACATTATGTATGATAAATAATCAAATTTATGTGAATGTATAATATGAACTTCTGTGCATTTATATCGAAATGTACTGGAACTGCATGGTTAATCAAATAATCGAAACCTATCGAGAATGCGTGCCTATTTTTAAAATTTTTAATTATCATTTGGAAGTGCATCTTATATATAGCCGATTCAACCTATATATAAGACAATGTTGCTGTTAATTAATCATTACTATGTTTATAAATTTTTAAGTGATTATTCAGAAATGGAAATAAACTACATATCTTAAATTTTGATCCAATTTGTGAAAGACGACATTATGTATGACAAATAATCAAATTTATGTGAATGTATAATATGAACTTCTGTGCATTTATATCGAAATGTCCTGGAACTGCATGGTTAATCAAATAATCGAAACCTATCGAGAATGCGTGCCTATTTTTAAAATTTTTAATTATCATTCGGAAGTGCATCTTATATATAGCCGATTCAACCTATATATAAGACAATGTTGCTGTTAATTAATCATTACTATGTTTATCAATTTTCAAGTGATTATTCAGAAATGGAAATAAACTACATATCTTAAATTTTGATCCAATTTGTGAAAGACGACATTATGTATGACAAATAATCAAATTTATGTGAATGTATAATATGAACTTCTGTGCATTTATATCGAAATGTCCTGGAACTGCATGGTTAATCAAATAATCGAAACCTATCGAGAATGCGTGCCTATTTTTAAAATTTTTAATTATCATTCGGAAGTGCATCTTATATATAGCCGATTCAACCTATATATAAGACAATGTTGCTGTTAATTAATCATTACTATGTTTATCAATTTTCAAGTGATTATTCAGAAATGGAAATAAACTACATATCTTAAATTTTGATCCAATTTGTGAAAGACGACATTATGTATGACAAATAATCAAATTTATGTGAATGTATAATATGAACTTCTGTGCATTTATATCGAAATGTCCTGGAACTGCATGGTTAATCAAATAATCGAAACCTATCGAGAATGCGTGCCTATTTTTAAAATTTTTAATTATCATTCGGAAGTGCATCTTATATATAGCCGATTCAACCTATATATAAGACAATGTTGCTGTTAATTAATCATTACTATGTTTATCAATTTTCAAGTGATTATTCAGAAATGGAAATAAACTACATATCTTAAATTTTGATCCAATTTGTGAAAGACGACATTATGTATGACAAATAATCAAATTTATGTGAATGTATAATATGAACTTCTGTGCATTTATATCGAAATGTCCTGGAACTGCATGGGTAATCAACTAATCGAAACCTATCGAGAATGCGTGCCTATTTTTAAAATTTTTAATTATCATTCGGAAGTGCATCTTATATATAGCCGATTCAACCTATATATAAGACAATGTTGCTGTTAATTAATCATTACTATGTTTATCAATTTTCAAGTGATTATTCAGAAATGGAAATAAACTACATATCTTAAATTTTGATCCAATTTGTGAAAGACGACATTATGTATGACAAATAATCAAATTTATGTGAATGTAAATGAACTTCTGTGCATTTATATCGAAATGTCCTGGAACTGCATGGTTAATCAAATAATCGAAACCTATCGAGAATGCGTGCCTATTTTTAAAATTTTTAATTATCATTCGGAAGTGCATCTTATATATAGCCGATTCAACCTATATATAAGACAATGTTGCTGTTAATTAATCATTACTATGTTTATCAATTTTCAAGTGATTATTCAGAAATGGAAATAAACTACATATCTTAAATTTTGATCCAATTTATGAAAGACGACATTATGTATGACAAATAATCAAATTTATGTGAATGTATAAGAACTTCTGTGCATTTATATCGAAATGTCCTGGAACTGCATGGTTAATCAAATAATCGAAACCTATCGAGAATGCGTGCCTATTTTTAAAATTTTTAATTATCATTCGGAAGTGCATCTTATATATAGCCGATTCAACCTATATATAAGACAATGTTGCTGTTAATTAATCATTACTATGTTTATCAATTTTCAAGTGATTATTCAGAAATGGAAATAAACTACATATCTTAAATTTTGATCCAATTTATGAAAGACGACATTATGTATGACAAATAATCAAATTTATGTGAATGTATAATATGAACTGCTGTGCATTTATATCGAAATGTACTGGAACTGCATGGTTAATCAAATAATCGAAACCTATCGAGAATGCGTGCCTATTTTTAAAATTTTTAATTATCATTTGGAAGTGCATCTTATATATAGCCGATTCAACCTATATATAAGACAATGTTGCTGTTAATTAATCATTACTATGTTTATCAATCTTCAAGTGATTATTCAGAAATGGAAATAAACTACACATCTCAAATTTGGATAAAATTTATGAAATATGAATCACTTAAATAATTAGATTTATGTGAATGTGTATGAACCACTGTGTATTTATATCGAAATGTCCTAGAACTGTATGGTTAATCGCAACCTATTGAGAATGCACGAAAATTTTTTAAGTTTTTGATTACCATTCAGAAGTGCATCTTATATATGGGCGAATCAACCTATATATAAGATAATCTTGCTGTTAACAAATCATTACTATGTTTGTTAATCTTCAAGTGATCATTCAGAAATGGAAAAAAACAACATATCTCAAAATTTTATCCAAATTTATGTGAATGTATAATATGAACTTCTGTGCATTTATATCGAAATGTCCTGGAACTGCATGGTTAATCAAATAATCGAAACCTATCGAGAATGCGTGCCTATTTTTAAAATTTTTAATTATCATTCGGAAGTGCATCTTATATGTAGCCGATTCAACCTATATATAAGACAATGTTGCTGTTAATTAATCATTACTATGTTTATCAATTTTCAAGTGATTATTCAGAAATGGAAATAAACTACATATCTTAAATTTTGATCCAATTTATGAAATACTACATTATGTATGACAAATAATCAAATTTATGTGAATGTATAATATGAACTGCTGTGCATTTATATCGAAATGTACTGGAACTGCATGGTTAATCAAATAATCGAAACCTATCGAGAATGCGTGCCTATTTTTAAAATTTTTAATTATCATTTGGAAGTGCATCTTATATATAGCCGATTCAACCTATATATAAGACAATGTTGCTGTTAATTAATCATTACTATGTTTGTCAATCTTCAAGTGATTATTCAGAAATGGAAATAAACGACACATCTCAAATTTGGATAAAATGTATGAAATATGAATGACTTAAATAATTAGATTTATGTGAATGTGAATGAACCACTGTGTATTTATATCGAAATGTCCTAGAACTGTATGGTTAATCGCAACCTATTGAGAATGCACGAAAATGTTTTAAGTTTTTGATTACCATTCAGAAGTGCATCTTATATATGGGCGAATCAACCTATATATAAGATAATGTTGCTGTTAACAAATCATTACTATGTTTGTTAATCTTTAAGTGATCATTCAGAAATGGAAAAAAACAACATATCTCAAAATTTTATCCAATTAATGCAAGACGACGTTATATATGATTCAAGTAATGAGATTTATGTGAATGTATATGATCTTCATTCCTATGTTTGTCAATCTTCAAGTGATTATTCAGAAATGGAAATAAACTACATATCTTAAATTTTGATCAAATGTATGAAAGACGACAATATGAATGACTTAAATAATCAGATTTATGTGAATGTATATGAACCACTGTGTATTTATATCGAAATGTCCTGGAACTGCATGGTTAATCGAATAATCGAAACCTATCGAGAATGCGCGATTATTTTTTAAATTTTTGATTACCATTCAGAAGTTCATCTTATATATGGCCAATTTAACCTATATATAAGATAATCTTGCTGTTAACAAATCATTACTATGTTTGTCAATCTGTAAGTAATCATTCAGAAATGGAAAAAAAAAACAACATATCTCGAAATTTGATCCAATTAATGCAAGACGACGTTATATATGATTCAAGTAATCAGATTTATGTGAATGTATATGATTTTCTGTGTATTTATATCAAAATGTCCTGGAACTGCATGGTTAATCAAATATTCCAAATGTAATGAAAATGCGTGAATATTTTTAAAACTTTCGATTACCATTCGAGAGTACATCCTATATATGGCCGATTTAACCTATATATAAAGCAATGTTGCTGTTAATAAATCATTACTATGTTTCTCAATTTTCAAGTTACCATTCAAAAATGGAAATAGACAACATATATCTCGAATTTTAATCCAATTCATGAAAGACGACATTATATATGATTCAAATAATCAGATTTATGTGAATGTATTATCGCTTTCTCTACTTTTAACTATTTCCTTTTCTTGGCGTTCTGTTTTCGCGTGCGTATCTTTGATTTCCTCTTTTTCTTGTTCGTCTGGCACGTTTTCATTCACTGCACTTTCGTCTGTAACCGCGTTAATGTTTTTTACGTTTGTTGATAATGGTGTTGGTATTGCAAATAAATCTAGATTGTCTTCATAATATGTTAAGCTGGTTATTGGAGTTTCAGGTGCACTATTGGGTCTAGGTCGTTCGATTTCAGGAGGAGTAGTTGGGCGATCGGCACATAATATGTTTTCAGCCAGATCCATTTTTTTTAAAGCATCCAAAGTGAAGACTTCTTGATTAACAATTAGAGTACGACCTTTTATTTTAGCAAAATAATTATGAGATCTTGCGTTATTTAGATGTTTTCTTAGTATTTTTGCATCTAGTCTGTCTTGATAAGATAAATCTTGAGTAAAGTATATGTCTGTACCCTTAAGTTTGTAACAGTATTTCAAAATCAGATTTTTTTTCAGACAAGAGACAAACTCAACTTTTATTGCTCTGTTGTTACCAGTTTTTATTGGATAAATATTATTTATATCATCGATAGTTACATCCAGATTCAGTAACTCTCTAATTCTTTCTAAAACTACATTAACAAAGTCTACATTTTCGTCTATTTTAAAACCAAAAATCAGTAAATTATTTTTTCGCAATTGCCTGTCGTAGTATATACATTTAGATTCAAGTTGCTTGTATTTCTGATCAAGATCATCTACCCTATTTAAACATAAATCAATTTTTTTAATTATTTTTTTATTTTCTGTTTGAATCTCTTGTTTTAATTCATGTTTAATTTGTTCGTCCTCTGTTTTAATTACATTTAATATTTTCTGTAGAAGCTCAGCATTTGTTAGATCTTTCTCGCCCATTATTCTGACATATTATATTATATATAATTTGATTTCCAAAATTCGTCCGCTACTGGTGTAAATATAGGTGAAATTAATTCTGTTTGAGAGATATATCTATATACACTAGTTTTTTTGTGACTGTAGTCTTATCGCTTTTACTGATTTTTATTTAATTATTGATGCAATTTCTTTGGAAATTAATTAACACTTACAGTTCTCAGATGTATGTACTTGTAGGCCACTATTTTATGAATCTTGTAAGACTAATTTCAAGATTTTCCGTTCACTATAACCTATCACAAACTGGATTTGTTTAGGAGCACTTTATTTTGTCTGTTTGACTATAAAAGTGATTTAAAACCGATTGAATGAATAGTTAAAAGGATTCACCTTTTAATACAATACCTATATTACATTTGTCCTCGGTTTAAAAGACATTTATAAAATATATTATTTTAGTGTTAATAAAATGTAATATCCTAGTCTCTACTTCACATTTAAATTATTGATAGGTATTCTAAAGATTTGAGAGTAAGTAATCGTTAAATATGTATTATTATTTGTATTTATTTTTATCTAATAATATTTATTTAAGTTATTAATAAACATATTTTAAGAATGTTCTATTTTATTATTTATTGATATATCTTATATTTATTTAATAATAATATGCAGAACCAACTCTCCACATCAGACCCCTGCTTATAACAAATTAATTCCTCAAATTTGGTATAATCGACCTAAATTATTTTGTAAAATAAAAGTTTCGAACTTACTAGTTCCATTCTTTATTTTATAAAATAATTTATGTGGAAATCATTTAAAATTTAATTTAAAACTACTACCTACTCCTAAAAATTACAATTTGAATTTACCGCCATCTGTCAATTGTCATTTTAGTTCCAGCTCCAAACACAAGGTGGCGCTAATTTGGTTTAAAAGTTTAACATTGAAGATACGTGCTTTGTGCTTGTAGCAGAGCTATATCAAGCTAGCGGGCACTCTGTGGCGGCACCATTCAAGACCTGGTGGGTTTTTTGTTACACTATTTGCAAATTTGTAGCTTAGCCCAGGTCCGAAAAAACAGCGGATCCGCTAGCTTGAATTTCTATAAATTCCATAGTAGCGGCACAGATTCAGACCCAGCTAGGGATGTTGCGATACCAGTAAAGTATCGATACTGGTATCGAAAGGGTATCGGAACAAAAGTATCGATACCTATATTGGAAAGAGTACTGAACAACAAAAAAAAAAAGGTCATAGGGTACATGCTGACATATACCACAAAATGATCCTACAATATACATTTTGTAGTAAAATTATTGAAAGTAGTAGTATCGAAGTATCGAAACAAAAGTAGTACCCATATGAGTAAAGTATCGAAAGCAAAGTATCGGGTACTAAATTACCCGGTATCGAAAGAAAAGTATCGATACCAGTATCATATCAGTAGTATCGCAACATCCCTGGACCCAGCTGGTTTTTCGTAACTTTTTTATAGCTTTTTTGTTACGCTAGTCTCCCTTTTGTAGCTTGTACTGAACCTGAAAAAAGCGCGGATCCGCTAACTTAGCGGATATTTGTAGCGGCACCAGCCCGGACCCGGCTCATATTTTGTAACTTTTTTGTAGCTTTTTTGTTACGCCTGTCTCGATTTCTTTGCGAGGCCTGAACGTGAGTAATAATCGTTTTTCCATGAGCGTGAGAGAAAAGTGCGTTAATATAATCTCAAGTTTCGGCCTCTACAAGTAATATGTGCAACTCGACAGTGTGACTATCTGTTGCTAGATGGCACCAGTATTGCATTTCACGAATTATGGCCATCTTCCATCCAATATATTTTTGAGAATTTTAAATATAATTTCAAAATCGGACATTTTCAACGGTATGTATATTAATTATTTGTCCGATATTAATGTAAAATACATATTGACAAGATTATTAAAATAGTTGTATGCCGGACGCCACTATTTTCCCGATCGGGTGTTTTCGGTTATTTTTACTGCTAAAACCTTACTGCTAACTTCACACCAGTGGTAATAGCTACCAAGCAATTCGCTGTTCTCACTATATACAGGGTATTCCATCTCAGACGAGCCACCCCGTATAGTTCTTATCCCATAGTAATTGGAAAAATTTCCCGAAACACATCGGATGATTTTCTTTTCGTGTTCTTACGCCTCTAAAGTAAGCAATATTGGGGTAGCCATTGTACCAATAGACTATCCCAATAATACACTAACAACGGAGCAGGGAGACCTAATAAGGACTGCACTGCTCGACAGACTCGAAGAACTAGACGAAGGAGGACTTTCACCCAGGTTCTCCGAAGCTAGGATAAGAAACGGGAGTTTAAACCTTTCTTGCGTTGACCAAGCAACGAGAGATTGGGTTAAGCAGACCGTCAAAAGCATGGTACCTTGGGATGGTGCTAAACTCAGAGTCATAGACTCTGGGGAAGTAATCAAACCCAAGTTTACCATGACATGGATACCGGGACCCGCAGTGGAACCGGAAAGAATAATGAAGAGACTGAGAATCCAAAATTCGGGGCTCTAAACGGGGAACTGGAGGGTTACTGGAAGGAAGTTGGACCCCAGGGGACAGCAACTTTTCATAACCATGAATTCCGTCTCTTGGAAGAAGATAAAGAAGAGGCAGGGAATACTGTTCCTCAATTTTTCCAATATCTCCATAAAAGAAATTTGAGGAAAGACGGAACGGGCGACTCCTGCTGCTCCTGAAACTTCTCAGGAAAAAAAAACACCTACTGAGGTAGGAGATAACATACCAGAGGAGAATCAGTCCTTGATCGTAGAACCACAAGAAAGTAGGGCTGCAGAACAAGAGACTGAGGCTCCAATGGAAATAGGGGTCTTAGAATCCGCAGCACGCGAGCTAGGTGAAGACGAGGAGAGGACTATTTTAGGGGACTCACCGCTGTCTAACCCGGCTGACGTGCCGGAGGAGGATGAGGACCCTACATCAAGAAGTAGGGGGTACCTAAAAAAAAAAAAATATGAAGGTAATCCAAGCAAATATACATCACTGTTGGGCGGCAACAGCTGTCCTACAACGATGTATAATAAAACAAGACATTAATCTTGCTCTAATCCAAGAACCTCTTATATACAAGGGGCGAATTAGAGGGTTGCATTTATCAGGGGCCTATGACCTGATTTATTCAGCGTCTGGACACCCAAGAACCTGCATTATTGCAAATAAAAGCTTGAAGGTATTTTCACTATGGGAATTTTGTACAAATGACCTAGTGACAATATCCTTAAAGCTAGACGGAGGAACTAATCTGATTGTTGGATCCGTATATCTACCATATGACCAACCTGGGCTCCCTCCCACCAAGGAGGTAAAAGAACTGGTTAGTCATTGTGAAAAAAACAAAATCGAACTTCTTCTAGGGTGTGATGCCAATGCTCACCATATAGTATGGGGAAGCACTGACATTAATAACCGAGGAGAAGCTCTTCTGGAATTTATTGCATCCAATAAACTAGAAGTTGCAAACGTTGGAAATGAACCAACCTTCGTAACATCTGTGCGAAGGGAGGTAATTGATATAACCCTAGGTACACAACGGACATGTTCATTGGTGGGGAAGTGGCACGTCTCACAAGAAGCGTCACTTTCCGACCATAAACATATCCTGTTTGAGCTGGGTACTAAAACCTCGGGTGAGAAGACATATCGTAATCCTAGGACTTGTAACTGGGGAACTTTCAAGGAAGAACTCAAACAGCGACTTGAAGACTGTCCTCCGTTACCAAAGAATTCAGTGGAAGTTGAGTTTATATCAGAGTTTCTGACACGAGCCCTAACCAACACATTTGAAAAAAACTGTCCTTTCAAAAATTAGGAAAGAGGATCGAGACGCTGTATGGTGGAATCGAGACCTTTACAAAAAAAGAGCAGAAGTTCGTAAACTCTTCAACCTGTCCAAAAGATCAGGGAACTGGGAAGCCTATAAGGCGTGCCGAAGAGAATATGGCTATGCCATGAGGAAAGCCAAAGAAATTTCCTGGAAGAAATTCTGTGACGGCATTGAAAGCCTTCCAGAATGTGCCAGACTCAGGAAAACTCTACAGAGAGATAAGCAAGGATGCATGGGATCTCTGAAAAATCAACAAGGAAAACTTACAAAAACAGAGGAGGAGACCTTATATTTACTGCTAAAGTCACACTTTCCTGGATATAAGATTATTCTTGACCAATAGAACAGGAGTACTGAGGCACTAATTTCTAGGGCCTCAAAAACAAACTGGTCTCTTGCAAACTCAATAGTAAACAGAACAAAACTTGTGTGGGCGATAAATTCCATTCAACCATACAAAACAGCTGGACCTGATGGTATAATCCCGGCACTTCTACAAAAGGGCCAGGAAGTACTGGAGGGACCACTGTGTAAACTATTTCGAGCTAGCATAGCCCTCGGATATGTTCCACAAAGCTGGAGGTGTGCAAGGGTGGTCTTCATTCCCAAACCCGGGAAAGCGTCATACGAGGAGACCAAATCTTTCAGACCAATCATTCTAACGTCATTTCTCCTAAAAACATTGGAAAAATTGATCGATAGATATATACGGGACGATGTTCTACGGGATAAACCGATACATCGATACCAGTTTGCCTACCAATCTGGAAAGTCTTGCGATGCAGCCATACATAGGCTAATTTAACGGGGTGAACAAGCATTGGAAAGCAAAGAAATAGCACTAGGAGTCTTCCTAAATATAGAAGGAGCCTTTGACTCGGCTTCATACAATTCAATACTGGGATCTATGCAAAGGCGTGGAGTAGCCCACTGCATTACTAGGTGGGTAGAGTTCATGCTTAATCATAGAACCATTACCATTAATCTCCTTAACACAACAAGAGAGGTCTCAGTTAACAAGGGAAGCCCGCAGGGAGGAGTGTTATCTCCTCTTATTATGTGGACCTTGGTGGTTGGTGACCTCTTATGGGAGTTAGAGAGAGAAAACTTATACACACAAGCATTTGCAGACGACATAAGCATCGTAGTAAACGGTAAATTTCGGACTGTTGTATCCGAAAGGATGCAGCGGGCACTAAATATCGTCGAAAGATGGTGCCTAAAAGAGGGATTGTCCACAAACCCGACAAAATCCTCTGTTGTTGCATTCACAAGAAAAAGGAACCTTCAAGGAATGAAGGAGCTTTATATGTGGGGACAATATCTAAAAATGACAAAGGAGGTTAAATATCTTGGAATCACTCTCGATGACAAGCGTAGCTTCTGCAGCCATATAGAAAAAAACAACAGAAAAAGCTGTAAGAATACTATGGGCCTGTAGACGGATGGTAGGGAACGCATGGGGGCTTAAACCAAGTATGATGCATTGGCTTTACACTATGGTTGTATTACCTGTTATAATTTACTCATCAGCCATATGGTGGTACAAGACTAAAAGCATAACAGCTAACAGAAAATTAGACAAGGTATAAAGACTAGTCTGTCTAATAATAACATGGGCATTTAGAACTACGCCCACAGCAGCAATGGAGCTACTGCTAGGTCTTCCTCCACTACACCTTGTGGTGGAGAAGGAGGCTATGGCGGCGGCATACAGGCTGTTTACTAATGGATTTGGATGGGAACTTTCGAGAAAAGGACACCACACAATGATATTAGAGAAATTAAAACAAAATCCGGTACTAAGAATGCCATCGGATAGAACGCCCATTATTCACGACTTCAGGAAACCTTTTGATATTCAAATACCAGCCGGGAAAAAAGGGAAAAACAAAACGAATCAATCTGGTATACAGAATGAAAAACAGCACAGGAGCTGGGATCTACCATGTGAACTCAGGGAGGACAATTAGTTTGAGCCTGGGGTCACTGACAACAGTCTTCCAGGCTGAAGTAACAGCAATAAATGCCTGCGCCAAAGTCATGCTAAACGACTCTCTTAGAGATAAGAGAATCGTTATCATGACAGACAGTCAGGCAGCCCTTAAAGCACTAAAAAGGGTAGAAGTACAATCTAAATCAATATTTGATTGCCAACAGTCCCTCCAGGCTCTGGCAGAACATAACAAGGTCACTCTTGAATGGGTGCCAGGTCATGAGGGAGTGTTTGGAAACGAAAAAGCAGACCTCCTAGCAAGGAAGGGAGCGGAAAAAACTCTTATTGGACCAGAACCCACATGTGGTATCTCATACCAACATGTTAAATGGGTGTTAAAGGAACAATCAAAAAAATCAAAACTGCGTTTTTAAATGAAATGTTTAATTTGTCTTCCATTGACTTCCATGCAATAATAAATTCTCTCGAACTAATAAATAAAAAAAATCAAAACCTTTTCTTGTCTTGCCTTCATTTTTTGTTTTTAGAAGGTGTTTATCACGTTTCTTCGATCATTTCATGTGATAAAACAATTATTTTTTTTTAAGAATGTGATTTTTTTCATACACCGTTGTAAAGAGGCTTTCAAGACCTTACAAATGATGTATCACTCAACCCTTCTTCCCTATTCCATTTTGAGGGCTTGAAGCGCCCCCTCATAGGGGGTTAGCGCCCCCTCATAGGGGGTTGCTGGTTCAAGCCTCAAATATACGTCAAAAGATGTCCCCCAAAGAAAACCATCCGACGTGGTTCGGGAAATTTTTCCAAATACTATGGGATAAGAAATATACAGGATGGCTCGTCTGAGATGGAACACACTGTATAGTTGTGATCCAACAGAATTAAACACTGGTCCATAAATACTGCAAAACGATTGGTTAAGGAAATCATTTAAAAAAGATGTAAGAATATTCTTGATTCAACAAAAGTATAAATACATAAACAACACTAAAAAACATTTAAAAACAAATGTCCGATTTTGAGATTATATCTAAATTTCTCCAAAATATATTGAATGGAAGATGGCCATAATTCGTGAAATGCAATACTGGTGCCATCGATCAACAGATAGTCACACCATCGAGTTGCACATATTACCATTGTATAAAGAACTATAGTAGGATGATCGCCATGTAAAAGTTATTGGAGGCAATCGCGCCCGACATCTATTGGTACAATCATTGAACTAACGATTTTATTTATTGGTTATATACACCCTCTACGTCAGATGTTAGAACTTTATAAGTGACAATTCTGTCAAATTAATTGTCAATATATATTTTTTTAGTTATTTGGCTTAAATATAATTAAAAATTAGTGATTCTTGTGAAGAATCAATAAATAATAGCATTCCACAAGATATTCGCCTATATTTAAAAATAAACTGAGATTTTAATGAAACTAAAAGCAATCTGATTATCAGCGTTAAAAAGTAAAACTTTCTCGTAAGCCTCCATAACGAATATTTAGAGTACTCGTCTATGAATCGAAAGGTTCCGAGTTCAAACCCACGAGTAGACACTTTTTTTTTATTAATTTTATTTTCTAAATTGGTAAAACTTAAATTAATTTCAAAACATGAATTTTACGTTAATGACATCTAAATCTTCATGCTCAAATTTCGTCTTTTTGCTATGGCCACTCGGGATCATCAAATTATAATAGAATATTATAAGGTCCGGTAATTTTATTTAAATCTTTTGACAATGAAACTAAAAATGTGTGTGTCTAAGGAGAAATATACCGAAAATAACAAGTATTTAAATTTTGCTAATAAATTTGTATTAGGTATGTGTTAAAAGCAAATACATCATTTTGGATGTGAAAATACAAAATGTCTGCATCAAGAAAACACGAAATTACATTTTTCTTTAATCTACGTAAAAGAGTGCGAATTAAAATTTTTTTACTGAAAAATATTAGGTACCTAACAGGTTTATTCATTATAAATTACCCTCCCTTTATGCCATAATTATTATTGTATAATGTCATTGACCGAATTTTGTAAAAATGTCATCAAATGACCATATCAGTGGCGTGCATATTTCACAGGATTTAACATGAATATTTTTTAATAGGGATAGCATACATATATATTTTATTCAATTTTTAAATGTTTTTTATTCTTTCCTGATTAATTAAACGTCAAATATCTTATAAATATTTACACTTTTTCTTCCTCACTGTAAACTACCTATATTTGGATTATTATCAAACATAATAGTTGTGATTTTCATAACTTTTACTTTAATAATGTTAACTTTTTCATATTAACATTATCAACGTTAAATTACTCGAGAACAGACAGTATAAGATAGGGTTATCAATAATATACATTTGTGAAATTAAAAAAAAATATATCCCAGAAATTTAATAACAGAGGGTATCCCATTTAAAAAAGTTTATTTGTGTTGTATTCCTTAAAATATGAATACGTCTTTTTATGGTATATTTAAAAAAAGTCAGTCATATCCACAAACTTTTATTTAAAGCTTTTTTTGAATATGCAATAGTGATTATAAAAGGTGCCTTTAATAATGAATAATCTTGTACATGATTTCAAATAAATTTGTTGAAATTAATTTCATTTGTAAAATGTCACTTCTGCTTCTCCCGTATTGCTAAAAAAAAAAAATTGTGTCCAGGTCTGAGATTTGATGGTGGTAAATATTAATTCTAAATATACATTTTTCAAGTAACATTATCCTCCTGTTTTTAGAAATAAAGGTTACTGCTTTGTCAAATTCACAAACAGTATGTTTATATAATATTAAAAACTTCCCCTACTAAATATTTTGGCTCAATAAAAATAATTTAAAATTAAATTCCAAATATTATCCATATCTCAAAGTGGTCCGAAGTAGATTAAAGGGAAGTAAAAAGCTCAAAGTCTGTCGACCACATAAATTTATTAGGTTGCAAGAGCTTTCGACCTAAAAGGTCATCATCAGGCAAAAAAATTTTTGTGAGTAGGTACAATCTACAATAATAATTTAAGGTATATTCCCTACCATCCGTCTACAGGCCCATAGTATTGTTACAGCTTTTTCTGTTGTTTTTTCTATATGGCTGCAGAAGCTAAGCTTGTCATCGAGAGTGATTCCAAGATATTTAACCTCCTTTGCTATTTTTAGATGTTGTCCCCACATATAAAGCTCCTTCATTCCTTGAAGGTTCCTTTTTCTTGTGAATGCAACAACAGAGGATTTTGTCGGGTTTGTGGACAATCCCTCTTTTAGGCACCATCTTTCGACGATATTTAGTGCCCGCTGCATCCTTTCGGATACAACAGTCCCAAATTTACCGTTTACTACGATGCTTATGTCGTCTGCAAATGCTTGTGTATAAGTTTTCTCTCTCTAACTCCCATAAGAGGTCACCAACCACCAAGGTCCACATAATAAGAGGAGATAACATCCCTCCCTGCGGGCTTCCCTTGTTAACTGAGACCTCTCTTGTTGTGTTAAGGAGATTACTGGTAATGGTTCTATGATTAAGCATGAACTCTACCCACCTCGTAATGCAGTTGGCTACTCCACGCCTTTGCATAGATCCCAGTATTGAATTGTATGAAGCCGAGTCAAAGGCTCCTTCTATATTTAGGAAGACTCCTAGTGCTATTTCTTTGCTTTCCAATGCTTGTTCAGCCCGTTGAATTAGCCTATGTATGGCTGCATCGCAAGACTTTCCAGATTGGTAGGCAAACTGGTATCGATGTATCGGTTTATCCCGTAGAACATCGTCCCATATATATCTATCGATCAATTTTTCCAATGATTTTAGGAGAAATGACGTTAGAATGAATGGTCTGAAAGATTTGGTCTCCTCGTATGACGCTTTCCCGGGTTTGGGAATGAAGACCACCCTTGCACACCTCCAGCTTTGTGGAACATATCCGAGGGCTATACTAGCTCGGAATAGTTTACACAGTGGTCCCTCCAGTACTTCCTGGCCCTTTTGTAGAAGTGCCGGGATTATACCATCAGGTCCAGCTGTTTTGTATGGTTGAATGGAATTTATCGCCCACACAAGTTTTGTTCTGTCTACTATTGAGTTTGCAAGAGACCAGTTTGTTTTTGAGGCCCTAGAAATTAGTGCCTCGGTACTCCTGTTCTATTGGTCAAGAATAATCTTACATCCAGGAAAGTGTGACTTTAGTAGTAAATCTAAGGTCTCTTCCTCTGTTTTTGTAAGTTTTCCTTGTCGATTCTTCAGAGATCCCATGCATCCTTCCTTATCTCTCTGTAGAGTTTTCCTGAGTCTGGCACATTCTGGAAGGCTTTCAATGCCGTCACAGAATTTCTTCCAGGAAATTTCTTTGGCTTTCCAAATGGCATAGCCATATTCTCTCCGGTACGCCTTATAGGCTTCCCAGTTCCCCGACCTTTTGGACAGGTTGAAGAGTTTACGAACTTCTGCTCTATTTTTGGAAAGGTCTCGATTCCACCATACAGCGTCTCGATCCTCTTTCCTAATTTTTAAAGGACAGTTTTTTTCAAATGTGTTGGTTAGGGCTCGTGTCAGAAACTCTATTTCCACTGAATTCTTCGGTATCGGAGGATAGTCTTCAAGTCCCTGTTTGAGTTCTTCCTTGAAAGCTCCCCAGTTACAGGTCCTAGGATTACGATATGTCTTCTCATCCGAGGTTTTAGTACCCAGCTCAAACAGGATATGTGTATGGTTGGAAAGTGACGCTTCTTGTGAGACGTGCCACTTCCCCACCAATGAACATGTCCGTTGTGTACCTAGGGTTATATCAATTACCTCCCTTCGCACAGATGTTACGAAGGTTGGTTCATTTCAAACGTTTGCAACTTCTAGTTTATTGGATGCAATAAATTCCAGAAGAGCTTCTCCTCGGTTATTAATGTCAGTGCTTCCCCATACTATATGGTGAGCATTGGCATCACATCCTAGAAGAAGTTCGATTTTGTTTTTTTCACAATGACTAACCAGTTCTTTCACCTCCTTGGTGGGAGGGAGCCCAGGTTGGTCATATGGTAGATATACGAATCCAACAATCAGATTAGTTCCTCCGTCTAGCTTTAAGGATATTGTCACTAGGTCATTGCAACCTAATAAATTTATGTGGTCGACAGACTTTGAGCTTTTTACTTCCCTTTAATTTAAAATTAGTTTAAGTTATATTATTTAAAGAAAAAAATTTTTGGCTTGGACCTAAATAAAACAGTAAAGAACCACCTGAGAATAATCACTTCAATCTACTTATAACAAGAATTATTCATAAAAATTACTTATATTTTCCAAACCTCACCAACAGGATTTTTTTTTCTCTCCTGGGCTCGTCTGACTATGTGTCTCCGAATAACACTGAAGCCTATTGGCTTATTGTGTTTTACCCCATGTTAGTTCATAGCACCCACTCTATCACCTTTGTACCTTGTAGAAGTTTGTACAGATCCTTGGGTGAGTGGGTTCTATACGTTGTTGGATCAACCTGGGGTTGTCCAAAAAGAGCCTGTCTTTTGCGATCTAGAGCTTTGCATTCGCACAGTATGTGTTTGGCCGGTTCTGGTTTCTTGTGACATAGTCGGCACATGAGTTCCCCATTGTACATGCCAATTTTGTTCAAGTGTCCCTTTACTGGGGCGTGCCCAGTCATGAACCCTGTTATTACTTTCAACTGGTTCCTATTCATTAAGAGTAGTTCTCCAGTTCTTTTGGGACATGGTCTGCCTATGAAGGCTTTTCCATGTGCCTGTTTTGGGGTGCTTCCCCAATAGTTGATATGGCAGCCGAACCCCAACCAATAATCCTTATAGAACCCATTGTGTTTACTTCAATATTAAGAATTCATTTATATTATTTACCAACCATCTTAAGGGTTTTTTTATTACATTGTTAGGCACCAGATTAAAGAAATTGTAACCTACGAAATGAACTTGGTGATTCCACCAAAATTTATAAACTAGAAAAAAAATTATTAAAGTATCAACTACAATTAAAAATGTTGTCTACTACGGTTACACAAGTTTCGGTTGTTCCGGTGTCAACCTTCGGGCCTTCGACGTCGCTCAGACGGCAGCTAGGGGGTGGATAGCTTACAAAAATTCCGGAAATAGTAGACAAATAAATAGGCGCCAACTGGGTCTATATAGTGGCCAAACTATGATCCTATTTCCCCAAAAACCCAGTAAATGAGGAAAGAAATAAAAGACAAACCTCAACTTATGTTCCTTTATAAAGAAAAAAATATTTACTAAATATACAGACTAATTACCTAATGGCTTAGGTGATCAAAAAAAATTGGAGGAAATTAAAGTGAAAATTTACACTGTATATGTATATGCATAACCCAAAATAAATTATTAAATCAAAATATGGCACGATTCGTCGTTAGCTTGGTACCAGGCATGACGCTTGCGCAAAATATTAATTTCCACCTTACATAAAAAATAAAATAATAGTTAACTTAAATCTTGCGCATAACCGCACCTATACTACATCATATATTATAAACTAAACAATAAACTTGAAATCCTTATAAGCTTATAACCCTCTCCAAATTGGAAGGCGATATCTGCTTAACTTTTAGTTAAGACCAAACTACCCAAAAGAAAATTATTAAACCATGAAATTTTATAATTAAGTATAATTCATACAACTAAATAAAAATAAAATAAACACATAAAGGACTTTAGACACAGAGGTTATTTACTTAAACTCCCAGATTGGAAGAGGTTACTTAATCTCTGCCCCCACACGGGTCTTCTGAGATTGCTTAACATAATCGTTAAGTCTGGACCATTTAATAATGAATAAATTGAAAAAAAGTAAAATTATGGCAGTAGCCCTTAATAACTGAAGAATTACAACTTAAACGTGGAAGCAGTCCAAGTGTTCTGCGACCCGAAGGATTACTACATCAGCATTAAGTGCTTAAATTAAGTAAAACTTTAAAATATTAATCAATTAAACGATGTAACATTTGATAATACTTAAGTTATGAGTGAAAGAACCCTAGAACATTCTGTGCTCAAAAGTATAAATAATGTTGAGAATACCTTGACAACATTCGGTTGAAAGTGAATGTATAGTTTAATAATGCACGCATGAAACTTCAATATAACGTATAAAAAAAACCTGATAGTAGGGTGTCTTCTTTCACAACATTCCCATCTTCCTATCCAGAACGAGAATCATCATCGTAAATCTAGCTGCAAGTAAGCTAGGCGGCTAGCATACCAATGTTCTGTGTTCCCTCGATGAAACCGTTGAACTCCGGACGATATAACCCTCTGTGTACAACTGTTGAAATCCTGGGTCAACAACCCCCTTGGTGAAACTGTCGTCTAATCCTGGGTTAACAACCCCCTGGGTTAAAATGTCGACGAATCTTGGGCTAACAAGCCCCTGGGTGAAACCCTTAAAATATTACAAAGAAAATTGTCAATACACGTTGACTCAAGTATCCCGAACTATAGGATTACCCAAAAATGTACATAAACTAGAAAATATTCAGCATCTAGGATAAAGAAAAATTACATTGGCTCAACAGTGAGTCATAAACAGTATTATGAGCTCAAATAATTAAAATTCTGTTACACCATGCCATAACATAAAAGAAATTGACAGCCACATGGTGCGTAACATAACCAAATATATACAAAACATACCTTTTTCGTAAAGGGTTAACTTGGTAGTCTTCCAAGGATGAGAAACACTTGAGAAGATCCACAGCACAACAATATTCGACACTCCAAATGCTGTGACCTTCCGATTATTGCGTTAAAATCCTATATTAGATATGGGCTGGACCAATGACCATAGGAATTTACCAATACACTAAAATTCCTCTCAAAATACGAAATGTCCATTTACCCACAATTAACCATGAAGTAGAATCTAAAATCCCCTTTAATTAGGGTAAGCCGATGGGGCTAAATATTAAGAAAATTCTACTTCGACACAAAAATCGTCTTCGTCGTGATTCAACACCACTGACAGAAACAATCCGTCAGCCGTCCAAAATGGCCGAAATCCCTTTCCGATAAATGTCAAGTGGGTTCAGAAATTCATCCTCAAGAATTCCCCACTATATAACTTAAGAGACCATTTACGAAAGGTACCCTAAAAACTATATTTATATACAGTATAACTACATTTGGGAAACTGTTCCCAACAAAAATTAATAAACAGCGATCGCAAAAAAAATCCCTCACGACTTAAAATCGCTCATTGTGAAACTACCTTACCTCGGGTTCTGAGCCCGATATTGGAACGTCCCAGCAACATGACACTTGTCGGTGTTCTGTCGTCAAATGACGTTTATGTCATTCACTGTCATAATTAAAAAACATTATTCCAATTCTGACAGCTATAAACACAAATAAACAAAGAAAGTCTTAAAGAATGGTATCGTAAATAATTAATTACCCAAAGGTGAGACTATAATACATAATATGTATAAATTTATAACGAAACTTGGTCTATTTTTAGGAGAATCTGGCAAATTAAAACAGTGAACACTACACCGCAAATATGACCAATGTACAAAGTATTATACTACCTTTTACTTAGTGGTGAGATGAAATAAATTATAATAATGATGTCCGAAAGTTAGAATACAGGTGAAATTAGTTAATGACCAAAATAATAGTGATATCAACCATACGATTTTACCCTTTTTTTCGTATGATTAACCAGGTAAGCCAAAACAATTTTATTAATTCGTGGGGCCAAAAATGAACGTTACAGATTAACCTGTTGTTTATAATTACTTATGATAAGTAGGTACTTAGGTAGGTACTTTACCTACCTACCTATAGGTATATGTATTTGAATTAAATAAGAAATGTATTATTATTGCTATTATTAATATTATATAATTTATTTTAAATTGATTCGGATAAAACCTGTAAAGGAAAAGAAAAACAAAAGCATATTTTCTATTTTATTAATTTCAAAACAGTTATAAATACCTACACAAATTTTTAATCCTAATTTTAAAACATTAATTAATAGTTAATTAATTTATGTCATAATATATATCTTTAAGAATGGGATATAGTACAACTAAAGATTATCTGATTAAAAATAAAACTATTAAACAAAATATGCTTCGAAAAAAAATACTCGTTTTCGAAATGCAGGGTGTTAAAGTTGAAAATTCAAAAATTATTAATAGCTATAACATTTTTATTTTTCTGTATCATTTTACTGAATTCGGTAAAAATTTTTGACACTTTCCAAAAAATAATTTAAACTATAATTTAATTTTTTTTATATAAATCATGTAGTTACTCTTGTTGGGAACTCATCCTTTATTAACAGTAAAATAATTCAGTTTTTAAACATAAACACAACTCATTTACAATACCTACTACCCGTAAACGTACTAACAACGCACACCCCTCCCCACCCCTATCTGATATGGTGAGGGTGGCATTCCCAAAAAATTAAGTTAGAACTTTTTAAATAAAACAGTTGAAGTCTACGATTTTTTATACAAAAAAACACAAAATTACAATTTTTTTTTGAAAAAAATATTCCAAATTTTTTTTTAAACTTTGAAAAAATTTCGACTTTAATCTTCATAGTTCGGATGTGGGGGCAGGCATTTAAAAATAGTTACAAATACATAAAAATCTTATTTTTGGCATATTTACAATAGAAATGATTTGCAACATTTTTGTATAAATATCTTACCACCACCATCCCCCAGAGGGAGATGGAGGGTGTGGCATCCCCAAAAAATCAAGTAAGAACTTAAAAAAAAACAGTAAAATCTACAATTTTTTATACATATAAACCCAAAATTTCAATTTTTTTTATCAAATTATTAAATTAAATTATTTTTTTAATTTCTTTATTATATTATTTCTACTTTTTCTAACAATAATCAATTTAAGATATCTACTCTGATTGAGCCAAAATATTTAGTAGGGGAAGTTTTTAATATTATACAAACATACTGTGTGTCCAAAAAATATATGAATTTGGCTAAACATTAACCTTTATTTCTAAAAACAGGAGAACAATGTTACTTGAAAAATGTATCTAGAATTAATATTTACCACCATCAAATCCTGGACCTGGACACAATTTTTTTTTTAGCAATACGGAAGAAGCGGAAGTGACATTTTTACAAATGAAGTTAATTTCAACAAATTTATTTGAGATCATGTACAAGATTATTCATTATTAAAGACACCTTTTATAACCACTATTGCATATTCAAAAAAAGCTTTAAATAAAAGTTTGTGAATATGACTGACTTTTTTAAATATACCATAAAAACACGTATTCAGATTTCACGGAATACCGCACAAATAAACTTTTTTAAATGCGATGTTATTAAATTTCTGGGATATTTTTTTTCTAATTTCACAAATGTATATTATTGATAACCCTATCTTATACCGTCTGTTTTCGAGTAATTTAACGTTGATAATGTAAACATGAAAAAGTTAACATTATTAAAGTAAAAGCTATGAAAATCACAACTATTATGTTTGATAATAAAATAATCCAAATAGGCAGTTTACAGTGAGAAAGAAAAAGTGTAAATATTTATAAGATATTCGACAAAGATTATTTATGATATTCGACGTTTAAATAATCAGGAAAGAATAAAGATCATTTCGAAAATTGAATAAAATATATATGTATGCTATCCTTATTAAAAAATATTCATGTTAAATCCTGTGAAATATTCACACCACTGATATAGTCATTTGATGACATTTTTACAAAATTCGGTCAATGTAAACGTTATACAATAATAATTATAGCATAAAGGGAGGGTAATTTATAATGAATAACCCTCTTAGGTACCATAAATTTTCAGTAAAAAAATTTTATTTCGCACTTTTTTACGTAGATTAAAGAAAAATGTAATTTCGTGCGTTTTCTTGGTGCAGATATTTTGCGACACACTGTATATTCAAATCCAAAATGATGTATTTTCTTTTGACACATACCTAATACAAATTTATGAGTAAAATTTAAATACTTGTTATTTTCGGTATATTTCTCCTTTAGACACACACATTTTTAGTTTCTTTGTCAAAAGATTTAAATAAAATTACCGGACCTTATAATATTCTATTATAATTTGATGATCCCGAGTGGCCATAGCAAACAGACGAAATTTGAGCATGAAAATTTAGATGTCATTAACGTAAAATTCCTGTTTTGAAATTAATTTAAGTTTTACCAATTTAGAAAATAAAATTAAATAATAAAAAAAAAAGTGTCCACTCGTGGGTTTGAACTCGGAACCCTTCGATTCCTAGACAAGTACTCTAAATTTTCGTTATGAAGACTTATGAATAAGTTTTACTTTTTAACGGTGGTAATCAGATTGCTTTTAGTTTCATTAAATCTCAGTTTATTTCTAATTATAGACGAATATATTGTGGAATGCTATTATTTATTGATTCTTTACAAGAATCACTAATTTTTATTTATATTTAATCTAAATAACTAAAAAAATATATACTGACAATTAATTTTACGGAATTGTCACTTATAAAGTTCTAACATCTGGCGTATCTAACCAGTAAATAAAATGGTTAGTTCAATGATTGTACCAATAGATGTCGGGCGCAATTGCCTCCAATAACTTTTACATGGCGATTAACCTACTATAGTTCTTTATACAATGATAACGGCTACCCAAAATATTCTAAGAGTTGGCTTTAGTTGCCATGTTGGAAAGGATACGGAGTAAGAGAATAAGTTTCTACGACTTGTTACGAGGGATAGTGAAAATGTTAAATCAAAATAACAGTCTATTGATATTTTGCAATGTATTTTATTTACACGATTTTTAAGATAGAAACGCATAAATTACTCACTACAGTATCCATAAATAACAAAAATAATTTAATACCCTAATTATTATAGTAAGTACAAAGAGGCAATAACATCTATCATCAAACGACAAAAAAAAACAAGAAAAATAACAGAGCAATAACCGTTATCAGATAAATTTAGCGATACAACAGAGAACTGAATTTTGAGAACCATTTGTGTTTTTAAAAGGTTTATTAAAAAGTGGGTTTACTCTTAAAGTTGAAACATTTAAAACCAGCACAAGCCAAAATGTTTTAATAAATAGAACGATTGCAATGAAACAATTTATATGAGCTTTTATTGTTAATGACGTATTTGTCAAAACTTTTTATATGTTTTAGAAGTTAGTTTTGGTTATATTATAGTAAAATTAACTTATAGATCTTTAGACCCCTCTATCGTTTACTTGGAATTTGTAATTCATAATAATAATATTAAAGTTTCTGATAGCAGGAAATGGAATATCAGTTGTCAGTTTTAAGAGAATTTTTATTTGGGTGCGATATAAAAATAGTTATTTGAAAGATAAAATTAACTTATTTATTGATTCTGAAGTATAGTTTTATATTTTTTTCTGGGTTTTTTAGTGTTGCATATGTTTTTCCAATTTCGTCATAAATTTTTACAGTATTTACAAATTTGTACTTTAATTCATAAATTTAGGATATACAATATGTGTTTTTCACCATTTTGGTTACACTCGAACCATTCCGGCAAAAGAAACATTTTACGTATATTGCTGATGAGCAAATTGGTCAATATTAATTGAAACTAGATATAAACATATATTTGTAAATTTTTTCATTATTTTAGTGGGAGTTTTCAACCCATTTAATTGATCTAAATTATAGTTTTTATAAAAAATAAGAAGTTCATCGTTCTGGGTAATATCTTCAGAACCTTCTAACCTAGTTTCACAAACTTGGCATTTAACAACTCTCCAAAATATTTTCATCATTGTCTGGTTTTGAACCAGCATTTGCAGAAACTGGGGCTGCATACAATTATTAACAATATTTAGTTTAAAAGATGATTTGAAGCTCCGCGCCGTTGGATTTCTATCGTAACCGCCTTTTTGTCTGTGTACCTAAAACTGATTTTTTAGTGGGTCTTGAATAAGGCGACCAGTAAAAATATACCTGTATCTAGCTTGTTTTACTTCTGTCCAAAATTGCTTAACTGCATTTATTGTTATTAAAAATCCATCAAAACTGTTAGGTCGGGTTAATTTTCCCTTGGAATTTTGTTTGTACAGATTTGATATTAAATCATAACCTGAATTTAGAGCTGTGACAACCTCTTGATTCTTATCACAATATACTCTCTTGTAGGGATTTGATGCTCGGACACGTGTACTATTTAAGGCATCGAAAAGATTATTCATAGTCTCTACAAAGAACTACAGTATTTTCGACAGTGCTAGAATTTAACTGCCCTGTTCTCGTAGATGTTTTAATAGCAGCTGCAACGCTGTGACTTAATAATTGTGTGGCTAATTTAACACTCATTTTTTGAAAGGCATTTGGGTGTAACTGTCTTTCTGTAACTTTTAAAGGAGCTTTTCCAGTTTTACTGCGGTTATCAATTTCATACACCTTATTCAAGTCTGAAAAACTTATAAATTTTCCATTATATAAGAAATTATTATCAATAAAATTATTTCTGATACATTTAAAAAGATGAGGAACATCGTAAAAAGTAAATGTTTTTTTCTCGTTAATAAAAACACGGACGATTTTTGTTTGCCCGAGCAATTTAATTACTTTTTGATTGGTCGTTGAGAGATCACAGACAATACCAACTGGTTCTAAATTAATATTAATTAACATTGTTACAGCCTTAATAACAATAGATTTTAGAGAAATATAATTTGCTCCATTTTCAGACAAGAAATATCCAATAGGTATTTTCCATTTGGAGAATACTCCTCTGATCATTAATACAACACTTTGAGTTGCAGCTACTGCTTTTCTTTGATTTCGTTCCAGATCTTTAAATCCATCAATGCTATCTAATTTAGAATTCCCTATTCCCAGATAGCACACGACGTCTGAAAGACGTCTTTTTTGTGTCTTGGTTTGGTCTCAATGTCCTAGGACGTTATTAAGACGTCTTATAAGACGTCTTGCAAAAGCCATAATTCAGACTTAATAATGTGAGAGCTCAAAGACGTTCTTAAGACGTCTTGCCAAATCCATATATTAATGTGAAAGCTCAAAGACGTCTTTAAGACGTCTTACAAACGTCTTTCAGTCGGACGGAAACTTGCACGGTTTACAAAATTCAAATTTAACAAAAAGAATCAAATGAAGTGAAGTTTGTCATTTGACTTAACATTACATTTAAGCCGGAATTCTGATTCGGACACTGTCGTGGCAACATTAAAATGGCGGTCTCCGAATCGGGAGCCCATATGTCTCATAAAAATCACAAAATATCTAGTATAAAAGTGACCATCCGACTTTAAAAAGTGTACAAAATTAAACAAAATATTGGGTGTAATATTTTGAGAAGAATATTGAAATCAAATATCAAGTGCAGTGGAAAAGTGAAAAGATTGAGCCCATCTAAAACGAAGAAAAGAAGAAGCCAAAAATTTGTATGGCCCAAGCTCATTGTGGATTATTGATTATTTTATTGCTTACGCGATTATAGCCACCAAAAGCGACTTTGGGCTATTTTGAGCATTTGGGTCTCTTTCTACTTAAATAATACGGGACACAAACCAGAGAGGGAAGAATAATTACTGTTACCGATGTAGCACGTTCCTGGAATACAGGTAATAAATGAATATTTGTTTATATACATAGAACATTAATATCCTGTTTCTTCTAAGAATAATTAAATTAATTTAAAAGTAAACATCTTAATATAAGATTTAATTCAGGTATTATCATTTTTGTTTTTGTTTTTTTGGATATTTTAAGAACTATTAATATCAAAAACTTCCTATTAGATAGCAATTTTGAGTTAAATTAAAGTAGGCGATTAAGCATAATAGCTCATATTGCATTAAATGATTATAAAAATTCTTTGATCTAAAATTCTAAGAAATTAATTTGTGTTTTGTTTTATAGATAACTGATCTTTCGGTTTTTATTAACTTTTGCAAAGTATAATTTTCTGTGACTAGATGCTCTTAACTAAATTTCTTTTTAGGAGCTATACAAAGAGAAAAATCAATCCAGTTATGGCTAAAGAAGAGTGATCGAATACGCTACAAAGAAAATACCTCTTAGTGACCTGTGATTAATAGATATTTTATCAATAAATATTTTAATTTTATTTTTTGCATTATTTATAATCTGCAAGGTTGTTCTACTTTTTAATAACCAAGATATCCGACGTCCTACGTTCATAAGACATCTTAAAGACGTCTTATTTATGGCTTCACAAGACCATTATAAGCTATTATTAAGTCGTCTTAAAGACGTCTTATTTATGGCTTATTTAAAGCTTCACAAGACCATTATGAGCCATTAATAAGACGTCTTAAAGACGTCTTATTTAAGGCTTCACAAGACCATTATAAGCTATTAGTAAGTCGTCTTATTTATGGCTTATTTAAAGCTTCACAAGACCATTATAAGCCATTAATAAGACGTCTTAAAGACATCTTATTTATGGCTTATTTAAGGCTTTACAAGACCATTATAAGCTATTAATAAGTCGTCTTAAAGACGTCTTATTTATGGCTTATTTTAGGCTCTACAGACCAATATAAGCCATTAATAAGACGTCTTAAAGACGTCCCCTTTTGTAACATCAGACGTCTTCTAAGACGTCTTAAAGACGTCTTTCATGAATAACCAAACGTCTTAAAGACGTCTCGAATGTCTTATGCGAGACGTCTTAAAGACGTCTTTAAGACGACTTTTTGCTATCAGGGTTATATCTCGGTATTTCAGGTATAGACAAGCGGTCCAAACCCAATAATTATTTTACCGCGAACGCAGAATAGAACCAATAGTTCAGTTCTTTTTGTTCCGCGAACGCTTTTTAACTACTGCGCCTGCGAAATCGTTACTGTTAGTAATAATTCGGTTCAGGATTGTTACCGCGAACAAAGCTATAGATTCTGTTTTTAGTTGGATTTTTAAAAGTTTTATTGTTAAATCCTGGATTACAAATAAAGTTGCTAATCCAGCTTTTAATGGTCGATACACCAGGGAGAATTATGCCTTTTCTGCGAAGAAATTTATAGGTACTAGGTCCTTTATAAAATAAGGACAATGCAGTTTTTTTCTCTGAAGGTAACCAAACGCTTGTCTTTTTGTGGCGTATTTGTATATTAACGAAAGATCTTGAGAACTGTGACATGGGATATTAAAATGTTTGTAATCTTGCTGCCAAATTAGCTTTCATTAACTTTTTCTTCATACCTCTAAGTTGAGTTTTCAGGCTATTCATTTTCTTTTGTCCTAACCTGACTTTATATTTTAATTTTTCGTTTTCATGGATATAACGATTTTTTTTACCTTTTAATTTAGGAGAATCAGGCAAACTTGTCAATTTATCTAAAAACATTATTCCTATTGAACTATTGTTGTCATTAGAAAGCTGTCTAGATGTTCCAGGTCTACAGTATGTATAAATATCGGCGTCGAGAGAAATATTTTCTCCATTCGTTTCCATTTCCAATGAATTAAAATTGTATGGAACAGCATTACCAGGCAATTTTCTACCTAACATGTCATTTTCCTCAAAGTGACTACATAAAAATTTTCGTCGTAACTTTTCTTTAACTAATCCCGCCAATTTAGACCTGAAAAATATGTTTCACTGAGAACGTATATTATTATATTGGAATAAATTCACAAGTCAATTTTTATTTTTAACTGCTTGTTTTACACTACAAGAGGATGTACTAATGACATCATCACTTTCGTGTACATGACGTCATCGATTTTTTTTTAAATAGAACAACATATTTTTCTCTTAATTTTTTTTAATTTACCAATAATAGACGATAACAAAAATGTATGTACTTATTGCCCAAAGTTAGTGATTTTTGAATTAGAGACAAATGATATATAAGACCTTTTGATTCTAACATTTTATTGAAAGTATTGGACAAATAAACATGATATAGGTTTTTATTAATATCGTTTTCTTGTTTTTGACATGTATTGTTTTGGTCAATAAAATGTCTGATATACCATTTACCTATAATTTACAAACCAATGACTTTGGACTACAAGTATTACATACATTTTTGTAATCGTCTATTATTGGGAATTCAGTAATGAAGAGAAAAATATGTTGTTCTATTTAAAAAAAGTCGATGACGGCATGTACACAAAAGTGGTGATGTCATTAGTATACATCCAATTATAGCGTAAGACAAAGAGTTGAAAATAAAAATTGACCTATTAAAGCACTTTGTTAAAATAATGTTAGAGAAGTATCGAATTTATTCTAACATATGCGTCCTCATTGTATAGATAAAAACCAACCTACAGCCAGTCTGATTTATAAATAAGACGAATAATGATAATGAAAATGTGTTTTAATACATTATACCTATTACTACTATATTTTTATAAAATATTTAAGGGTTTTTGCCCTTAATCTCATCTAACAGGTATTAACAATAGTTGTTTCTTGGATTTTATTTGCAGAGTTTTACTTTTATTTTTATTAAACATATACTACAATAGTTGTTTCCTGGATTTTATTTAAAAGATTTTACGAGGGTTTTACCCTTAACCTCATTAAACAGATGTTGGTGTATAGGTTCGATGGTACTTTCCCTATCTAAATTATATTAGTTAGAGAGACGGAGGGGAGAAGAATAACATGAAAATTAAGGATGTGATGAGAAGGTGTCCTCCTTGCAATAAAAATCGCCTAGTTTTTGTGTTTTTTTTTTAATTATTCTTCAAGATATTCAGAGATACGGCTGCTAATAACTCATAATCAGAGATACAAGAAAATAAAAGAAATACATAATAAGAAACTTTTTTGGGGTAGTTATAGCCCATCTTCCAGTGACTCACCATAGTAAAAATAATAAAATTTAGAATACTAAAAATGTATCGCAAGTATTTTAAGTTTACCTACTACCTGCAAATAAAAACAGGACGCAACTGCCAAAAGCAGGTAAGCTCCAAAAGTAGGATATGGCGCAAATGCCACAATTTTAGGTAGTGGCCGCAAGTACCACGGGTGCATCTACCCTAGATCAGTGGTTACGATTGTCCTGTACAATAGAAAAAATGAATATTACTCTTAGCACAGACTCTTGGTTTATTTACGATTTCTCTATTTGCATAATTCGGCTCAGTAATTTTTTGTACACAATATATACTAAGCACTACATTGGTTCATATAGCTAAATACACTGCATACTAAAATCAAATAAATTATATAAGTTTTTTAAGACATACAACAATAATTTAAAATATTTAACAAAATTTCGCTATGTATATCTCAAATGAAAATGGCATTTTTAGTGGCAGTTTTTAATTTACCACTTCACCACTTACAACCGGAGTTTAAATATCGTGAAACACCCTGTATTTTTATCAAATCTTTAGATTTGTGTAGTTGTCTTTGAAATTTGGCATACCTAATTATATGGGAAAAGCTTTTCTTTATTATTTTTAAAACTTATTGCTTCAACCAAATGCTAGCAACTATTAAATGGTAGGTATTTTTTTAAAAATATTATTTGTAAGCTTACGAAAATGCACATAGATTAAAGATTACTTTGCAGATTACATAACATACGTATTTTATCAAAAATAAAAGTATAACTGGCTACTTACTTTTAACGGCGACTGGTTAGATACCTACCCACAAAAAAAACGATAGGCAATAAATGTCTAGTGTTTATAATTATTTATAACGCAAAAATACAAATGTCTAGTGTTTATAACTGTAACACAAAAATGCACAATTTTTAACCAAAAACTATTGTTTGATGCAAAAAAACTCAATTATACCACCGTTGTAACGTGGATATTGGATGTTACAGATAATTAAATAAAGCACTGTAGTAAGTTGATTATATTTGGATAATTAGTAATTGTAACAAATAAAATAAAGTAAATTGAAAAAGAGTCAAATCGATCTGTATTGATCGCGGCAAACTTCACTCTCTCTGTCATTCGTAAAGCCGGCTACTCACTACGCGTTACTTGCCAAGTACTTTGCAAGTACCATGTAATGTGTATGGAGACTTGTATAGACTCAGCAAGTTACTTGTACTTCCCGTCGGTTGTCGGTAAACGGACCGAAGTCAAAGGATCCGAGTAAAGTTAATGTAGACGATTTACTTGTACTCGAACAAGTACTTGCCAAGTTCAGTCCAAGTCAAGTAACTCGGCAAGTAACGCGTAGTGAGTAGCCGGCTTTAGGCGTCGCACTCACGGGAGCTGCTACGAGAGTACAGAGGCGGCGTTAGGGGTCGTGTTACAAAGTCTCCCCCTTTGCATCAGACGTACCATGGGGAGTTTGAGGCAAGATATTAATAGAGGGTGGATCATCGGCGCAACAAGCACAAGGGGCCTTTGGAGTCCGTCTTCTGACAGAGCGCTCTGTCTCAATCGTAAGGTCAGGCGTCTCTTCTGGGGTCACACAACTTTCTTCAGTGTGTTCGTCGTCGAGGGGTAATATCTCCGGCTCAGATTCGGGGACAAGGGACTGTCCATGGTTAAGAGGTGGTCTACCTCTTTTCCGCAAGGGTCTGGAAGGAATACAGTCGTGACCTGGTTCACGATATCTCGTCAAGGCCGATATATGGTATTTGCCTAAGGAAACTTCCGGATTAGTAACAGCGGCTACTTCGTAGGTTGTTGGACTGATTACTTTGGTAATCAGATACGGTCCGTCCCTCTTAGGTGCGAATTTTGAAGTAAACGCATCCTTAGTACTGTAACGGTTTTATTTTGCCACATTAGAAATATATTAGGGATGAGATTTTATCAGTCTTATATATCTTAAATAATTGTAAAAAATCAAATATCAGACCTTTTGGATTTAGAAATATGTGTGAATTGAGGCGTTATTTATAAAGGAGTTCTGTTATCATACCAGGAGGTTTATGTTTATTTTCATCTTCTTCTTTTTGGATTTTTCAACTTTGTTCTAATTACCTTGTCACAATTCTTCTTTTCTGGCTCCCCTTCACAGAAGTTGGTAGACTACCTCAGCAACACCAAAAATCTGCTTACCAGTACCTACAATATTTTTAAAATTCAAAATCACTAGATTTTGGTGAGAAATTGAATGAGAAAAAAAAAAACTGATTCTCTTATCTTTGGACTTTTTGATGTGAATAGTCACATTGTCGCAATTTGCGGATATTTCCAAAAATCTTTGAATTTTTAAATATATTTTACTTCGGTTTGTCATACAAACGAAGAATCTCTTTATGAGGATGTTTGTTTAAAAATTTAAAAGATAAAAGATATTATTTCTCACCTTTTAAGGTCATCCACCAGCCAAGGTAGGTCAAACTAACAATTTCTGCTATTTTCTTTATTTAATATTCCTTATATTAGAGTGCTAACAATGTATTTTCTCTTTGTAGACCTTTTTTTCTTTGGTTACGATTTGTACCTTTACTCGCTGAATATATCTACTCGGCTCCAAGCCTATGGTAAAAGGTATTTTGGACTCCTGCATGTACACCTGCTTTTATATATCCATCCCGCAGTACCCACCGCTTTAAGATCCTGAAGGATACTCCTGCATGTACACGAAGCTACTACCTACCTGCTTCGATCTGGGACCTACTCTGGCCACGTGAATGCAGAACTTCCAGGACCAAACACACACAGATAAGCTTGCATGCCTCTCATAAATATATATAATCGTGTCTATTTTGCTATTCAATGATTAACTTAGGGATAGTAGGTTATATCTTCCTGTAGTCATATTAAAGGTTATCGAACAACTTTTTCAACCACGTCTTTGTTCTCTGGGGTTGGGACAAACAGATAAAGGGACAACACAAGTAAATTAACTCCTTTTTATGTATTAATTTGGTTGATACCCTCTGCTTTAAGCAATAATTTGCTTCCGGAAACAGGCCGGGAAAACTGTAAAAAGTTATAATTGTAAATATTAAGTATACATAACTTAATCGCATGACTTACGATATGATGTAAACCATACAGTATATATACTATATCGGTAAAATTTATAATATTCTTTAAATAAGTGCATTTCATTTTTTTTTATTCATAAAACATAACCTATACATTCTTCTGTTTCTAAAATATTACAAAGTTAATTAATCATTGATATAAAATACACTGGACTGAGAAAATCTCTACCTCTTATATGATCTAATCTTAGCCAGTTATCAGCCACCGACCTTGTATATATATATTATTGAAAAAGGATTTGAAATTGGTTTCTTTTTTTTTCTCTTGTACATAATTATCAACTCTTCATAAATAAAGGAATCCTATACAGCTGTACAATCAGATAATTATTGTTTTAATAGAACCCCGTAACTTCTTGGTAATAGATTCCCACTGGAAATCACCTCCAGCGAGGAATCTATGTAACAAAAATTGGCCCCAACGTGTATATTATCTGCTTGTGCACTGTATAGTGTTCTCGTCCTTGAAGTGGTTAATACTTTACGGTCATTTAAGACGTTTACACATCGTTGCAACAACCTAACTTATTTATATAAAAAAAAAAAAATGGTGTATTATTGATACAGGGTACTTCGGTCTACTCTCTAGAGTGTGTTATATAGTGGGATAGCAATCTTTTGGGATTTGATCAGTATATAGGGTGATTCACAGAATTATCTGAATTTGTATGCAGGTGCTTGTAGATAGGCATTATTGGGAGATATATAGGAACTTTTGGGTGGATATTAATAAGTATCGGGTTTTGTAAATATAATATTGAATAAGTTTGTGAATATTAGATATAGTGCAGCTGATACTAGTTCGTTAGTAGGAGTTAGTACTGATTAGTAGAGGTTAGTACTGATTAGTAGAAATTGGTATTGATTCGATCGGTTAGTGTAAGTTTTCTGTACATATTATTTATAAGGGTTTCTAGGGTCTTAGGTATCTCTAGGTCTTTTTTTTTTCTTTTTTAAGTAAGGGTGGGGTTTCCACTCGTTCTCATTTAGCTCGATATGGAAGTTAATCGACTATTAGGGGACGAGTTAACTTATGAGTTAACTTGCCGAGCTTTACCCATTGGAGGAAGTGTGTCCGAAAAGAGAGAATCTTTACGAGAAGTACTGAGATTAGAGCGATTAGGGGAAAGGATACCTCCTATATCTGCTCCAATGTTGGAACCTGGTTATGAGTTGTCTACTTGTGAAGGCAAACTGAGTGATTTAGAGGAGAACCTACGTGAATTTAATCAGGAAAACAGGAAGAATGAATATAAGAAAATTAAATCACGGCTAATACATTTAACTTTACGGTTAGATCGTATTAATGGGGATGTGAATTCATTATTCAACTCACAACGTGATCGATTATTAACTTGGTGTTCTCAACTACAGACTGCATTGGAGACTTTATATATAAGTTCTAACCATACAAAGGAAACCAATCAGCGTGAAACAGTGGAAGTTTCATGTGAACAGGATAACCCTCATGTGACTCATCAATCACTGCTAGATGTACCAGTTGATTCATTTCCAGAGTATCTAGAGAGAGAGTCTCCGGAAAAGTCTCTCAGATTGGGGGAATTCTTTAATTTTCCACAAAATCAGTTAGATACACCAGTTCTTAAGGTGAATTCGGATCTTGCGAAAAGTCGAGTATCAAGTCTACGTCAAATTTTTGAAAGCGAACCTTCTCATGTTGCGTCTCGTCAACAGCACTACACTTTAGGTCAATTGAATAGACGACAAGTGAGTTTTCCTCAAACTTCTGCAAATGAGCTGAAGAATGATCATATAACGTCTAGTTCACCACACGTAAATTATCAGAAAACTGCTCTAAGTCAACAGACGGATCTCGTTAGAAATCAGGATCCTCAGTATCCTAGAAGTAATTATCCCAATAATTATTGTCATTCGGATGTTCGTGATAATGTAACTCAAATGCAAGATCTTCAGATCCCACAAGAAAATGATATTAATCCTATTGTCAATAGAGAACGAGAAAATTGGTACAGTGTGGATGTCAGTCGTTGGAGATTACAATTTGATGGAATTTCAAGCGTGACTAGTTTTCTAGAGCGAATCGAGGAACTTAGGCTCTCTAGAGGGGTCTCTAAAGAAAGGTTACTCCGATCTGCCCCAGAAGTATTTACAAAAGATGCACTTTTGTGGTATCGTATGGGAAATTTTGTATCATGGGATGATTTAGTGGAAAAGCTTCGAGCTGCTTTTCAACCCCATGACTACGAATATTCCTTATGGGAAGAAATTCGTAGGAGGACTCAAGGTTCCCATGAGCGTATCATCAACTATGTAGCGGTGATGGAGAATCTATTTAAAAAACTTTCAGTTCTACCTTCTGAGAGAGATCGAGTCCAAATTATGCGTAGAAATATGCTACCTAACATCCAGACTCAACTCTCTCTACAACCCTTGACATCTATCTCGGAACTAATTCAATTAGCTCGAACAATTGAGGAGACAGAGTTACGGATTCAAAAATTCGTTCCACCTCCATCTAATTTACGACATCTGGTCGAACCAGATTTGGCATATAAGAAGCCATCCGGTTCTAACGTTGCATCTGTCAAAATTGAGACAAAGAGTCAACCTTCTCAATCCTCTGACCAATACAATGGTAGTCAGCCTACGTGTTGGAATTGTAATCAGACTGGTCATAGGTTCAAAAAGTGTAAGGAGCCTAGGAAAATATTTTGTTTTAGGTGTGGACAATCCAATGTAATTGCCTCTACCTGTCCTAAATGTTCAAAAAACTTGGATCGGGCTCAACAGTAGGTCGGCTGTTGGTGCCTCCTTCAGGTGATAAGGCAATTAGACTGAAGGAGAATAAAGCCATTTTAGACTTTGTGTTTGCTCATGCTCGGGATGATGAAAGACCCTATTTGAATGTTAAAATTTTAGGACAAACTTTTAGGTGTTTGTTGGATAGTGGTGCTTCCAGAACAGTTCTTGGTGGACCTGGCTGGAGCATTCTTTGTAAATATTGTAAATTAGATAGATCTAAGTTGAAAGTATGTACAGTGGCAAATGGCCAATCATGTGAATGCATAGGTGCGATAATGGTTCCTATTCAGCTTCAGAATCGCGTTTGTATTTTGGAAATATTAGTTGTTCCGACACTTCCCCATCGATTGATTTTAGGAATCGACTTTTGGCTGAAAATGGAAATTGTACCTGATCTGTTTGCTGGTGAATGGAGTTTTAGGTCTGGAGATAAGGCTGAGGAGGTTGAGTTAAATGGTATTAAAGATTTCGAATCCTTGTCTGGCCAACAATGTCAACGATTGAGTTCTGTAATCGACGATGCATTTGCCTTAATGGGTAATGTATTAGGGTGCACGCATTTAGAACAGCACGTGATTAGGACTAATTCTCCGCCAATAAAGCAGAGGTACTACCCAATCTCACCAGCCTTACAAAAAATTGTAAATGAGGAACTAGATGATATGCTGGCAAAAGATATTATTGAGCCTAGTTCTTCTCCTTGGTCATCTCCAATCGTAATGGTGAAGAAGAGTGATGGCAAATGGCGATTTTGCGTTAACTATAAGAAGTTAAACGCAGTAAGCATTCCCGACGCGTACCCCATTCCATATGTTAGTGCGATTATAGACAAACTTAGGGACGCACGTTACCTGACTACGCTTGACATCAAGTCAGCGTATTGGCAAATACCAGTTGCCAGAGAGTCTCGCGAGTTGACAGCGTTTACTGTTCCCAATCGTGGCCTATTTCAATTTAAGAGAATGCCCTTTGGCTTACATTCTGCCCCAGCTACTTGGCAAAGGTTGATTGACCGAGTACTAGGTGTCGACTTGGAGGGTTATACTTTCGTCTACCTAGATGATGTCATAATCTGTACGTCAACTTTTGAAAAGCACTTAGAGGTCCTAAGTGAAGTTTTAAAACGTATTCGTGAGGCCGGTTTGACACTGAATCGCGAGAAATGTAACTTTTGCTGTTCTGAGTTACGATACTTGGGCTATATTGTGAATGAACACGGATTGGCAGTTGACCCAGGAAAGGTTGATGCAATCCTCAATATTCCTACACCTCGTACTGTTACGGACGTTAGGAGGATAGTTGGTCTCGCATCATGGTATCGACGATTTATCCCATCCTTTTCAACCGTAGTATCTCCAATGACTCAACTTACCCAAAAGAATAAACCGTTTATCTGGGATAACTTATGTGAGGAATCCTTAAACAAGATCAAGGAACATTTAGTTTCGGCTCCGATCTTGGCCTGTCCAGATTTTAGTCAACCCTTCATCGTCGAAACTGACGCCTCCGATTTTGGTTTGGGAGCGGTTCTGCTTCAACGGTTACCTGAAGGTGAAAAAGTAATATGTTACTTAAGCCGCTCACTAACAAAAAGTGAACGCAAGTTTTCCACCACGGAAAAAGAGTGCCTGGCGGTACTGTTTGCAGTAGAAAAACTCCGTCCATATTTAGAAGCTACCAAATTTACGGTAATAACAGACCATTACTCATTGAAATGGCTTTTCAGCATTAAGGATCCGGTAGGAAGAATCGCTCGATGGGCATTACGACTGCAGCAATATGATTTCGACATCATACACCGAAAAGGTAAGGATCATATTGTTCCAGATACCTTATCACGCTCGGTGCCTGTAATTGATTTCCTTGACGAATCCCATGCTACAGTCCAACCTTCTATCGATAAATGGTACACGAAAATGTGTGACTTAATTACAAAATTTCCTCGTAAATACCCTATATGGAGGTTACAGGATGGAAAACTCTTGCGAAAAACCAAATTACGATATCCTGAATTGTCAGATTCACAATGGCTCACAGTTGTTCCAAAGGAGCAAAGGAATGCAATCATTAGTAAACATCATGATCCCCCAACATGTGGTCATATGGGTATATCAAAAACTAGCGCTAGAATTTCAGAGGCTTACTATTGGCCTAAACTAAAATCGGACGTTACACGTTATGTCAAAAGGTGTCAGATATGTCTTCAAACGAAGCCAGAGCAAAAACCACCGATTGGACAAATGTTGTCTGCCCAAGTTGGGGCCTCGAGGCCGTGGGAATTAGTAAGTGTGGACCTAGTAGGCCCACTTCCACGTTCAACCAAGGGTTATACCTACATCCTCTCTGCTCTGGATTGCTTTAGCAAATTTATTTTATTGTTTCCTCTTAGAAATGCCACTGCAGCTTCCATAGTAAGTCACTTGGAAGCCCATGTTTTCCTTATATTTGGTGCCCCCAAGAAAATTATTGTCGATAATGGAACGCAATTCCGAAGCGACCTCTTCAAAGGGCTTATGAGGGAATATCAGGTAAGAATTGGGTATACGGCTAATTACCACCCTCAAGCCAACCCCGTGGAAAGAGTACATCGTGTAGTTAAGACTATGCTGGCTAGTTATGTTACAGACAATCACAAACAGTGGGATAAATATTTACCCAAAGTTGGTTTCGCGATTCGTTCTGCAAAGCATGATGTAACTCAAGTTACACCCAATTTAGTTGTCTTTGGTAGGGAGGTGAACATGAATGATAGTGAGAAGCTGTCGCCATCTAATATCCATAGCGATGCGGAGGTTAAAGAAAAAGCTCTGAATAAATTGTACCAAGACATCCAGGCCAGACTTAAAAAGGCATATGAACGATCAAGCAGACCCTATAATCTAAGGCATAGGAATGAGAAATTCTCTCTCAACCAGTATGTCTGGAAGCGAAATTATGTGCTGTCAGATGCCGCTAAGCAATTTACAGCTAAATTAGCTCCAAAATTTTGCGGTCCATACAAAATAATAAAAATTGTTTCTCCCTGGACCTATGAGCTAGAGGACAAAACTCATAAATCTCTTGGCATATGGAATGCGAAAGATCTAAAAGCTCATCCTCCGGATGACACTTCAGATGAGGATGCAGAAAGTGAACAGGAATAGATATTCCTTTATCTCTTTCCTTAATGCTTGTAAATATTTATGTACATATATTTTTTTTTTTTTTTTTTTTCTTTTCTGCCTTGAAAACTTTTTATAGTTGCAAATTATTTTGTTTTCTTGGTGAAATACTTAAAAGTTTCCTTGAAACTTTTTTCAGGGAAGGGTGGTGTGTAACGGTTTTATTTTGCCACATTAGAAATATATTAGGGATGAGATTTTATCAGTCTTATATATCTTAAATAATTGTAAAAAATCAAATATCACACCTTTTGGATTTAGAAATATGTGTGAATTGAGGCGTTATTTATAAAGGAGTTCTGTTATCATACCAGGAGGTTTATGTTTATTTTCATCTTCTTCTTTTTGGATTTTTCAACTTTGTTCTAATTACCTTGTCACAATTCTTCTTTTCTGGCTCCCCTTCACAGAAGTTGGTAGACTACCTCAGCAACACCAAAAATCTGCTTACCAGTACCTACAATATTTTTAAAATTCAAAATCACTAGATTTTGGTGAGAAATTGAATGAGAAAAAAAAAAACTGATTCTCTTATCTTTGGACTTTTTGATGTGAATAGTCACATTGTCGCAATTTGCGGATATTTCCAAAAATCTTTGAATTTTTAAATATATTTTACTTCGGTTTGTCATACAAACGAAGAATCTCTTTATGAGGATGTTTGTTTAAAAATTTAAAAGATAAAAGATATTATTTCTCACCTTTTAAGGTCATCCACCAGCCAAGGTAGGTCAAACTAACAATTTCTGCTATTTTCTTTATTTAATATTCCTTATATTAGAGTGCTAACAATGTATTTTCTCTTTGTAGACCTTTTTTTCTTTGGTTACGATTTGTACCTTTACTCGCTGAATATATCTACTCGGCTCCAAGCCTATGGTAAAAGGTATTTTGGACTCCTGCATGTACACCTGCTTTTATATATCCATCCCGCAGTACCCACCGCTTTAAGATCCTGAAGGATACTCCTGCATGTACACGAAGCTACTACCTACCTGCTTCGATCTGGGACCTACTCTGGCCACGTGAATGCAGAACTTCCAGGACCAAACACACACAGATAAGCTTGCATGCCTCTCATAAATATATATAATCGTGTCTATTTTGCTATTCAATGATTAACTTAGGGATAGTAGGTTATATCTTCCTGTAGTCATATTAAAGGTTATCGAACAACTTTTTCAACCACGTCTTTGTTCTCTGGGGTTGGGACAAACAGATAAAGGGACAACACAAGTAAATTAACTCCTTTTTATGTATTAATTTGGTTGATACCCTCTGCTTTAAGCAATAATTTGCTTCCGGAAACAGGCCGGGAAAACTGTAAAAAGTTATAATTGTAAATATTAAGTATACATAACTTAATCGCATGACTTACGATATGATGTAAACCATACAGTATATATACTATATCGGTAAAATTTATAATATTCTTTAAATAAGTGCATTTCATTTTTTTTTATTCATAAAACATAACCTATACATTCTTCTGTTTCTAAAATATTACAAAGTTAATTAATCATTGATATAAAATACACTGGACTGAGAAAATCTCTACCTCTTATATGATCTAATCTTAGCCAGTTATCAGCCACCGACCTTGTATATATATATTATTGAAAAAGGATTTGAAATTGGTTTCTTTTTTTTTTCTCTTGTACATAATTATCAACTCTTCATAAATAAAGGAATCCTATACAGCTGTACAATCAGATAATTATTGTTTTAATAGAACCCCGTAACTTCTTGGTAATAGATTCCCACTGGAAATCACCTCCAGCGAGGAATCTATGTAACAGTACTACTGAGTGCATGAGTGTCTATCATTACTTTATCTCCTGGTTGGAGGGCATCAGCACGTTGATGTCTATCGGCGGAGGCTTTCGCTTGATCTTGGGCAGCTTCTTTGCGTTCACGAGCCGATTTCAAAGTATTACCTATATTAAGCAGATGCGGAGTTATCTGGGGTATGAATGTGTGTAACTATGACGGACATGTCTCGTTGAACATCATCGGGTGTTCTTAACTCTCGACCAGAGGTTTCATTGCTTCGCATTCCTGGCCAGTAGTATCTAGCTGCGATTCTGTGGATAGTACGTTCCACTCCGCAGTGACCAGCAATGTGTGAATCGTGATACTCTTTTAATACATCTAGTACCTTCGATTTGGGTACTACTTGTTGAGGTATCTCTTCGCCTGCTTCAGGGGAACATCTATAGAGGATACCATTGGTCATTAGGTAACCCCTCTCTGTCCACCTTTTGAAATCGACGTCATCACTGTTAGGATTCTCAAAAGTAGCTATGATTTTCTGCAAGTCTGGATCTGCAAGTTGATCTTTTCTAATCTCACTGGCAGTTTTAGTTGGTATGTCCACTTGGATTAGGTTAGCATCAGTCAGAGGGATGGCTGGACGAGATAGCGTATCTGCTACGGAGTTCAAGCGTCCTGGAGTATAATCTATTCGCAGATCTTAAGATTGGAGGGATAAAGCCCACCTGGCAAGGGGGCCACTTGGTGACTTCAGGGATATCAGCTACTTCAGGGGTTGGTGATCGCTTTGTACTGTGACCATAGAACCTTCTAGAAAGCCACGAAATTTATCCACACTCCACACTACAGCTAGGGCTTCTCTCTCGGTAGTAGAATAATTCTTTTCGGCCGGGGTAAGGAGGCGGCTTGCATATTCGACGGGACGTTCGTCATGTCCCTCTCCCTGGAGTAGACATGCGCCAACAGCATAGGAACTACTATCGGTTCTCAGTACATAGGGTAGTTTTGGATCAGCTTGTCTTAGAATAGGATAGGAGCTCAGAAGTTGTTTAAGTTTTAGGAAAGCTTGCTGATGCTCGATGTCCCACTTCCGAAGAACATTCTTCTTGGTGAGGTCTGTTAAGGGTTTGGAAACAGCGGCAAAATTATCAATGAATCTCCGGAACCAAGAAAATGTTTGCAGAAAAGTCAGTAACTGTTTGACATTGTTGGGTTCAGGCATGTCCCAAATAGCACGAACTTTGGTTGGATCGGGCTCTAGGCTATGGGGAGTCATAAGGTGTCCCAAATACTTAACAGAGGAGCATGCAAAAGTGCATTTCTGACGATTTAAATGGAGCTTAAATAAATGAAGGCGTTGAAAAACGGCATCAAGATCATTTAGATGGTCGGAAAAGAAATGAGATAATATGATAAGGTCATCGAGATATGCCAGGATAAATACATTGGGCAGGCCAGCACGGAAACGGTCAATTAGCCTCTGAAACGTAGATGGCGCGTTCCTTAGGCCGAAGGGCATGCGATTGAATCTAAACATTCCAAATGGCGCGACGAATGCAGTTTTGTCACGATCGGATGGTTTCACAAGTATCTGGTGATAGCCAGACTTCAAATCTAAAGTCGTCATACAATTAGTTTTCCTGGTAGCGTGTAATAGATCGTCGATCCTTGGTAGGGGATATCTGTCTGCACGAGTCTTGGCGTTCAGGCCTCGGTAATCAACAGTTAAGCGTATTCCACCGTCTTTTTTGGACACGAGCACAACAGGGGCAGCATACGGTGACTTACATTCTTCTATTGTTCCACTTTCCAGAAGTTGATCTAACTCGACTTTTAGTTCTGCTCTTTTAGGTTCAGATAACCTGTAAGGGGAACGGCAACTTGGGTATCATCTAGCAGTTGAATTGTAAAGGAGTAGGTTTACATCTACTTTGGAACACTCGCTCATGTTTAAGTAACATATTGTTCAAATTTTCCCTTTCTACAGAGTTTAGGTTCAATCCCTCGTTATCTCGTAGGGAAATATTAATAAATTGCACTGATTCCGTACCAGGTAGATGCGTAGGTTCATCTTCAAATCGGTATTGTTCATTAGGCGCGTCTTTGAAGAACCATACGGACTTCGGTATATCCAAAATAATTGGGACTTCTGTGATGAAATCAACTCCAAGGAGAGTGCGATTACCAGAGTAACTTGGTACCGAAATAAATTTAATGGGTATATGTCTACCTTGAATCGTGATTGTAGTGTCAAATGCGTAGGTTTCAACCTGGCGTTCTTTTCCATCTGCTAACGTCAATGTCATATATTGAGAGGTGTATGGAATATTATCTTCTAAAAGTAGTTTTGTCAGCGTCGACCCAGCGATACTAGATTTTGCTCCAGTATCGATAATTGCCATTCCAAAGTGTCCAATTATTTCGATAGCCACTAGGAAACGTGTCATTGGTAAGGGGTGAGACGTGTTGGTGCATAAAAATTCGGTAGCGTTGACTGAGGACGATGGAAAATTCTTGGGTTTGCAAGTAGGACAGTTACCTCGTACATACCCTGGGTTTCCGCATCCGTAACATGACAGTGTTGGTTGAGGTCTCATCGGGGTGTTAGGCTCCGATTTGACAGGAGGAGTATTTGCACTTGGATTTTGTTTTCTCTGTAACTTTTTGCATTCGTCTATCACATGCCCGAAATTCTTGCAGAAGGAGCAACGCGGTCGTGGTTTCTGCGCACTGGTGTCCTTTGGTTTGGGAATGGCCACTGTATCGACTGATTCATGCAACGAACGTTCAATATCGCGAGCACGCGTAAGCAATTCGGAAAAATTTGTTATTTCGCTGCGAACAAGTCTCTTTTGAATTTTGCGGAACAGTAAACCGTAAATGATGTCAATTTGTGCTTAATTTTGCAAGGTATATGGTAGCTGTGCTAGAAGAGCACGAAGGCGACAAACGAACACTTCTGTTGATTCATTATTACTTTGTTCCCGGGAGAATATTTCACGGAACACTACACGAGGCGGCAGTTTACGAGAAAAAGCGTCTGTGAGCGCGGTAACTGCGTCATCCCCAGTATTTATGGATGTTTTACCTCTTAGCCACCAAGTGCTTGCCTGGTCTTCGAGGAGCATCAAGAGTCCGCGGAGCGCGTTATCGTCCGATACGTTAGAAATGTCTTTATAAGTTATGACGTTGTCCAGAAACGCGTCAACATTTGTTGTATCTGATCCAGTAAAGCGTGTGGTACACTTCGCGAAGTTTCCGTTAGTCTGTGGAGTCTGTATTGGTGCCGGTGTCAAGGAACGCTGAATCTCTATAGCACTTTGTACCGAAGTGTCTTTTAGCGCGTTAAGCAACTGCGAAAATTGTTCCGTCGACATGGTGACAGTACTAGGACCGATATCCGCACCTGCTTCTGGTTCATTAGGTTTTTTGGGAGCCATTTTACGTAAAAATTACGAAATCTGCAAAACTAGGATATTTACGAAAGTCCGGCAACACCGCGACGCACTAGTATTTTGTTGAGAAAGTTCGAAATGTACGAAATCTGCAAAACTGCGGTATTTCAGACAGTTCGGCAACGGCGCGAGGTACAATTATTGAGAAAGTTCGGAACGTGGCAACGTCGGAGTTCCTGAGCGATAATCCACGATTGACAGTTGACAGAATGTCGATTCTGTAATTGCTGTTCTGTGACAAAGCGCGAACTTTTGCAATGACACCTATAGCGGGAAATTTATTGAGGTTATGCCGAAAAATTTATATAAAAATGCAACTACTGATTATTATCCACTAGTTATCTTAGTATCTGCTCATAAGGCCTTTGGTACTTGCACTAGGAAATGATAAAAATACTGCAGTCAATGTCTTCTACGAATGACTGTTTTCAGGTCTATACAAGCTACAAGCTGAATAATTCTGAGAATAAATTGGAATAGACTCACCAAATTGCAGAATTAATCGTCTCACTACAGATATTTACACAAATAGTTTTATTTTCACTTAATACACGTAGTTTAGGTACAGTACAGTTTTTGTCACGAACGCGAAAGTTTTTAATTTTCGATAAGTTCAGCCTCACAGTTGGGTTCCCAGATTTTGTAACGTGGATATTGGATGTTACAGATAATTAAATAAAGCACTGTATTAAGTTGATTATATTTGGATAATTAGTAATTGTAACAAATAAAATAAAGTCAATTGAACAAGAGTCAAATCGATCTGTATTGATCGCGGCAAACTTCACTCTCTCTGTCATTCGTTAGGCGTCGCACTCACGGGAGCTGCTACGAGAGTACAGAGGCGGCGTTAGGGGTCGTGTTACACCGTGAGATTGATTTTCAGTCGGCGGGATGTTCGTTTTACAAATACCTACTTTAGGTAGGTAGGAATAGGTATTCATTCATGTTTCTGAAACCATACTTATATTTGAATTAGTAGGTACTGGGTACTGGAATTATAAACATAAAATTGATAATTACTTTAATCATACCTACGTAGGTATATAGAGGATAGGGGTAGATAGGTATCCTACCTATATCCCTGTATCTACCTAAAAATTTAATTAATTTTTTTTTGCATAGATTAAATCTCTTATTTTGAAAAAGTACCTATTCCTACCAAAATTGTAAGTAGGTAGAATGTTATGATAATTAACGCACGAAGTTTAATTTATAAACTGGTAAAACTACCCTGCTCATATTACCTATATAATAAAATATTATATTTATATTCAATTTAGGTAATAATAAATCTAATCTTAATTAGGTACATAGAAATATGTAAGTCCTACATAGAGGTTTTAGGAAATTATTCAACGGCTAATTATAGCAGCTGATAGTAACAATAATAAAAACAACCAGCCAAGCGCATGATTCAAATTTACCTAATCTAATAACAAAGAGAAAAAGATTTGTTATTTTATGCATTCTCAAAAATAATTGCAGGTAAAATTTCCTGACCTACATATTTCTTCGCTTCGATGCAATGTTGCCATTTAAATCATTTAAGGTTTGTTTTAATTGATTATTATTTAAAAAGACAATCTGTTTTATTAAACTCTGTAGTCTCGGCTGTAATATAATAATACAATAATCAGTAATTTCGGTAATTAATTTAGATATAAAATTTCTCCGATAATTTTTACTCTGGCAACAATGATTTTCCTAAGTTAATCATTTAGGTGGACTAAAAATGGTAACTCATCCATTCTCTTTTGGAATTAAATTTTAAATGAAATGACATATGGATAGAAAATGGCGTTCATTATATACTCTTGGGAACTCAAAAATAGTCGCCATCTATTTGCTGTATCCAAAATATTCAAACCTTTCGGTCTATGTCTCTGACCAACTATCTCTACTCTTTAAACAATGATATAGCCGTTGTATGAAGATAATATAGTAGGATAATGCAACAGTAAAAAGTGTTGGATGCAATCTCGAGCGGCATCTAGTGACGATTTAATGAAGTAGTCAATTTTTAATGCTATGCAGATACGCCATCTATGTCTTCTTTTCGTTCAGGCACATGGCCTCTATCACCTACCTATTATAGTTAAAAACCTCTTTATTTATTTAAAAATAATTTATGATAAAAAACATAATTATGAAAATTTATTCCAGCTGACAAAACCGTACGAATAAAATTTTTGGATTAAGGTGATAAAAAGTGGTTAAGGACTTTGGTCAATATTTTGGTTATGTGCGGTTATGTCAAAATATATAAACAATAACAAAGAATACCTAATAACAACTTATAACAATGTCCAATGTTTTAAATAAATTGAAAAGTTCCAAGTAGAAAACAAAAAAGGAATAAGCTTCTGAAAATGTTGCATGTAATCTAAGTACTTCTAATTGGACTAAGTGTTGGAAAAGTTTATAACCATAAAAATAGCTGAATATTTTTATAGTTTTCAAAATTTGAACAAGCTTTGCTACAAAATTTCATCAAAGCTATCAACAGTTTGCAAGATATTGAGTTAAGGAACAAGAAAATCACACTAATCAGGGAAAAATCAATCAACACTGGAAAACAAATTAAAAAAAAATAGTCACAGGGATATATTAGCGACTTTCAAATGTATCTTGGCTGTTGATCATGAATATAAGAAAAAAATGTTCTCTCGGCTGGCTCTGAGTGTTGAAATAAATCACCTTGAAAGGAAGTTTTCAATAGCTCCACTCTTTAGGAATAGCTCAAGACGAAATCAATAGACCTACAAGTGGTCTATCTGTGGCAGACATATTCAGTTAGTCTTTATATTTCATTATGCAATGTTACAAGGTTCAGCAACTTGCCAAAATGGTTAAAATTTATTTCCAAAATCAGTGCTCTTATTTAGTACAGAATTCTATGAATGACACAATAATTATAAAGTCCTAACTTTGAACATAAAAGAAAATCTTATAAAAAACATTTTTTTTATATAATTTATCACTGTTTGGAAAAGTATATTTGTTTGTAAAATATTTGTGTTTACAGTTATATTTAATCCAGGTTAAGTGTCAGTGCGCGAGTATAATGTTAAGTATGAACAAAATCCGCCCATTCTGTTTATATGTTTGGTTACCGACCCTAGTAGATAGGCTATTTGTTATTACTTTTAATTTAGATTTTGGATTAACGTTTTTGTATATGACATGGCTGTTTAGTAATAAATGAAGTCAAAACTGTAACACATGGTTTTATTCTGGAAAGTATTTTTAAATTGAATCACGCACGCCGTTCAAGTGAAAATGTTTTAAGTAGTTCAAAACAACAATCACTCTTTTTCATTGTTTATAGAATACAGCCTTTCAGTTAGCTCAGACAAAACTGATTAAATAAATAAATTAATGTCTTATTATTTTTTGAATTTTTTTTTATTTTGACTGGTTGACTATCTCAAAAATTAAAGCCAATCAAGCAAACCGTGAGTCACATTTCGCTTTTTTAGAAGAACAATAATGCAAATGAAAATTAATGATTCCACAGAAATAGTAAATTAAAGAAAATGTAATATAAAACTTACAACTAAGACGTTAAAGAAAAGTTTGGAAATAATCGATGGGGACTTCGAGATAGCAAATTTATTTTAGTTTTAGACAGAACTACTTTATTTTATTCGTTTTGAAACAATTGAAGATTTATAGGCCGGAAAAGCGATTTTAAACTGAATATTCAGTCCAACAGGCTCTCGACTGAAATCCTTTCCATTTTTAGAATATTATCTTTCAAATTCAACAATTTTATGTTTTGTTCCAACACGGATTTTAATAATAGATTTATAAATTGTTTTTGTTTATTTGAATGTTAAAAGTTCTTAAAACTAACTTTAACATATATTTCCCATGCTGGCGCTTAGTGTTAAAATAATGAGACGATTAAACAAAAAAGTCTTACGAGAGCCAGTTGCCCTCTTTTGGTACACATTTGTACAAGGCAACTTTACAAATGTTTCCTCCTTTTTTCTCTTGTAGAAGATGAACACGCTGTGGAGCGCACAATGATGGTATTTTAAAAAGCCACGTCACATATTTGATTAGATAATTAACTTGATATAAGTGCCTTCAAGACTTAAGTCGTTAAGCATTCAAGTTTGGATTTCCCAACCCAGATTCAATTACATATAAAAACATTCTTTCTTATTTTGGAAAAAATATGAAAAATATAATTAATGCAATCTTTCTGCTAAATTTTGTAGTATTTTGATAACAGTTCAGAAAAAAATAGTAGTAGTCAGTAACTGATCTTTACGAAACCCAAAGTTGAGCACTTAACGTCCTGAGCAATGAAAGTTTATGTCAATGTTAATTATCTAATCAAATATGTAACATTCGCATTTTCTATAATTTATAATTTATTTTTTAAGACGCCTTCGTTGAGAGCTTCATCATTGTAGGACATAGGACATACAGCAAAGTATTTCCATGTACAAAAAAAAAAACAATGAAAAATTTTTAATTTTGCCTTTCGAAAATAATACTCCTAAATGTGCCTACCATAAATTGGTACTCGATTCGTTTTCAAATGGTGTCAAAAGTTGAAAACTGAAAATTAGTGGCTTACATGTTTTTATTACTTAGTATAATTTCACTAAACGTGTTTGGTATTATGTTATAAGTTTACCTAACAGCAAAAAAATCTGTTAGTTAAATTTTGTCAGTGCCGATTTTAGTAAAATTATATTGAATAATAAAATTATAACTACGTACCTATATAGGTATTTACCCATTATTACTTTTTTTAATTTTCAACTTAACATCCTGTATCTCAGAACATTTTATTCAAACATTTTTTATTTTCGTCTATTCGTCTCATTTTGAACAATAATATTCAGTTGTTCATGTCCTATTCTTAATTTGATGATACCATTAAATAAAAGTGAATATAAATTAACAGCGTACAACTCAAGTTTAATTAACCATCAGCGATATATCCAAAATCCAACCACAATATAGAAAAAAATGTTCCCTATTATAGTAAAATTCCACCCAATCTCAACTAATTCAATCTTTTTCAATCAAAAACTGGTTTATTTTATTATATCGATTATTTTCGCATTTTATGTGACCTTCAAATACCCTGTATTCTGTGCTTTTGTAATAATTTGAAATAGTAAATTGTAACTATAAAAATACATTACCGAAGACAAGTAGAAATGAAGAAGAAGATTTTAAATTATAATTCATACTCAAGCACAGACATGACCTAAAGACCTGACTTGGACATAAGTACAGTATCGCCATCTACATTCTATGTCCATCGTCCTCCAATGATAAGTCCATAAGGTTACCCTACTATATTTATTCATACAACGATATAGCTAATTTTATTCCCCTTGTAGGAACTTATTTGTAAACTTTCAAATCCATTCCCCTAATTTCAGTTCTGTGACCGTATAGTCTTATAGTCATTGGAGCTAGAGGGCGTAAGTATCTGATCAGCAAATAAAATCGTTAGTTGAATTATTTTACCAGTAGGTGACAGGCACGATTGCCTCAAATAACTTTTATATTTCGATTATCCTACTATAGTTCTTTGTTATTCATACAACAACGCTATAATCCAACTACAAACCACAATTCAATATCCAATTTTGTTTTGAATTCCAGTTCAACCTCATAGTTAAAAAAGACATGCTGCGCTCCCTATAAGATAACTGTTACACTACAAAACGCGCTGTTGAAGGAAACTTTTGATGTGGAGTGAGGAAACTTTGATAATTTCCAGATATGGACTGTTGCCAGGTCGTCAAAAATTATAGAAAAAAAAAAATAATTTTCGTTTTTTTTTATTAAAAAGCTTACCCATATTAAATATACAACCAATATTATAATTTTACCACAATTAAATTGTCTCATGTTTACATTAAAACTAAATCAAAACATAAATAATGAGACTATTATATTATAATGAATATTATCCAATTGTCATTTATAATAGAAGTTAATTAGATTGGCAACAATGCAAATATTGCAAAATCTAACCTTACTATTTTGTTGTTTTCAGTTCATGTGTTTTATAATTACTACCTATAGGTATTTCTGCGAAAATTCTGTGATTTTGTGCGATAAAAATAATGAACTTTCTAAAACAAATTATTCAGAAAATCTCAATTCGTCCAACCCTAGTGTCAACTGTAGTACAAAATAAAAATAATAACTTAGATTCTTCAGGACTCCTTTCCAGCAAGTTGTCATGCTTAACTTTACAAGGTAAGATATTATTTAAATTTATTACTAGTAGTGCATTTTAGTTTTACTATTATCTATTCTACTTGGTACCCAATCATGATAATCAATTCAAAATGCAATGGAGTACAGAGCTAGTTTATACAATTTTTGTTTTGTTTGGACGTTAACCCTTAATTTGACACCTGAGTCCCTGGGACTCACATTGAAAATTCCCTTATTTTCGTCTCAAACCGAACGGGCATTACAGTACCTTTCTGCTTTAATGTCCAGTATCTACAGTAAAAAAGACATGTGTCTTTAAGTAGTAATAGGATAAGTATGGGACCTTAGTGAGTCCCTGGGACTCCTGGTATATGCATATGTGTATGATTTGAATGCATATATTTTTATTTATTAGCCACTCAGTTTACAGTAATTTAAATTACAAATTATTACATAAATATAAAGAAGGTATCCTAATTACCTAACAGTGCGACTTAAGTTCACTAGTAGCCTAACATTCAAAGTAATCAAGAACTTATAAATTAGAAGATAAAACTTTTAATGGTCTAATTTTGAAAATGCATTTTTTCTCATTGCTAGGAATTAAACCTTGTCTCCTGGTTGCATTATTGAAAGGTGAGGAAATAAATAGCTATTACACTTTTACGAGGCCACAAAGTAAAACATGTTTGGATCATATATTCTTAATAATAATAATAAACGTACTTTATTGGCATAACCAACTGGCCATCGACCGAAGTCCTTCAGCCTGATAATAACATTGTGATTCGTTATAATAATAATAATAATAGTATACAATATGTAACATATCTTAAACAAAAAAAAAATCAATGAATTAAATTTTGCACATGTTTGTTTATGTCTTAAAGGTCCCAGTGTGATGTGATATATTCCCATATGGTAGTTTCAGGAAACTTCCTCTTGACATGCCTGAGTGGATCACGGAGTCTGCATAGCTGTTCAAGTATATTTATAGTCTCTTCTTCTTCACAGAATTTCTGAGTCAAATTTATTAATCGCTGCTTTATAGGTTTTACCTGTGTAATATCATAGAGAAGGGCATTAGGTGGATTATGTAATGGGTGTCTTGATTTAGTAATGGATCATAATGTAGTTGTTTCAGCTACTTCAATATTTTTAAGTGCAGCATTGCTTGCATTTATGTATATTGGATGGCAATACTCTAGTATAGGTCTGCATATTGTTTTGTAGATATGAGCAGCATTTTTCTGGGATATGCCTTCTTTTTTATAAGTTAAACCAGGCCCGACTAGAGGGGGGGTAGCCGGGACTAATTCCCGGGGCCCGGTCTCAAATGGGGGCCCGGCAGCGCTATAAGGGGGGCCCGACAATAGGGTTTTCTGTTTCTGCATGAGAAATTCGACATAAGAAGAGAAAGGGGAGGTGGGAAAAGTTTTAGCTTATTAGCTTAGATGGTTTTTGTTTGCGGCTGAGGACTTTTTTTTTAGAAGAAGAAGTAATTGAAGTAGGGAGAAAACATTTTTTCTAGATGAGAAGAAGTAATTGAAGTAGGGAGAAAATATTTTTTTCGAGGTGGGGACCTTTTTTTTTAGAAAATGAAAAGATTTTGGTTAAGTTTCTTTGTGACAGGGCCTGATGTAGAGAATTGTCCCTGGGCCCGGCCTGGCTCTCGGCGGCCCTGAGTTAAACTTCTAAAATGTTTTGCTCTTGTTATACATCGTTTCTTTACTTCAGAAGTGTGTTGCTTGAAATTTAGTTTTTTATGGAAATAGTTGGTGTGCTGGCATGTTTTTTGTGGTTGAATATTATGAATGCTGATTTTCTGGGGTTTGGTTTTAATCTCCATCTGTTAAACCATAATTCTTTTCTATCAATTAGGTATTGTAAGCTTTCTACGGCTTTATGTACATTTATATTGTGACTAATTAGGCTTGTGTCATCTGCATATTGTAGTATGTACAAATCCGTGTTTATATTGTTATTTCTTTGATCAAAATTGAATATGTCATGACAATATAGATTGTATAAAGTTGGGGACAAGGGTGAACCTTGCGGCACTCCCTGTTGAGGGGCGAATGTTTGTGAGTATATATTGTTTATTTTTACTACTACTTTTCTATTGCACAGATAATTTTGGAGTAAGAAAAGGATGTATTTAGGACTGTTCATTAACCACAGTTTGTATAGAAGTCGTTGATGCCATACGCTGTCGAAAGCTTTGTTAATGTCCAGAAACACTGCTGCATTACACTCGCCTTTTAGTTTCGCGGTTTGTACATTGGACGTTATTACTGTTACCGGATAAACTGTCGAACGTTTGTCTCGAAACCCGAACTGATATACTGGGATTTTGTGACCAATTTCTTCTACTAGAATGTCTTTGATGATTGTTTCAAAGTTTTTACTTAACACTGATAGAAGGGTAATAGGTCTGTAGTTCCTTGGTTCCTTGTGGCATGTATTTGGTTTAGGAATTGTGATTATGATTCCATGTTTCCATTCGGGAGGAAAATACGTATGATTAAGGCAGTATTCATAAATGTTTTTTATGTGCATGTGTATAATATAATCTAGTTTTCTTAGTATGTTCTTGTTAACTATGTCATGTCCTGGTGTTGTACTTTTCCCCTTATACACTATTTTGAAATATGCATCTTCATCTATTTGCCTATTTCGAATGTTGGGTGTGTTACTAAAATATGTTTCATGCCATGTTGTGACTAGTTCATAATGTATGTTATCAAATTGAGGGCTGCTGTCTTCAATAAAAGCATCCCTGAAATGATCTGCAAAAATGGCTGCTTTTTCTTCATCTGTTTCGAATTTTTGGCCGTTCTTTTCCAATTGGGGTATCTGGGGTGTTTGCTTATATTTTGATAATTTTTTAATTTGTTGCCAGTATTTTTTTCCTTGTTGTTCGTTTATCTCATTGCAAACAGTTGTCCATTTATGTTCTTTGTAATGTTTTATAATAGTTTTAATATCTTTGCCATAACCATTAATTTGACGTTTGGCTTCCTCACTAGGATTGTTTAAATAGTCTCTGTACATTTTTCTTTTGTTTTTTTATTAATTTTATAATGAATGGCGGTAGTTCATAATTATAATAATTAACTTTTTCTTTAGGTGAGTTGTTCCTACTGGTATTGGTTAATTTATCATTAAATTGTGTTATTATTTCGGGGTTCATTGGCCTATTGGCTATTTCTGTGATGTATTGCAGCATTGTTTCATTGACAGCGTCTATATTACATTTGTTGATATTTATTCTGTGTTCCTCTTGATAGTTAATAGTTTTGTTTAGGTCTATTGAAACTTCTATAGCAGAGTGTTCACAACACAAATCCTGATTTGTTTCAATTTTTGTTATATTGCTTTCTCTGTTTTTTGTATATATCATCAGATCATTATTATTCATATGAAATGTTGGTGGAGTTATTGTCTTTTTGAACTGACTATTTTTTGTAAAATCCTGTATCTGCTTGTTCTTGGCTTTGTTAATGTTAAAGTCTCCAATAATTATACAGTACTTGTATAGTGCAGCTTTATTAAAGATAGTTTGTTCTATTACTGAATTGGGATGTACATATACCAAAATAATATGTAGTCTGTCTTCTAAATAGGGAACCGAAAAGTGTGTTGCTTCATTAAGAGGATTGTTAGTTCTTGGAGGGTTTTCTTTTTTCATTTGTAGGCTTGGATGAATCTGTACTAGACTTCCTCCTCTTGTGTTGACGTTTGCCACATTTCCATTTTTCTGGATAGTTTTCCAGTTTTTGTATTTTGTGTTACTTTCTGGTTTAGTTTTAGTTTCTACGAATAATCCACAGTTGTGGTTTTTCTGTTCCATTATATTGCAAATAAGATGTTTCTTTGGTATATAGCATATATAATTTTAAGTATCGACATGAACTTGAGCATTATTTCCTTCAATGGGTTGTGTAGGGGATATTGACAGTGGTTCGTCTAGATCAAACATCAATATGTATACTCTGTTTCCTGAGAAGTGAGCAATAGTGTCTATATTGTGTTGTGTAACAAATCTTTTTCTAAGTTTTCCGATGAGTTCTTCTCTCTGTGTATTTTTTTCCTTATTAAGTTTATTGATATATGTATTAAGAATGTGATCATAGACTGTAATATTTGAATTAATCTTTCTGCTTGTGGTAATTTTTTATCTATCTCTTTAGATTTTTTGTTTAACACTTTTATGAGATTGTTGGGAATTCCTTGAATTAGCTTTGTTGGCCGGTTTGGGCATTTCAAAGACCATGCAGAGTGGTCTTCAGCACCGCAGCCTACGCACTTTTGTGGAAGTTGTGTGTTACATTTGCTGAAATGGTGGGGTCCATTACACTTGCTACATTTAATTGAGGTTGTACAGTTTTCTCTTGTGTGTGTAAATTGTTGGCAGCGAGAGCACGGCTGAGGGATTGGAGCTGGTGGCAGACTAGGATACACTGGAAAATGTTTGTGTTTATAAAATACACCTTCATTTAATATTTTTTCTGTGGATTGTAGGCATCCAGATATGATTATTATCATGTATGTTGGTTTATTTATTGCTTTAGACGTTATTCTTTTACAATATCTGTGATTTATGTTTGAATTCATAAGGAATGAGCTTAATTCTTCATCTGTTATATCGTGTTCTACAGATCCAATGACCACACTATATGTATTTTTTGATGTATTGCTATTGTATACCGATGTCTGAGTTGAAGGTTTTGTTTCAGAGTAGTTTAAAATATGTTTCAATGAGTTTTTTAAATTGTCTATAATATTCGGTTTATTTTGGTCAGATTTGATTAAAAAGCCTACTTTCGTTTGCAGAATAACCTCGTTGCTGTCAGTACTTAAGTTATCCCATAAATCAGATAGTGTTTTTCTTGTCATTGTTTCTGGGGCTTTTATGTAAAATGCGTGGCTGAACGATCTTTGCGTAATTTCTTTCATTTTTAAAGAATTATTATATTTCTTAAAATTATTTTGGTTGTTGGGCAGTGTATTTATGTTGTTTATTGGGTTTTTTGTGGTATTACCCGAGAATAACGATCAAGGAGAAGCGACAGTAGCTGTCGGTGCCTTTGATATCGGATGTACCTTTTTTACAGCATGACTTTGATTGATACACAACTTAGCACGCTGAGAAAACATGCATATTTTCTACACTGAGCGAAATAGTTTGGCAAATTATCTGAAATCATTGTTATAGTCCATGCGCAAATGTTGTAATGTGATTTAATTATATTGAAGTAGTTAGGGTTAATAGCAATGGTGAAATTTCGGCACCAAAATATAATTCATTATGTAATAATTAATTATTTGTTATAAAAGTAAAAGACGTTTATTATTTTATAATTTATCTATAAAATTTGTTCAATATTTGGTTTATTTATTGTTAAAAATGTAATAAAAGCCCAATTTTTAAATTAAATTACCTTTTCCTAAAAGTAAAAATAAGGTAAATAAAATAAAGGGTGCCAAAAAAAATTTAGGTAACAATTAAAAAGACATTAGTTTGAGAGATTTAACTAAATATTTGCAATGTGCTTATATTTTCAAAACTTTTAGGTTTAAAAAGTACTTACATATTTTTAGAATTTCTGGATTTATATTATATTAAAAGGACTTTCAAGTGTATCACTCATTTCTGTATAAACAAGTGTTTTCTCGCCAAGTTAAGCCAGATGTCATTTAAGGTTTATGTATTTAGAGTTAAATACCTGGCCTGGCTATCACCCAGACAATACAAATATGTCCATTGGACGTCCATTCGATATACAATTTTGGATGTCTAGACGTTTAAAAATGAGTTTTTTCTGGACTTCCGACATCCAATGGACGTCCAGTGAAGTATACAAATATCACACTTTTGACTATTCAGAGGACGTTCAATTCTGGAATATATTTGGACGTTGAATACTGGACATTCAAAAAACGTCCAAGATTATATTTCCATTGAGACCACATCCTCACTTTTTTTACAGAACCGCAACTTACCACACACTATTTTATATTATTAATAATTTGTTTATTATTTTCGCAAACCGCTATACACCATTTATTTTTTTTTAATAAAAATTGCTTGACCTGAGCACGACTCGAACTCACGACACATCCATTATCGTTTTACGCTTTCAATTACTAGACGAGCTCGACCAAGGAACCACTTGAAAACTTTTTACTAGATACAGTTATAATTGAATAAGATTTCAAACTTCCGCTGATAGAATGAAATGCAATAGATTCAATTTGTCAATTTTTAATGACCAGTTATATTAAAAAAAGAAGTATATATTATAGATGAGTATTATCTGGTAGGCTTAATAAATAATGACCTAAGATGGACGTCCACTGGACGTCAAAATACTACTAAACTTAAAATTAAGTCTAAAAACAGACGTTTTCTGGGTATGGATACTCAGCTGTCAATTTAATTAGCATAAACGGACGTACACTGGATGCCCGGATATGGACGTCCTGACCCTCAAATAGATCTAAAGTGTTGTACATTGGACTATGTGTGCTGTCTGGGCATAGACGAATTTGTTGAAATAGTACTTATTTAAGTATGCACCAATATTTCCAAAATCAACTCCAGTATGATTCATTAAATAAATGTAAATATGAATGGGCAAAACATATTTATATTGACATAATTGTACCTTACAATTTAGCCATAATAAAGGGATTTCGCCCATTTTGACCAATCCTAATTGAAACACGCGGATTTATTATATTTTTTTAAATATAATTTTCAAATAAAATAAACAAAATCTTCAGTTCATTGTTTATTAAATTTATTTAAAAGAAGAAAACATATTTCACAAAATAAAATACCTACACATGAAAAATAAAATGTCAAAAATGATTAAATCATTATACTTTATATTTATGAATGTGATAAAATTCTTAGTTTCCTAATAACTTTTTTGGCATATTTTATATCTGCATTAGAATACCTAAGTGTGTAAAAATCTTCATCTTATTACTACACAAAACAAACACCAAAAAATATCACTTAACATTGCTCACGTACTAAACACAACTTGGACTGACTTTGACAGATAACATCAATTTGAGTGATACACAACTTATTTTCGCACATGCTCGTTACAAAACGGTACGCTAAAAACACCAAGCTGTCGCTTCTCCTTGATCGTTATTCTCAGGTATTACCACAGCTTATACAATATACAGCTCCACAACTCCGTGTCGGCGTCTTTGATCTGGCGGTCGAGAACCAAGCAAGACGGAATGGTGCTATCTCTGTTAGATTCGAGGGAAAAGTCGGGCCCGGATTAAACAATTTTTTTATTATTGAAAAAATTGAAAACCTTGGCGTAATAAGGTTGGTTACATGCCATATTAAGTAAGTTTTGGGAAATTAAATTTTTAATTTGTTTTAAATCTGTCAAATATAATTAGAAACATTATTTAAATATAAATATTACGAAAAATAGCACATCTTTCGGATTAGAGGTAAAATAATTTGTATGTGGCTAGTAAAATCCTCGTTAACAAATGTTTTGAGCTAAAACAGTCACATCACGACAAATTGTGGCTTGGATCCTTTTTACACCAAGGGCTTCAATTGTTAAAGAATTGTGTCACGCTCGTGGATGCAAATCAAGTGGTACCCCGTGTCTCTGGCAAGTGTTACTCTTCGCGCAAAGGGTTTATACCTAGATAAACGAATGCTTCGACTGAGGTCTGGGAACTCTATGGTATTTTGGAATTATAAAGAATTTGTGCTTTTATTTTAACAATATTGGTTATATTTAGATGTATTCTTATTAATTGAAATACAGATTTGTAGAAGTAATACTTTGACAGTTTTTATTAATATAATATATTCAATTTTTATCTGACCATAGCGAAGTAGGGAATTTTGAAACTTTATAGTAATGTGAAATTTGAATTCCAATATTACACGATATTACATAATTAGTACTTATTTTAGGTAGGTACTAAATTTGTACTTGGAGAAAGTAATATCGATTTTTACAAGAAAACTTGAAAAGTAAATTAATTTAGTTCCTATTTCTGATGTAAAACTTAAGTTTTGGTTTAAACCAAGAAAACAAATTATAGTTTGTTCAACAAGGGTGGATATGATAGCAATATCACACAAAGACGAAGTTTGAGCACGACGTCGTATGCGGAGTACTCAATCGTCTGATTGTGATATGAACAATCCACTCGATATGGTCAGTATATTTTTTCTACGACCCACTAACGAAAATCTACAAATTTAAAAAATTATTTTAGGTTATTTAGACAAAATAACTAATTTTAAAATAATTTACGAAGTTGACTAATTTATAAAATAAAATTAACATGAAAAATTAATTAGTCATCGGCCTAGATTCGATACCGGGCTTTTCGCGTGGAAGGCAGATGCTCTGTCCTCATCTTCACCGAAACTTTCAGGACTTTAGTTTTAATACTCGTAATTAAATTAGTATCATGTAGTTTGATTAAAATTTATTTTTTTTAAATGTGGACACAATAAAAACAAAAATGCTATTATTTATCGAGTCTACACAAAAATTTTAATGTATATTTAATATCAATAACTAAAATATATATTGACAATTAGTTTAACAGAATTGTCACTTATTTAAAAAAATTTAAATAATAGGAGTTGGGTGACCAAAATATGAACTGTGATTTGTAGATTTAATTTTGTTAAAGTGTTCTCACTACCTAAAATGGATATGAAATATATTCGTAGTTGAACGCAATAACATACTTTATCGTTTTGTAGTATGTGCATAGATTGGCTAATATCCATGCACAGATTACAAAACGAAAAAGTATGCTATTGCCTTCAATTGAACGAATATATTTCATATCCATTCTAGGTAGTGAGAACACTGCAAAAAAAATAAATTCGCCAATCACCGTTCATATTTTGATCAACCGACTGCTATTATTTTTAAAATTTTAAATAAATGACAATTCTGTCAAACTAATTGTCAGAATATTTTTTAGTTATTGAGATTAAACATACAATAAAATAAGATATTCTTTTGGAAAACGTTAGCATGGATGACTAAAGGGTATTGGGTTAATTAATTCTAAAAGTGTGGTACAAATGTTATTTTTTGTAGCCAATTCTTCAAAATTATTTTGAAATATCTTTTCAATATTGAATATTAGTTCTACAAATTCATCATTTGACAGTTGCAGATTTCCAAATGTATCTGGATTGGCGTTATCATATGCCTTTAAAAAGCAATAAAAAGAAAAATCATCTAATTCAACGTGATCTTTGTTATATTTAAGACAGGTATCGCAGAGGAGTGGATCCGCAAGGCTTTTATTAAAAGGTAACCACACACATACCTGATAAAATTTTTCTGTATCAATTCGTCTTTACAATAATTTAGGGTGTTAATAATTTTATCATAAAATAAAATACAAGGTGTTCCATTTAAAAAACATACATTTTAATTTGCCAGGCAAAAACGTGACACCCTGTATATCCGAAGATATTTTTAAAATATGTAGGTATTTTTCAAATTCATATAACTTTTATTTAAAACTTTCTTGCGTGTCTACAACAAAATAATGAACAATAACGCACTAATGGGATACCCTGTATAAATTATATTTTTAACAATGAAAATTTCTTATAATGTGGTACTTATCGGTTTGGGTCCTTGGGAAAACTAAAGAATGTTTTCTTGCAGGTATAACCCTTATTAAAACAGCTTTTGACTGCACAAACAGAATGATGTCTTTTTTTTTTCACTCATTCTACTCATAGCTAAAGAGTCACCAAAATAATAACAGTACCTTTAACTCAAACAAAATCAACAAAATTATAGGCTCCACGAAATTATACAATCAACGAAATTATAGGCTCCACGAAATTATACAATCAACGAAATTATAGGCTCCACGAAATTATACAATCAACGAAATTATACCCACGACTCAACACCTTACCTAAGTATGCTTCTGAACACCAAAACCGTCTTTTCCCTTCGAAGGCGGAGCTTAAGCGATGCGCGACGAAATCGACGCAAACCGTTGCCGCCAAGAGAGTGTTTTAGCTGTATTGTTAAGCTGTGGTATTACTTTTTGTTGAGTTGATATCAGTTGTTTGTTGGCTATTAGTAGGAGTGGTTGTTCCCAAAATTATTTTGTTAATTTCTTCTTGAGAAAGGTTGTCTTTAGGTTTTTTTGGTGTTTTCTCTGGGTCATTTTTGTTTTTCCGTTTTCTTTTCACTTTTTTCCAAACTCCGTAGTCATCTATTTCCATTTCAGAGTATTCGCCATCACTTTCAGTTGACATTGTCTCAAATGCGTATATCACTTGTACTATTATCTGTGTCCCGAAATACGTGTTTACTCTTTAAAGGCTAACACAGAACTGTGATATATTCTTAAAAAACAATATTAAGACTGAAAACCTATCGGTGAACTCTTATCGTCGCCCTCATCAAGAAGTGGCATAAGTGACAAATAGTAAATTTTACAGCAATAAAACGAAAATACGTAATTCTCATATCATTATGCGTTATTGCAGATAGGACACAAATAATATGCTATATTGCATGCACTGTTAAGGTTGTAGATGTGCCACTTCGTGAGATGATAAAGAAGGTCAAGACTAGTTAATCCACACAAAAAAACATTTTTTTTTTAATTTTTGTTGGTTAGGTCACTTCGTGATAAGGGTAAATATAGGGTATTGTGTTTTTGTCTCATGTAACTTTGTCCCTACAAAAAAACATAGATTTTGCCTCAGTTCTTAAAATGCATGTGTAAAATCTAATGTTATAAATGACTTCTAAAGGGCCAATAAAGATAGGGTAGGGACAAAATGACAGAGAAGTGACATCTTTTATTATTTTTTAATTAATTAGGAGCATATATGTGGAACTTAATAAAAAGCATATAATTTTTACAGATTTAAACTTTATTCAAAACAGTCTGTATCAAAAATATAACTACAAAAACTTAAAATCTATATCAGAGATCTGTGATGTAAGAATGTATTACTGGGTATTAATACTCATACAAATAAATACTAATATGCAACTTGAACACAAATGGAAACAACCAGAAATCAAATTAGTTACTAATAGCTGAACATATATGAGGTATTTAAATAAAAATGCCTAAAATTTAAATAAAAATAAAACAAAGATATTTCAATCTATTTTTTGGGATATTCTTAAAAATATTATAATACTAATAAATGCTGCTTTGTTGCTCATAAACGTTAACAGATTCTTGAAATTTATAAAAAAAACTCTATCACCTTGTAATATTAGACTAGGCTCAGGTAGTTTGACACTTATTCTATCAAAAGGAATAATCAAAACGTCCTTTTCATCTACTCGAAATAGTGTTGCATTAGCATTGCAATTTTTCAAAAATGTTACAAGTAACTCTTCTTCTTCCTGATCAACATGAGAACACACACCGACATATCTGTATTCAGTCTTTGTTGCGGTAAATGCGAGGGGTGGTTCACTCCTGAAAAAAATATACATGTATTTCCAAAATCGCCTAATCTCCTAAGATTTCCAGAGATTTCCGGAAATATTTTGGGATTTCTGGTGATTTCTGCAAATCTTTTTGGGATTTCCAGTGATTTCTGGAAATCTTTTTGGGATTTCCGGAATTTCTGAAAATACTTTGGGATTTCCATAGATTTCTAAGATATTTTAAGGAATTCCAGTGATTTTCAGAAATCGGTAAATGATTTCCAGGACTGCAGATTATCAAAAAAAAAACTTTAAAATTAAATAACTTATTTCAAACTTTAAAACCTTCCTGTTATACTGCAGGGAGTCTGAGCAAGGTTAATGTATTTATCTATCAAATGTATATATATTTAGAATAATAAATAAAATGAATGAATGATTTGAGTGGATTTTGGTCCACCTTTTTAACAAAGGAGTCACAGTACTTCTTTATCAAATAACGACTAGAAATTGTATATATGTATAGATCGATTATTCAGAATATTTCAATAAAAAGACCTGAAATGATTAAATTGGTAGTGAATTTTATTTTTATTCGTGAATAACAGATAAAAGGTATTTTAAAATATGTTAAAATAGGTATTATATTCCTTTTTTGACATGTTTGAAATTTTTTTCAATCTTCAATTTATCATGTCTATTTAACTGGAATGGATAGTTTCCAATTAACTGGATGGGCCCATAAAAAATATACTCATTTTGTTCCACTTGGACGTCGTCATCTTTTGGCCATATGTATTTATTTAGTTCAAACTTGAGAAATTTGATTTTACTCTGATTTTTACTAATTTTATTGACAACTCTTCCAATGTACCAAGTTTCATAACAAACGGCATAATAATTTTCTTCATTGATTTCCAGAATTTTATTCACATCATTATCTGAGTCAGTACCAGAATGAATGCTTTCGCACTCAAATTCACTCTCTAACTCGACTGTGTCTTCCTCATCAGAGGTGGTATCAGTTTCTTCATCAATTTCTGGTTGAACTTGTTTTCTTTTTTTGCGAAGTTTTCTGTTTTTGGAATTTTAGCCGATGATAAGGACTTACAGCGGAGAAATCTATCACTTGATAAATGTACTTTATGTAAATCTTTTGAAAATAACCAACATAATGTAGATTTTTTAACTATTTTCTCTTTACCATTAACTAATATTTTAAAAGTGTTTTATCATCAATTTTGCATTTATCGGAGTAATCTGTAATATTTAAACTCTCAAAATCAGAAAACAAAGTGAGTTCTTCTCTAATATCATTAAAATATTCGTCCTGTTCTTCGGGAATTTCAGAAATTTCTTCTAAAGATGTAATTTGTTCTTCAGTTGGTTTGTTATGATGATCCCACTCAGTATCTTCCTCAGTATCTTGCTCGGTATCTTCTATGTGAGGGATAGACACTGTTCTTAACACTTCTTCCTGGATGTCATCAGGGAGAATCATATCTAAACTATTTGAGTCAATAATCGCAGAATGTTTTGCATTCTCCAAAATATTTTTTATTTGGTCACAAGTAGGTAATTCATCATGTTGTGTAGACTGGTTTCTCCCAAGTTTTCCGCTTTTCTCTCTTGGAAAAACAAATTCATTTCCTGAAATAAACAAAAAACTAGAAGGATTATGAGTAATGAAGACATCTACTAACATCCCTATTCTATACCTAACTACAAATACAACCAAGTTAAAAGATAGTGCTATGAGAAGTACGAACGTAATTATATTCCATACTGACGGTTATTATTCCTTTTTCATAATCCCCCATTACACTGCATAAATGTGAAGTTTTTTTATGAAAGTGGGGTTTGTCAAATTAACTATTAATAAAAATTTAATTACCTGCATCATTCACTATACTATTAAGAGTTTGGATTCTATTTTTTCTTTGAATGAACTCCATTATATCAAAATTAACAACGGTTGAGTAAGTCGATGTCATTGAAGGGGTTTGTCTAAAGTATTGTTCACACGGCTGGCTGGTACATAACCATGGTAGAAGTAAATTTGGTTGTGATCGACATTTTTCTATCATTAAAATTAGCCCATGTGCATTTAGTTCTATGCAAGTGTAAGTATAAACTGTGAGCCAATTTTTGGATAATTTTAAACACTAAATATTTTCCTGGATATTTTCTTTGTCTTGTTTCTTTTTCTTTTTCTTTTCTTTTTCATTATCTATGACATATTTCATCCAGCCTCTCCATAGACGAAGGAAGAATGTGGAATACCAAATTAAATAAATTCGTCTTTCAATTGTCATAGATTTATCTAAAAATGAATCAAGAACGAATCTTGTTATTATCAAAAACTGTCGTGTTGCCTTATATTTATCATCTTCCATCAAATAAGTGACACAAGGTGAAGATAATGTGTCAATAGCTTCAAAGTTCATCTTTTCCCTGCCTGAAAGACACAAAACATATTTAGTTTGAAAAATTTGCATTTTTTTAATAGTAAATCCTTATTTAAAGGCAATAAGACTTACCATCTAGATAACTGAAACATAGAAAATGTCTATCTCTTGGGTACTTATTAATCAAATCTTGTAAATGCTCCTTTGCAACACTATACATTCCCATTATTAAATCGACTTTTTGGATTCAACAATCTTGTCTTTAGTTTTGTTGAAATATGTATGGGATCTTGGATAATTACAGGCAACTCACAGGAAAATTTTGCCTAAAACAAAATCACAGTAGCAAAATAACAGTTGCAAAATAACAGTTACAAAATAACAGTCACAAAATAACAGTTACAAAGTATCAGTTACCAAATAACAGTTATAAACTAACAGTTACAGTTACAAAATAACAGGTACTAAATAACAGTTATAAAGTAACAGTTACAGTTACAAAATAACAGGTAGGTACAGTTACTAAATAACAGTTACATGATAATCATTATACTGCTTCTCCATCAATGAGGTCATGGCGGCGTTAGCCATAACCCTATTGACGAAGAAATAACCCTTATTTTCCGACTTAAAACACTAATAAGGTAAAAATTCGCATAATTTACTTTACCGCACTAGTGCGGGAAAGTGACTTTCAAAAATAAAATTCGTGCGGGAAAAGGAACGGTCGTAGAAAAAGGTACTTTGTAGTTTTCGTAAAATGTGAGAAAATGCTATATTCCATAGTATTTCCCGGTATTTCCTTGTCAAAACTTGAATAAAATAAGTGCATTTTCAAATACGCAAAAATTAATAGGTACCTATTAACTTTATTTTCAAAATTTTATCGGCACCCTATTCTCTTGTAGTTAAAAATCTGAGTAGTACAATAATAAATGATGTAATATTTCAAAGATTTTATGTTTAAGGGCGCCCACAAACAGAACGATATCAGTCGTGAGTCGGCTTTTTTGTTTGTACTCGCGTTTGTAATTATAAAGTTAGGTTATACTCTAATTTCTCAACGAATATTACCAAAATTAAACAATATTATTATTATCTGCACTATAAGAACAATAACTAACCATAATATTCAATAAAAAATTACTTACCTGCTTTAAATCTAGTAAAAAAAAACAGCAAAAAACACACAAATAGCTTCGCAAATAGCACGAACGTAAACTCTACCATGACCACCACAACACTAAACACGTGATGAGACACAACCGGTTTGTAAAAAATCCACATCGATTTCTGGGATTTCCGAGATTCCCAGAAGGATTTCCGAGCGATTTCTGAGATTCCCAGAAGGATTTCTGAGATTTCCAGAAGGATTTCCGCGATTTCCGAATGGATTTCCGGTTTTTCGAAACGATTTCGCGATTTCTTGGTTGATTTCCGGGATTTCCGTGAGATGTTTTGTAATTTGTAAATGTATTTCCTGGAGTGAACCACCCCTTGGGTAAATGTCACGAGAATATAATCGCCCGCCTTAAATGTTTGGGTAGGAGGTAATTGTGCAGAACAAGTTGGTTCCATATCTGAATCCGAATACACTTCAGTGACATTAAGTTTATTGACGTTTGAAATGGGGTAAATGATGTTTCCCAAATCAAAATGAGAACAAGAGTAAATTTCGAAAAAGCAGCTTAAGCTTTTCATATTTAATTTAAGAGGTGCAGGTGCACTTCCTTGAACTTGGTGCACTTTGAGAGTGCCAGCAAAACTTTTTCGTTGTTCACTATTCATCAGGATTCTCTTTTTTAATTCAATATCGAATTTAGTGATAACATAAGTTTTTATACCTTGGCACTGTTCTATAGCGGTTGCAAAAACCTCTATGTTTGGTATATCAGTGCCAGTTGCAACCAGTTTATCAGCAATTCTCTTACATGTCCTACCTACTCCGTCCGGAGCCCCCTTCCCATGGCCTGCCTCATGATAGTTCCATGTAAAATTTAATATGTTTGAATATTCTTGAAGAAACTTAGTTGCCAGGTAATAAAACATATCTTTATTCCGGTATTGGGTCACAGGACCGTCACTAAGAAAATTAACATTTTCTATCTTAGGTGGAAGTGTTCTCATTATAGGTTCCAAATGTGCCCAAATAGCCGGAACGTTGTGAGTCAGATCAGTAGACATAGTTGCAAAACACCACTGTGTTTTCATCTGTGTGTAAACTACTACTGTGTGCAAACTTATTTGGGTTCGCGAGCCTCCAAAGTGAAAGGATTGAATTTCCTCAGAGTACATTGTGTTGTAATTCTCTGAGAAATCCATATGGATTACACAGTCTGCTTCAGTTAAATTTTCTTTTAATGCTTTGATGGCCTGGTACTGATGTGTGATGTTAAATTCATGTTTTAAAAAGGTTGCTAAATCATATTCGAGCTGTTGTATGACTTCTTTTGGAGAAGAAATAATAATTTTTTATGCAACAAGTGTGTAAAGTTACCCTTTTTTGACGTCAAAAAAAGGACTTTACACACGAGTGGCATACAATATTTTTTCTACTACCGTACACATAATCCACTAATATTAGAAATATAAAAGTTACTTTACGCACTAGTGAAAAAAAGTAAAATGTGCCAAAAATTGTGCACAGCAACAAAAATAAACTTATTGGAACTTTACAAATTTATAATTCTTACAGAACAAAATGACTAACAAATGAAGAAATATTTAAAAAAATAGTTTTTTAACTCTTATGAATATTAATATTGAATGTGCAATTATTGCAATTACCAAAACTTAAGGTTTTGGCCTTTTCCAGCACAGAGTTTGAAAAATGTTGTGATATTACTTCTGTAACCCTATTTTGAGCTTCGAGTGGTATGGATTTAGCATTTTCAAGTAAAGAGGTTGAAATATTTTGTGTAACTCTAGTTTCACTGTCGAGTGGTTCCACTAATTCTTCATTAGAGTTGTCAACGGTAAAATTGTAGCTTTGTTTGGAAGTGGATGGCATATTTTATTAGAAATTTTGTTTTTTGTGTTATTGTGCTGTCTAAGTAGCCTTCTGCAACAGCAGATGATTTCCATCCTTCATGTTTTTTTACCGTTAGAAGGTCTCCTCCAGAATTTGCCAGCATAGTGGCTGAAGACCTAAAGCAGTGTCCTGTAAAAGCCGTTGGATTTGGCAAGTTTAGATACGTTGCTATAACACTTGGCATTTTACCAAAAGTATTTATCCCTACAGGCTGTTTAGAATATTTTCCATTTGCGAATTTTAAAAAAAATCTGTTACAATTTATATTTGATGGTCTTAATGAGGTATATTTTTTTATGAAAGATAAATAATCAACTGCTGAATTATTTGGATTTAAAATCGTAAAAATGCGTTCTATTCCATTTTTGGTTTCTGATACTTTGACAATATACACTGTTTGTTTATCTTCCACATCGTTAATTGTCATTTTACATAATTCTTCCTGGCGACAAGCTCCCGCAATTCCAATTATAAAAGCTACCTAAAAAATAACATATTGTAATGTTACAAATAATTTATTAAACATTAGGAAATATCTTGACGTTGCGCATGTAAAACTCCAAATAAATGCTATTGTAAAAAATATAAAAGTTTTAGGTATACTGTGGTGCCTAACAACCCCGGTGGCCTGTTAGGACAGCAACTGATTTTGTTAATCAACACACCATACGAACACACATCTCGTTGTAAAACTTTACAGAATATTTTAATTTTATACTGAGCATTCAAGCATTTACTGAGGCATTTACTTACTTTGATCATTAAAAACTTGGAATCTGGAGCTTTCAACAGAAAATTAATTAGATCTTCTCGTTCAAAAATTTTGGATTTTTTTGATTTATAACCTTTATTTTTTTGTTTGAGAAACGCTATTAACTTGTTGAATTTCGAAATATCAACGTTGTTTTTATATTTTAAGGTGCTCTTAAGCATAGAATAAATCGACCATAGGGTAGAAGCTTTGCAATTCTTCAATTCATCAGAGAAATATGCTAAAATAACGTTTTCCGAATATTTTGTCACCTTATTCTTATGCATTGTATTTTTGCTGATAAATATATGCAGATTTTTCTGGCAATAAATTTTCAGTGGCCTTTTGTGCACTGCATAAGATATCTGGGGGAGTATTATCAAATTCGCTATCGCTAGATAAATTTGAATCCATATCGATTATGACAGATATAATAAACTGCAAATAAAATTTGAATTTAAGTCAACAAACATTAAAAAGTAAAACTTTTTACCTTCTCAAACTTGATTGAGTTTAAAAAAATGCTAAATTGGTTTTAGAATCTAATCTTGAACTTAAGTATACTTTTGTCGTATTCTGTTATATGATAGGTACCTACCGTAGAATGGGGTGAATAGGATCAATTTTAAATTTTAAAATAGCGTATCTCTCAGAGTGATATAGTGAGATATATCCTGTGTATATTTTTTGATTAAAATTTTTTTTTCAGCGATTCGTTACCCGCATATATATTTTTTTGTGTGCTGATCCTATTCACCTGCCATTGTGGTGAATAGGATCGACCATGCTTTTTTAATGTTTAAACGCATACTCCCTTCTGTAGTGTTTATAGGATCACTTAACTTTTAAGTGTGAGTCCACCTAGAAATTAAAAACCCGATGGCGAGGCCAGTCGGAACTGCTGAACGACAAAATATCACTGATCGTTATAGAGGGAATAGTTAGACAACCAATTAAACAAAAAAAATAGGAGTTTCGATTAAAATATAATTTTTTGAGGCTTTGAATATGAAAATCCCACTTATTGATCCGATTGACCTCAGCGATCCTATTCAACCCATTCTACGGTACTAATTAAAAGTTTAGAGATTGACATTTCTTCTAATCCACACAGCCACGGCCAACTTACTTTTACCAAAATCGACATCCACTGTATGTTTACTTTTAATTAAATCGATGACATTTAGAGAAAATTATAATTAAAATAAACTGTTGATAATTTGTTGGACACTAAATAGATATAAGCAAAAATAATTTATTTATTTGTCTTAGAAAACGTTATATTTTGTTATGTACAAATTTTGTCAAATTTTACTTTTTTTAACTAGTGCGTAAAGAGTTACTTTACGCACTAGTGAAAAAAAGTACAACTTTACACACTTCGTGGAGTGCGTAAAGTACGTACTTTACGCACGGTAGTAGAAAAAATCTTTTTTTGCATATTTTCGAACATTACGAACCCTTTTTGTTTTGAAATCTTCTAATTTTTCCGTTACAGATATCCACTTGTGATATTTAATTGGGATGGAATTATCAAATTTTCCATATAACAATGATTTTTTATTACACACTGCATGCTCGGGAAAGACACAGTTTATTATATCTATCGCAACACAATTGAGCAAGTAAAGATTGATGATTTGCAAATGGTAAAATTTTTGATTGATTTAAAGCATGTAATAAAAGATCTATATTAGTATGAGTTACACACAGACAGACAAGTTTCACGTTTATTAATATTTGGTGCCGTAATCCAGAATGGTCGTAAACGACAGAATAAAGAGTAACTTATTTTGATCTCATTTTTACTTTCCTATCTGTATACAGATATAAGGAAAGTATAGGAATCATGATTTTTTCGACCTCGAGTTTTCGACGGATTTTTACGTTTTGAGGTCCCCTAAATCCGTTTTGACTATTTTCGCGATGATGTCTGTGTGTGTGTCTGTGTGTCGCATAACTCATGAACCGATACACAGAAAAACACCAAATTTTAAACTTAAGCTTTGTTCCAGCGTCCAATGAGCTGATTAGATTTTGGGCAGAGTCGGAACATCTGGGGGGTACTTTATAGGTGGTCATTTTTATATTTTATGGAATATATCTGTTATTTACGTTTGGGGAAGAAAATTCTTTAAATAAAAGTTACTTCTTATAATATTATCTATAATTTTTGTTCTATACAAAATTTTCCTAAAATGGTCCGTATTCGAGAAATTTGACAAAACGTAAAAAAATATTTTTTTATAAAAATTGTTCAAACAAAAGTTGTTTGTAATATAATTCTCTATAATTTTTGTCTTATACATAATTTCTCTAAAATGGACTGTATTCGAAATATTTGAGAAAATGTGTAAATTTCGAAATTTGAAGAAAACTCAAAAACGGATGAAGCAAAAAAACATTAAATTTTAAACTTAAGTTTTATTTCGGCCTGACGTGAAATGATTAGATTTTGGACAAAGTCGGAACATCTGGGGGGGTACTTTATGGTAGGCCGTTTTTATATTTTATGAAATGTATCTGTTATTTATGTTTGGAGAAAAAAATTGTTTAAATAAAAGTTACTTCTAATAATATTATCTTTAATGTAAAAATTTCCTGAAATGGTCCGTATTCGAGAAATTTGACAAAATGTGCAAAATTCTTATTTTTATGAAAATTCTTAAAATAAAAGTTGTTTGCGATATCGATCTCTATAATTTTTGTTTATACATGATTTTTCTAAAATGGACCGTAATAAAAAAATTGTAGGAAAAGTGCTAAATTAAAATTTTTCAGTATTTTCGTTTTCAATGAATATCTATAGAAAAATGTTTCGATGTAGATGTATGTGGAAAATGTATATATTTAGTTTATCCTCCTCTAAACATTTATAGAGGTGCTGCAATAGGTTGTACAAAATAACCGGAAAAAGCCTGTAATAACTAGATGGGAAAGTCATGTGTTGGACACATCAGATTTTTTTTTTAAATTTCATAAATAGATTTTTCATAGTATCCAATAAAACACGTTTTTGTTTCTTTATTTTGTTCCTCGTACTACAATCCCTCTTACCAGGACACAAACGACTATTGCAGTCTTCCTGCGAGAACTGGGAAACTGTCTTGCTTAATCTCATAGACTTTTTGTCTCTCCTGATTTTTCTACTACTATCTAGTAAGCTTTTATTTACATCTCTTGATTGTCGGATTGGCTTCACATTAACTTGACTTTTAATACTTTGTATTTCTTAACTAAATTTCCACTTAAAACTTTTCTAAATGTTTTTTCTCCTGTTCATTTATTACCTTCTTTAAGTTTTCTTTTAATCGAATAGTCATTACCTCGCCAAACAGCAACTTTTTCTTTACTTCTTCCACATTACTTTTTGTGTCACTCAATAGTTCTTCCACTTTCGAGTTTGGAGTCAATGCCATTTGTTTTAATTTTCTTGTCTGCTCGCTTCCATTTTTTTTTATAAGATTTTGCTTTTTCGCGTAGTCTTTTTATTTTATTCTTTTGTTTAACAATCAACTTGTTACGTAATTTTCTCTGTTGAGTCGCTCTGTTTCTAGCAGCAATAGTTCTATTGTCTAATTTTAGTTGGTTTGGAGGTGGCTCTTCGATATCTGAAGAAGGCGGTGTATCAACAATACTTCTGGGATTTTGAAGCTTAAGACGCTCTCGTCGCTTCCTTGTTTTCTCCCTCCAAACTTTTCTTATTTTTCTTTGTTCCCTGAAAGTCATATCTTTAACACTCTTCACTTGCCCTTTCTCTTTCTTTTTTAAATATTTATGTTTTTCTTTTTCTTTTAGTTCGGCTTTCCATAGGGGATCATTTTTTAATCGTTGATAACGCAATTTTCTGCCTATCTCTTTTTTTCTAACCTTTCTTCTCTAGTTTGTTTCTTTTTAAAGTTAGCCATATTATTTCAAGAAATCGAGATGAATCTGCAACAAAAAGTAATAGGAATTGTAGAATTTGGTGAGAACTGAATGAAGTGAGAAATTTTTAAAAATTCAAGATATTTTAAAACTAGAGAATTAATAAGTGGAACTCCCCTGTCAAAAATGTATTTCCCCTGGCACTTAAAAGGCCAGGGAAAAGACGCCAGAGGAGTGACAAATTTGATCATATTCAGGGATAATAAGCGAATTAAATTAGTTACATTTAACCAGTTTGTACTAGTTAAATATGTCTACTATTACATCTTAATTTGTAAATATTTTACAAAAAAAAAAATGTTTTATTAGTAATAATGTACTTATCAGGAGAGAGACACTTGACACTGGCACCTGACCTCACTGATGAACAGCATGTGGCTAACCATGGAGGAAGTATTATTAAGAGTTGCCGTTTCTTTGTAGAAATTTGGCAACATGTTTGCTTGCAGCGATCTGTGGGGGGGAGGAGTAGAACTAATCTTACTCTGTCGGTAATGTAGTTAACAGCAGTATTACCATCATTTCTTACTCTGTCGGTAATGCAGTTACCCATATTATATTTCATTTGAAAATTAGCGGGCTTTTTTACTTCTATTAAGAGGAGAATTTACTTTAGCAATTATTTTCTATCTAATACGAAATATAGCCATGCAAAATTTTAGTTAGTTTTTTTAATTTTTAGTGAGAAAAAACATACACTTGCAGGTAAACGTTAAATATGTTCCTCTGGGGCCACTTTTTCAAATTTTGTTCAACTTTTCATGGCAAAAAATCGCAAAATTTTGTCCATCAAATTTCGGAATAGTGGCTAAAGAGGAACAGATATTTAATTTTTACCTAAAGATACACATTTTTCATTCACTAAAAATTTAAAATTAACTGTAAAAATATGCATGGGGTTCTATTTCGTATTGGTTAGAAAAGATAATTGCTGAAGTAAATTTTCCTCTTAATTATAATCAAAATTTTGCTTTTTTGTTAGCCGTTTGTAACAATTATGAAATGTCAATAAAAATGTAAAAATCTATGACAAATAATTATGAGGGATAAAATAAATACCATACAAAGTTTTATATAATTATATTAACTAAAAATCCCAAGAAAAATAAAAAAAACATATCAAATTTCAATAAAAAAATAATAACAGAAGTTCCTACACTTCACCCCCCTATGAGTGAAACCCCAAGCAGAGCTTGTGCGAGGCAAGAAAGGCTATTATTATTATTTGCAATGGCGCTCCGGGACGACTTACAGATGATGGTGCCATTTGACTTACAGATGAGGAAAACGCCATCCACCATCATTATTTACATATATATTAGTTTATTTCCATACAAAGTACAATCTATTTTTACAAATATTTACTAGATTCTATTAAAAATAATCCTAATATCACAAAAATGTTAATCTCTAAAGTTTAATTAATGACTTAAAAACAAATTCTTATTATAAATTATCTTCAAATATATCTATATCTATTATGTTTAAGAAAGTTACTCTAATATCACAAACATTACATTACTATTCAGGTACATTAACTATCTTTGGTTAAAAAAATGAAAATCAGAAATTGCACAATAAATAATTAATTTACTTGATATGAAAACTAATGCCTAATAAATTTTCAAAATAAATAAAAAACAGAACAAAAAATTCTTCTTGAATCTTGGGAATAAAACAAAACCAACCATCCACTGAAATAGAAAAAAAAATTAAACGCAGTAACTTCAAATCATTTTATTTGTCTTTTTTGTCTTTTAGACATTGCCGCAGCCCTCATCATTATAATACTTTCTTATTATTAATGGTAGACAAGTTTTGACTAAATGAGAAAAGACGTCAGTTTTATGTTCTTTACATGTAAACCATTCAAAATCAACATGGTCTGGCAAAAAAAGTTTAATTTTCTGAATTATGTTGTCAATATGACCCAAAGGTGGTAAAATTGTATAAACAATTTCATGAATTTTTGAAAGAAATTCAATAACATTTCTGTGTACATAAATCAAACGTCTTTTATCATCATTTTCTTTAAAATAAGTAAAAGTATGATGGTCTTCTAACATGTCTGTTTGTAAATTAGCTTTACACTCTTTGCAATCTAAACTATTAAGTTTCTTAACAACAAACCCTGCAACATAACTAGTGGCCTGACTCTCAAATTCTGCATCATTTAATAATTTTGTATCAAAAAATTAATTCTTTCGGTTCTGTTGAAATATCTAAAAATGAATTTAAATTATCTAATATGCTGGTTTCATCAGCTTCACAATTGGAATTGTAATTTCTTCCTGTAATTAAACTATTTAAAATTGATGTTTTAAAAGCTGTTATAAATTGGTAACAATTTGGAGAAGTATTGGCAGCAGCATACTGCCGAATTGAGCCAAACATGTTTTCAACCGGATCTTGATTTAAAGCGCGGGTTCTGATGAATTTGAATCCCATTTTCCAACATTTATTCATAAGTAGTTTAACACCCCTAATAGTAATTAACCAACCGGTCTTAAAAGGCATTACCTTCTTCATAGGTTTACCATTTTTTGGTAGAAACTGCCAAGATTCTATTTTTGTCAATATAGAATTCCAAAATTCTAGATGTTTAGATCTCCTTGAAGCACACTGCCTAAGAGATTTACCACCAACGACACTTGGGTTATTACCATTAAGGCTGTCAAAGAGCTTATCAATGTCCTCAATAAATTCAGCAGTATAGATAGCTTCAGATGGTAATTTATTAGGTACTATTAGACTTTCGATGGCAGCAGCCATGGTGTGGCTCATTACTTTTGCAGCAGCTGAAACTTTCATTTTTAACTTACTATTTCTATTAATATCCAAAAAAGATTCTCTAACTTTACGTAATGCTTGAAATTTCTTAGTTTTATCAAGATAAAAAGCTTCCTTAATATAGTTAAATTTAGCACATTTAGAAATATTTTCAAAATAAATATCATAATTAAACAAGGTATTTCTGGTATATTTTAAAAGATGGGGAGGATCATACAAGGTAATTATCCTCTTTCCATTGACAAAAAAATAAGGACCAGGTTTTTTAATATTACTATCTGCTCATAATTGTTTCAGTGCAGTACGATTTGTATTCCCAAGATCGCAAACAGTTGCCATTACATTTAATCCCACTTTTTGTAACTCTAAAATTACTTCTACAAGAATGATTTTCAAATCGTCAGTTTTAACCTGATCTTTAGTGAAATAATAAGCCACTGGCTGCTTCCAAGCCTTTCGTAACCCGTTAATTACAAATGACAATGCGTGGTCAGCTGTTTGTAATTTTCTTCTTAAATTGTTACCGAGGTCCACGAACCCTACAACTTTATCACTAGCTACATCCAAAGTCAGTTGTTCTGTAAGAGCTATTTCATCAAATAATAAAACACAATTTCTATCAATTTGCTTCATTTTAGCAACCCTTTCTTTAAGTCTGTTAAAAATTGATTTATTAATGCCCGTTTCAAATGGAACTGATCTCAAAAGTGGATTTACTAGGTAATGAGATGAAACGTTTTAAAAAATTATAAGCTCGTGGGCCCTTCTTGTATAAAGCTAATGACAAAACTTTATCTGATGTTGTCCAAGAAGGTTTCATCTTTTTTGAATTAGATGTAGTGCTGTTTAAAAATCTCATGCCTGCAGGACGAGCTTCGAATTAAATTGTTGAAATATTTTTGATTCTGAAATTTTGACTGCATTTTTAATATTACGTTTTGAATTAATTAGGGCCTTTTTTAATTTGCAAATTTGACTTTTCTGTTTTCTATTAAAAAAATAAAGTTTTTTCTTTCTAGGAGAAACTATTAACTCGAGTTTCATTAATTTTACTTAAAAATCCATTATCTAAACGTTGTTTCTTAGGTAATAATTCAAAGTCATTTGATGAATGACTATCATTGAAATTTTTATCTATATTATTAAAATTTAACTTTCTCTTCACAGGTAATCTGTTTGGAGGTGTGATGACAATATTACTAAGTACTACTATCTTTGGTGTATCTGGTTTTGAGGGTGCTAAAGGCAAAGCAAATTTTAGCAGTCTTGAACGATTTGTGTTTGTAAATGATTTTGTATCAAAATGATTTTCACATAATTTATAATGATTGGTTGTAAGTGGAATGAGTGGAATGTTTAAAATGCGGCACCATTCCTTTCTTTGATTAATATCAGAAGGAAATTTAAAAAAATGTTTGTTCTTAAAATTTGAAATGGGCCTATAAAATATACTATTACAATTAGAAAGTATGCATTTATAATGAATTCTGCCTGGTGAAGACATGTTAAAGCATCAAAATACCTTTACTTAATTTTAAATAATCCTAAATAACTTATATCTAAAACTTAAAACTAAAATAAATAAAAATACTCTCACTCACATGTTTTCTTCGACAACCATAACCATATTTTATGATTTTTGACAGTAAATGCGCGCGAGGCCCGCGATAGCGGGCAGCCAGCAGTCGTGCAGCGGACAGAAAGCCAGGTTTACAGTGTACAAATAACTAAGTGAAGGCATGTTTTTTTAATTTATTGTAAAATATGAATTAAAATTTTTGAAACAATACTTTTTGTGTGTTACTAAGCGAGATCTTATTAAATTATTCAATGTTAATTCAATTTTAATACAATTTTGTTATTGTAAAACGGACTATAGAGCACCCAAGCGCGGAGGAGTATGCGCAGAAACGTGTTTACGTATTGTGCATATGATATAAACCCCCGTGTGGCTAACTAACGTTTAACGGATAAACACCTCCTATACAATTTCGTTTAGTTTGTGAGGTTCGTTGATGTAAAAATGCGAATGGCGGGCTGCCTCCGAAGGTTAAATATTTTAATTTTAAAAAAAGCCAGGTGAGGAGACAATTTTTAAAGGGGTTAGGACATTACCTTATATTTCTAAAAGTTACAATATTATTTAAACCAATATTTTACTTTTACTAGTTCTTTACTAAGTTAAAAATTAAAACAGAACTAAAAAAAATAGGATTTAACAGTAAATCAGGCAAATGTAATAGAAATTCTTAAGGGGACAGGCCAGGGTAAGGGTCATTTAAGCAGTTTTCATTTTTTATTTAAAAAACCTGTTTTTGATAAATATGAATAGTGGTTCAGTAAATACTCGTATCTTCCTTCCTTTTCCTATTTTTAGAATAAATATCGCCTTAATTTTACCTTTTCATTTTTATGGGCCAGCAAAATACAAAATACCGTATATTGACTCATAAAACAAAAATTATAGATAATAATATTATAAGTAACTTTTATTTAAAGAATTTTCTTTTTTAAACGTAAAAAGATATATTTCATAAAATATAAAAACGGCCCCCCATAAAGTACCCCCCAGATGTTCCGACTTTGTCTAAAATCTAATCATTTTTCATAGGCCAAAATAAAACTTAAGTTCAAAATTTAATGTTTTTCCTTTATCCGTTTTTGAGTTTTCTTTAAAATTCGAAATTTACACATTTTCTCAAATATCTCGAATACGGTCCATTTTAGAGAAATTATGTATAGGATAAAAATTATAGAGAATTATATAACAAACAACTTTTATTTAAACAATTTTTATGAAAAATATTTTTTTTACATGTCAAATTTCTCAAATATACGGATCAATGAAAATCTTGTATAGAACAAAAATTATAGATAATATTGTAAGTAACTTTCATTTGAAGAATGAAGAACGTAAATAACAGATATATTCCATAAAATATAACAATGATCACTTATAAAGTACCCCCCAACTGTTCCGACTCTGCCCAAAATCTAATCAGTTCACTGGAGGCCAGAATAAAGCTTAACTTTAAAATTTTGTGTTTGTCTTTGTATCCGTTCATGAGTTATCGAGGATATACATACACGCACCCACACACGCACCCACACACGCACCCACACACGCACCCACACACGCACCCACACACGCACCCACACACGCACCCACACATGCGCACACACACAAGTACACACACACACGTACACACACACGAACACACACACGTACACACACACGTACACACACACGTACACACACACGTACACACACACATACACACACACGTACACACACGTACACACACACGTACACACACACGTACACACACACGTACACACACACGTACACACACACGTACACACACACGTACACACACACGTACACACACACGTACACACACACGTACACACACACACGTACACACACACGTACACACACACGTACACACACACGTACACACACACACACACACACACACACGCACACACACGCACACACACGCACACACACGCACACACGCACACACACACACGCAGACACGCACACACACGCAGGCACGCACACACACGCAGACACGCACACACACGCAGACACGCACACACACGCACACACACGCAGACACGCACACACACGCAGACACGCACAAACACGCAGACACGCACAAACACGCAGACACGCACAAACACGCAGACACGCACAAACACGCAGACACGCACACACACGCAGACACGCACACATACGCAGACACGCACACATACGCAGACACGCACACATACGTAGACACGCGCACACACACACACACACACACATACACACACACACACACACACGCAGACACGCACACACACGCAGACACGCACACACACGCAGACACGCGCACACACACGCCGACACGCACACACACGCGCCGACACGCACACACACGCAGACACGCACACACACGTAGACACACACGCAGACACGCACACACACGCAGTCACGCACACACACGCAGACACACGCAGACACCCACACACACGCAGACACGAACACACACGCAGACACGCACACACACGCAGACACGCACACACACGCAGACACGCACACACACGCAGACACGCACACACACGCAGACACGCACACACACGCAGACACGCACACACACGCAGACACGCACACACACGCAGACACGCACAAACACGCAGACACGCACACACACGCAGACACGCTCACCCACGCAGACACGCACAAACACGCACACACACGCACAAACACGCACAAACACGCACACACACGCACAAACATGCAGACACGCACACACACGCACAAACACGCAGACACGCACACACACGCAGACACACGCAGACACGCACACACACGCAGACACGCACACACACGCAGACACGCACACACACGCAGACACGCACACACACGCAGACACGCACACACACGCAGACACGCACACACACGCAGACACGCACACACACGCACACACACGTACACACACGTACACACACGCACACACACGCACACACACGCACACACACGCACACACACGCACACACACGCACACACACACACACACACACACACACACACACACACACACACACACACACACGCGCGCGCGCGCGCGCACACACACACACACACGCACACACACACGCGCGCGCGCCCACACACACACACACGACAGCATCGCGAAAATAGTTAAAATTGATTCAGGGGACCCCAAAACGTAAAAAATCCGTCAAAAACTCGAGGTCGAAAAAAATTATGATTCCTATACTTTTCTTATCTGTATACATATAGGAAAGTAAAAAATATAGGTTGTACGTACCGAGGCGTTCCAGTAGTAGCCCGCCTTGTACATGATAAGTTATTTATGCATACATTCGTGCATACACATGAACATAATATAATGTTTACTATTCCAAGTATTTGGCCATTTGAAATTAAAACGGACCATTTCTTTTAGAAAATAATGCGGTCCTGATAAATGTTCAGTAGCCTTCTTAACAACTCTTTGGTGTGAGTAGATCGTAATCTTGCGGATTTTTCGTTATTGGTTATGATTATTATATTCTGGCACTATCTAACTGTCACAATTGTTCGAAATTTTGCTGACACATCGTATTTATTCGTTCAGCTGGACATTCATCGACCATTCTCGACATTCTCGTGCCGATGCAAACTGATATTTCAATCATATTTCTCTCTTGTTAACAATACGCTCGGTTGTGAGTTCTTTTGACCGGTGGTCATTTTCGATTGTCTAGCATGTGCGTTAGAAGATTTAAATTCATTTGTAATATTCACTGAAATTATATACTTTGTGAAGTATATATTTTTTAAAAACCAAACCATTTAACTTATTTTAATACGTACTATAAAAGATTTAAATTAATTTGAACAAAATTATGTGTTCCGCTGAAACCACTTTTCTAAAATTTTAAATTTGTCGGATCTATCTAAAACCAATTTAATTAGGTATAAGTATTAAAAAAAATAGCCGATTCCATAGGGTAGATATATAGAATATTGATTTGTCAAACGAAATGTCTGAGGTTCAAATCCATAATTGACGATTAATTATTTTTAAAATCTTTTTCATCTGAATAACCCTTAAGTTTATTTTTAAAATTTTGTAGATTAATGCGTTGTAGAAAAAATATATTGTATAACTCTAGAGGATTTTCCGTATCGCAAGGCTTTGTGTTTCAACGTCGTCTTTGTGAGATATAACCATAATTGGTATATTAAAAAACTTAATCAATTTAAATAAAAATTCAGTACCTACAGTTCATCAAATTTCTAGAGGTGTTCGACGCCCAGACAGAGAACGCGCTACGTGTGACTAAGATAGCTATTGTACAGTCTGCTAAACAAGTTATTTTAAATAGTTTTTAATATTTTTAGGTAATTAAATTTTAAAAGTGTGGAATAGTTTAGGGATTAAATTGGTCTGATTGGACTTTCTTAGAACGTTTTTAAAAGCAGCTAAAGATAGTATGTAGAATTGAAAATAATTATTATGCCATAGAAGGTGTTTTGGAATTCCTTCAACCTTTTGAAATTGAGTCAGAAAATATAAATTTTATAGGATAGCGGAAAATACCTATAAATTTTTTGTAGTCCTTTGTAAATCGTGGAAATAGTTTATATTTTATTTCTACCTTATTAAGGAAAATGATACCTATTATTAATAACGGTTGTTTCTGAAACATTACTAAAATTTTCGAAATTTTGTTTTTCTACAAAATAATAAACTATACTATTTAGAAAAAAATTGCTTTACATTTTTGTTGGTGGTTTCATGGGTTTCATATCAATTTTTTGTAATTGTAGTTTACACGTACATATACCTCTTAACACTTGTTTGCTTTATTAAAAAAGTGTGTTGTTGTGATTTACGTCGAAATAAGTCAAAAACAACTTGAAACCCCATATAAAATCAAAAAGGAGAAACGGAAAAAAATTGAGCCTGTAAATGAACACAACTCAGAAACAAAAATAGCTATCTAATAATAAAAAAATAAAATTTGATTCTTGTGCATCTTCGTTGTAAAAATAGATAATACTTTTTTGATCTTAGGTACAGATATAATTTTAATGGTCTTCCGAAAAACTTTCTTCAGTTTCCATATCAGATTCAAAATCAGTTTCACTGTCACTGTTTAAGTTAATTATAAATCTATCAGTTGCCTCATCCAAAGTAACTTCTCTGTCATAAAATTTAGATTCCCACATTTTAGCATTATTACAACGAGATTGCCACTCCTCTTTAGGAAACGTATCAAAAAAGTCTTCACACAACAGTTGTACGTCTTGCCTCTTAAATGTAGTGTTGTTACTAGCTACATATTGTTTCAATGATGCCCACACTAATTCGATCGGATTAAGATCGGGATGATACGGTGGCAAACGCAAACAACTAAAACCATGTTCATTTATCATTTCTTCAATTGCATACCTCTTAAATCGTGACTTATGCAATAGCACTAAACTGTATAATTGCGTTTTGAGCATATCCTCTTCGTAAGCAATATTATGATTCCTTAACCAATCCTGCATGTCAGCTTTTTTAGAAGTTGACGTTGGTGCTTTATTTTCCTGGACATTATGGTAAGGAGCATTATCAACAATAATGACGCTTCTTGGAGGGAGGTTCGGAAACAGCTTTTCTTTCAACCATTTAGAAAAATTATTAAAATTCATTTCATCGTGGTAGTCTCCACTTTTGGTTCCAGATTTGAAAATTAACCGGGCATTCGGAATAAAGCCCATTTCACCTCCTGCATGGACAATAATTAGTCTATCACCTTTATTAATTGGTTTCTTTAATCCCTCATTTGAATTATCACTCCAAGCTTTCTGGTGTGTGTGGGAGGCATGAATGTATGTTTCATCTAAGTAGACAATTGGACGGCCCTCTGCTCGATAACTTTTTAAACGAATCAGATAGTCTAAACGTAGCTTTTGAATATCAAACCTTTCCATTAATATTTTTCTGTTTGTTTTTGTTTTCCGCCAACGAAATCCTAGCGACTTTATTATTTTTCTTAAACTTTCATAGCTTCCTTTGTACCCTGTAGCTTCTCTAAATTTAGTCAGAATTGTTTTTAATGTTGGAACAATATTTTCCGAGATTAACATGAACAGAATAATTCTTTTTAAAATACCTTTGTCAGCTTCATCTATATCATTAACTGTTTTTGGTTTTTTAATGGTTTTTCTTGGTGATGAAAATTCCGATATCTCACGGTTATCGATTCTTTTTTTCTCTCCAGAAATGCGGACGACAGTGTTTTTAGATACTCCTGTGGCTGCAGCAACACGATCATTTACATTTTTAAATGGTATTGAAGGTGAATTAAAGTTTCCTTCTCTTCTCATAAACTCTACAACATTGGCTATTATTTCGCGAGATTGACTGTTAATCACGCGGCCTCTTAATTTGCTATTAAACTCCATACTTAGGTTCTATTAAACTGTAATGAGCAAAAAACACAAACGAAAATAAAAGAACTGTTTTAGCGAAATTTACATCTGACATTTACGTCTGAATAAAATAGTGAAATACTTGATGCGCAGAGTGTACTTTCATTGCGTAAATCCGTCGGCCCCGCCAACCGATGCCTCTCAGTAGTGCTTTCTCTGTCTAGCCGTCGAAAGCCTCTAGAAATTTGATGAACTGTAGTTAATAATAATAATAATTATACTCGAGCAGTTTTTAACAAAATTAAATAAAATGACGTCGCAGCTGCATGAAATAAGATAAGAAATTCTAAAAATAAATTGATTCGTCAAATTAATTTGCTTTTGAATTTTCTCCAAAATTTTATTTTAGAGGTTTTATTAATTTTATTTATTTCTTTTAGAACACCCAATACGTTTACTATCATATAAAATATTTATAGTTATCTTACATGTCCTATTACTTAAATAATGAATAGAAAATAGCTATTTGTATTACTAGGGAGGAAAGTGCCACTTTTCCTCCCGCAGGATGAAGTTTACTGCCCGACGCGAAGCGGAGGGCAGTAAACATCCAAGGGAGGAAAAGGCACTTTACTCCCAAGTAATACATATGATTTTTCCGCCTCCCTCAAATAATAAGTCATTTTTAAATCATTTTCTTCGGCGCATTGCTTGAAATGTAAATACTGTTTTTCGTATTTTTCTTTAGATTTTTGGGGTAATAGAGATGAAGACAATTCAATCCCAACTTGACTTTGAATTCAAAAAAATCATTAAGACACTTACCAATGTACACTGTAGATATGAATCCCTTCCGGTTCGTCAAACAGGGTGAAATTAACCCTCAAACTTTAAAATAAATAATTACCCTATGAAGACGATTAAATCCCAACTTGTATTTTAAATTTAAAAAATTAAAGATACACTCTCCTAAGTAAATTGTTGGGATCTGATCTTCTTTATTGGGTTTAAAGGTTAATTTCACCTTGTTTGATGGGTCAGAAGGGATTTTTGCTCACAGTGTACTTTGGTAAGTATATTTATTATTTTTTAAATTTAAAATCGAGTTGGGATTAATCGTCTTCATAGGGTAAATATTTATTTTAAAGTGTAAGGGTTAATTACACCCTGCTTGACGGGTCGGAAGGGATTTTCGCTTACAGTGTACTTAGGTGAGTGTATTTATAATTTTTTAAATTTAAAATCAAGTTAGGATTTAATCGTCTTCATAGGGTTATTATTTATTTTAAAGTTTAAGGGTTAATTTCACCCTGTATGACGGGTCGGAAGGGATGCATGCTAACAGTGTACTTTGGTGAGTGTATTTATGCTTTTTTTAATCTAAAACCAAGTTGGGATCTGATTGTCTTCATTGGGTCATTATTTATTTTGAAATTTAAAGGTTAATTTCACCCTGTTTGACGGTTCCGAAGGGATTGTCTCTTGTAGCGTATTTTAGTAAGTGTATTTATGATTTTAAAAATGTAAAACCAAGTTGAAATCTGGTCGACTTCATAGGATTATTATTTATTTTGAAGATAAAGGGTTAAATTCACCCTGTTCAATACACTTCATGTGATAATTATTTTATGAATTTTATGGGGTAATTTTACCCTGTTCAACGGACCCGAATAAATGTTTACCTATAGCGTATGTTAGTGTATTTATGATTTTTTGCGATCTGATTTCCTTCGTAGGATAAATATTTTTATTAATTTTAAGGGTAATTTTCAACCGTATATTATTTGTCGATATTAATGTGTAAAATACATATTGACAAGATTATTACAATAGTTGTATGCCGGACGCCACTGTTTTTCCGATCGGGTGTTTTCGGTTATTTTTACTGCTAAAAGTTACTGCTAACTTCACACCGGTCCAAATGTTTATTATTGGTGAACTTATTTAAAAATCTTACTAGACTTATTCTTATATTATGAAGTGAATTATGTAGTACGTTGTATACATGTAAATGGTAATAAAACCGTCACAAATCAGATTACAGTTTGATTCTAAACAAAGTTTTGCCAAATTTCAATATTGTGAATTTGTAGATATCGTAAAAAACATAATTTTACCACTTGCACTTGGAAAATAATGAATTCTTCAGTTTTGATTTTGTCATTAACACCATATAGATTGCAATTTGCTGGGGACTTTTCCGCAGATTTCATTTTTAATATAAACAGATACTATAAAAAATAAATAAATTTAAAGCTAAAAAGTAAGAAAAACTCGAATTGTAAATCATACAAATTAAAATGTAAACAATGAACACGAAGTCCAATGTTGCCAAATGATGAACTGATTTTAAAACAAAATTAATAAATGAACTGAAATTTAAAAAAAATTAATATAATAAATCGGTTTTATAAAAAAATCCTTAAATAAATGTAGAGTATGATTACATATTACTATACACAAATTTTGATTCTTTAATAAAAGGTCTTCTTCAAGAGCTAAAATCCGACGACGTAGCGAAATTTTGCTACTTCTGGATATATTTTCGTCAGGATCTATTGGTGCTGGCAAAAATAAAATATCTTCTATACCTTCTTCCTGTTCTTTTAAATTTTCATCTTCCTCTATTTCCCTAGAAGTAAATAACCCCTTAATATATATGTTAGCGGTATTTCTCTATACTCCCCACCATACATTCTTGAAGTCCATACACATGCGTGTCAGGATGGACGAGCGGGAGAAGACAGACCAGCGCAGTGGATAGTACGCTAATAGACAGTGGCAATACCACAGCAACATTGTAATTGAGAATACTTGATCGTGAAATAAACCATTGAAAAAGCAGTTTAGACATTTTTATTAGGGATGATACATCCCTTAAGTTTATATCAGAAGTGAGATCACTACGCGTACCGCGGCTAATAGACTATAATTAGTAATTTAAGTAGAAGTTAGTGCTAGTGACAATGGCGGACGAAAATGTTGAACCTCGTAACAGTGCGTCAGCAGAACACAATGTCGGTCGATGCTAAAGACAATGTGAACGGACATAGTTCAAAGCATGCTAAATTTCAGTGGTAGGAAACATTAATACACTTTGTAGCAGCCCAAGAGTAATAAATGCTGATGTATCTCAACATTCCAAGATGGCTACGTAACCGTTCGCCAAGCCAACGCCCAGAGTTGGAAAAGCAGATTAATCTAACACGCAAGCGCCAGCATTCGCGCCTGTGCACTATTTTCGACTTACCAGCTATGATCCTGACGATAGCGCATATTCCATAAACCAATGGCTTAAGTGAGGCTAACCAAAATAAAAAAACGAACTCAGCGATAGAGATAACTTCATGGTCGCTAAATTGAGCAAAGCATCTAAGAATCACGGTTATTGTTATGACTGGCGACTTCTTTCTCGAACGTGGCAAGACTTTGTGATGACCTAATTGTTGTATTCGCTGACAAGAAAATACCAGCTGTTCGTGAATACAAGGCTACGCTTCAATGCCATGATTGTAACTCACGGTGTGTAATTGTGAAAATAAAAAATTGTGGATCATCACTAAATTTTAATAAAGCTTTGCTGTGGCATTCAGTTCCGGTTTAGACAATTCAAAAGCCAAATTCCGAACGTGAGTGGTGAGCTCATAAAATTACTTGCCGAATTTGATGCGATCCGTGTTGACTTGAGTCCCCGAGAATGACGAAAAATGCAGAGAAAATTAGAAAACCAAGAATTCCGTTTAAAGCTAGACGAGAAGCCGCCGCCAGAGGCACCAAGAAAATTCATGTCCGAGTACAAAACAGGCGAGTACATTTAACGCGGTTAATACACATAAAAATCCTATGTATTAGTGCACTCATTGTAATAAAAATGGGTCACGTCGAATCCAGTTATTATTGTTATAAACAAAGAAAGCCTAAAAAAAACATTTGTGTTAAAAAAAAGTGACGCCATATAAATTCGACACCGATAGCCATGTTATTATACTGTGAACAAACTCGGTCATTAGAATACATTATTGATAGTGATGTTGACAGTTCAATAATTAAACATTCCGTATTGAAAACATTAAAAGGAACGATTATGCCAGCTGATACACGTGTTTTTGTTGAGACTTGGAACTCAAAAGATGTTTAGAATATCGATCTTTGTGATTTTGCCGACTATTACGTTAGAGGTCGTTCCCAATAATGTGAGTCCTGAATATGCTGATATTGTTATTGGATGGAATGTCATATGCCGACCTTGTTTAGGTGTTGAGAAAAATGTCAACACGATTAAGTTACATCAAAACCTGCTCAACATTCCAAGTGTTTACAATAAAAAATTGAACGATATAAAAATTAATCGATTAGAATTAATAGACACTTTTAAAATACAAGTGAAGAATCTTTTAATATTTTACAAGAATAAATCTCCTGAGCACATAACTACCGGAAAAATGTCAATTTAGATTACAATGCAGTACTCAGTAGCGTATTGACGAAGGCGATTAGCGTATCAAGACAAAATTCAGCAGAAGAAAATTATAAACAGTGACATTATTCGCAGAAGTCACTTAAAATGAAGGTGGGTAAGGTTTTCTGGATTTTCCCCATCTGTAAGTCAAATGGCAGTCATCTTTAAGTCGTCCCGGAGCATCACTACAAATAAAATGATAGCCGTTCTTTCCACACACAAGCTCAGTCAACTTTTCAGATTGAAATTCACTCGTAAGTACAAGGGGGTGAATTAGGGAGAGTATTCCTATTGTATTATAAAATATAAAAGTCCTATTGTGCTATTAAAAAAAAAAAGGTTTTGAAGATCAAATTAATGCTTTTAAAATATTTTACCACGTTGGACATGAAGTCAAGCTTTTATCAAATGGAAATAGAAGAAAGTTCCAAACAGGTAACTGCTTTTGTTACTAAACCTATTGCATACTATAGTCGCCGTACGACTGATTGTGAATCAAGGTAACATTTTTACAATCTAAAGACTTGTTATAGTGAAAGCGGTTGAACACTTTCGTGTGTATCTGTACAGTGTGCATTCAATAGTATATACAGATTAATTCGGTTCGAGAAAAAGCTGTAAACAAATTATATACGCGCGCGACGCGTTGATGTGATAAGTTATAGAATTAAAACTTTTCTATTGAGTACCATCCTGGACATAAAATGTAACATATTGATTATTAAAAAATCCAGTGAATTATGTAAGTGAGTTAAAAGTGTGCCCGTTAAAAACAAACAAACAAAATTACCGATTAGCATACGCTCCGAGATTTCCAGCAAAGTGATATGATTTGTCATCAGATAATTAATATGCCGGTCTTTGACTTTGACCTACCTAATTGTTAAATAGGACAACTATAAACAAATCTCCGAAAATATTGTATGTTCGTCGCAGCGCGATTATTTGTTTATTCTGACTATATATTGATGGGTCTTCACATATAAGATAGAATAAGGTATTCAGAGACTGTTTATTTATTATTTTATATTGGCTGAAAATGGGTCAGTGCTTAAAAAAAATACATAAAAAAATTGTACCATTAAGAAAATCATATACTAGCACTTGACGTGAATTTTGGAAAAATCACATAACATTTTAGACACATAGTATATTAATCATGCAGGTTCATTAGTGAAATCTAGTGGTTGTATTCAAATATTAGTTGTAATCGATGCATTTCCAAAATGTTGCAAGCTAGAAACAGTTTCTAAAGATTCCATATGTTGTCTAATATCAATTATTGAAGAAATGAGAAAACCAATATGAATTATTATAGCTGCTGCATTTAATTCAATAACTTACAAAAACTTTCTTAGTAAACGTAACGTGCAGATTGACATAGTAACCGGAGTGCCACGTGGAAATGGTAGAATGTGTAATGATTAACTCTCTTTAAATTGTTATGAACAACACTCTTAGCAGAAAAAGAAAACCAGTGAATAGCAGTAGAAGAAGCCGTCGTAGTATCACAACAATGCATAAAAAAATTGATGACCGTCAAACCAAGGTTAACGATTCAATGAAACTAGGCGTTGAGCCACATTATCTAAGCCAGGCGATATCGTGGCAATTGAAGATTCACAGCTCGCAGGTGGAGGAAAATTGAGGCCAAAATACAAAGGGCTTTACACAGTTGGAGAGGTATTACCACATGAAATATATCAACTTCACAAAGAGCGACAGCGAATAACTGTAGCCGCTCAAGATTAGTTGCTATGGTCATCGAAGTAATTATAAAAAAGGTGAGTGGAAATCCCACAATATTAAATTAAAATAATTGTTTTTGTTGATTTATGGTGGAAATCCCACCAAATTTAACTAAATAAATCATGATAAATTAACACTAGGGTTTAGTGTTGTAACACTAGTGTTTAGTGTTAGGGTGGCAATCCCACCAGATGTTCCAGAATAAATCATGATAATAAATTAACACTAGGGTTTAGTGTTGTAGCACTAGTGTTTAGTGTTAGGGTGGCAATCCCACCAGATGTTCCAGAATAAATCATGATAATAAATTAACACTAGGGTTTAGTGTTGTAGCACTAGTGTTTAGTGTTAGGGTGGCAATCCCACCAGATGTTCCAGAATAAATCATGATAAATTAACACTAGGGTTTAGTGTTGTTGCACTAGTGTTTAGTGTTAGGGTGGCAATCCCACCAGATGTTCCAGAATAAATCATGATAATAAATTAACACTAGGGTTTAGTGTTGTAACACTAGTGTTTAGTGTTAGGGTGGCAATCCCACCAGATGTTCCAGAATAAATCATGTTAATAATTTAACACTAGGGTTTAGTGTTGTAGCACTAGTGTTTAGTGTTAGGGTGGCAATCCCACCAGATGTTCCAGAATAAATCATGATAAATTAACACTAGGGTTTAGTGTTGTAGCACTAGTGTTTAGTGTTAGGGTGGCAATCCCACCAGATGTTCCAGAATAAATCATGATAAATTAACACTAGGGTTTAGTGTTGTTGCACTAGTGTTTAGTGTTAGGGTGGCAATCCCACCAGATGTTCCAGAATAAATCATGATAATAAATTAACACTAGGGTTTAGTGTTGTAACACTAGTGTTTAGTGTTAGGGTGGCAATCCCACCAGATGTTCCAGAATAAATCATGTTAATAATTTAACACTAGGGTTTAGTGTTGTAGCACTAGTGTTTAGTGTTAGGGTGGCAATCCCACCAGATGTTCCAGAATAAATCATGATAAATTAACACTAGGGTTTAGTGTTGTAGCACTAGTGTTTAGTGTTAGGGTGGCAATCCCACCAGATGTTCCAGAATAAATCATGATAAATTAACACTAGGGTTTAGTGTTGTTGCACTAGTGTTTAGTGTTAGGGTGGCAATCCCACCAGATGTTCCAGAATAAATCATGATAATAAATTAACACTAGGGTTTAGTGTTGTAACACTAGTGTTTAGTGTTAGGGTGGCAATCCCACCAGATGTTCCAGAATAAATCATGTTAATAATTTAACACTAGGGTTTAGTGTTGTAGCACTAGTGTTTAGTGTTAGGGTGGCAATCCCACCAGATGTTCCAGAATAAATCATGATAAATTAACACTAGGGTTTAGTGTTGTAGCACTAGTGTTTAGTGTTAGGGTGGCAATCCCACCAGATGTTCCAGAATAAATCATGATAAATTAACACTAGGGTTTAGTGTTGTTGCACTAGTGTTTAGTGTTAGGGTGGCAATCCCACCAGATGTTCCAGAATAAATCATGTTAATAAATTAATGCTAGGGTTTAGTGTTGTAGCACTAGTGTTTAGTGTTAGGGTGGCAATCCCACCAGATGTTCCAGAATAAATCATGATTATAAATTAACACTAGGGTTTAGTGTTGTAGCACTAGCGTTTAGTGTTAGGGTGGCAATTCTACCAAATGTTCCTGAATAAATTATGATAATAAAGTAATACTAGAGTTTAGTTTTATAACACTAGGCGTTTAGTGTTAGGGTGGCAATCTCACCAACAATAAATAAAAATAAAGGTAGTTAGTGGCAATCCCACCAAGGTTAATTGAAAAGGTAGTTAGTGGCAATCCCACCAAGGTTAATTGAAATTATAGTTAGTGGTAATCCCACTATGTTTACTGTAATGGTGGCAATCCCACCAAGGTTAATTGAAAAGGTAGTTAGTGGCAATAGCACCAAGGTTAATTAAAAAGGTAGTTAGTGGCAATCCCACTATGTTTACTGCAATGATGGCAATCCCACCAACATTAATTGAAAGAATAATTAGTGGCAATCCCACTAATGTGTATTGCAATGGTGACAATCCCACCAACATTTATTGAAAGAGTATTAAGTGGCAATTCCACTAATGTTTATGGTAATGGTGACCATTCCACCAACGTTGATTGAAAGAATAACTAGTGACGATCCCACTATGTTTACTGTAATCGTAGCAGTTTCACCAACATTAATTGAAAGAGTAATTAATCATTTAGCGTCTAAAAAGAACATTAGTGATAATGTTCATAAGTCGTAACAGTAGTTCTGTTTTCGTATTTTGTAATTCCAGATATATGTGGCGCGAGGACGCACCAATTGCAGGATGGCCGTGTTAGCGGTATTTCTCTATACTCCCCACCATACATTCTTGAAGTCCATACACATGCGTGTCAGGATGGACGAGCGGGAGAAGACAGACCAGCGCAGTGGATAGTACGCTAATAGACAGTGGCAATACCACAGCAACATTGTAATTGAGAATACTTGATCGTGAAATAAACCATTGAAAAAGCAGTTTAGACATTTTTATTAGGGATGATACATCCCTTAAGTTTATATATATATACTATTTATACCAAATGTTTTAAATACTTTTACCAAATTTGATCCATTATCTGTAACTGTTGCCACCAGTTTCCGATCATCTAAACCAAAAGACATGTGAATATTATCTAATATTACTGCTATTCTATCATATGTATGACGTCTTGAAAACCTACTACAATTAATAGCTGCTGACTTTTGTTCTAAATCATCCCCTATCCAATGAAACGTTACACCCAAATAAACGGCGCGTTTTGGAAAACCAAATATCTGCAATAGTGCAAAAAAAAACTTTTATTTTGAAATTCTCCTATTAAATCCTCTTGTGTTTTTAACCAAAATTCTGAAACTTTTTTCTTGCAGTTTTTCTACTCATAACATTTACGTTCATTCCTTGAAATAATCCTCTAAAACTTGGATGATCAACAAACGCACAGCCGACACATTGTGTCAACAATAAAATTAATAATTCGTTGGCCAAACTGTTCTTGTGTTATCTTTTTGGATGTTTGAAAAGATTGAGCTATGTCCAATTGAGTTGAATTACTTGTTTGAAATGGGTCATTTGATTTGACCACTTTTGTCCTGTTTTTTTACATTTACATCCTCTTTGTGTTTCGAGTAGTCTTGATGCCATCTCATCTTGTTTTTTTAAATGCTTTACAAAATTTGCATTTGAATTTGAGCCACCTTGCAAAAGTTTTTTCCTTGGTAAACAAATTATACATTGCGCTATAACGTTATTGTCTTTTTGTTCCACAAAGCGAAACAAATTTCTATCAAAAAGTGGGTTCATATCTTTATTCGTAAAACTATAAACCGTTGTGGTGCTGGTGCTACTTTCTGTGTCTCATGTGGTACTATTATTATCAGGATCTATTGTTAGTCAGAAAATTAAGCATGGTTTGACCCTTAATTATATTTGTCCTAGTGGTATCGGTATCGTGTTCCGGTATGTACTCTGGATCATCTGAATCATCAGTAGGTTCAAAAAGACCGAACACCGATTACTGATCAATTTCTGCCAGGTCTTTGTTTGGCTCCATCTAAAAAAAAGACGAAAATGTCGAAATATAATAAATAAAAATATGCCATATTGAAATATTTAAAACGGGTTACTCTCAAACCCCTTTTTTGACAAAGCGCTTTTTTTGGTGAGACCTTGTGAAAATTACTTTTATATCTTGTAAATTATTATATAGGGTGTTTCCTTCTGTATATATAGAACTAGTTTTTACACTTCATGATGATCGGTTAAGTAGTTTTTGAGTGAAATCGTAACTAACAAACAAACTTACTTTCGCATTTATAATATTAGTAGGGATGTTACTATATACAACCGACAATATCAACTTGAAATTTTCAGGAAAATGAAGCTCTTTAAGGGGACGAAACCTATTTAAGGGAGGTTGAAAAAATCATAAATCAAAAACAAAATACAAGTTATGGTTGCAGTACAGTCAACTCTGCGTAACTCGATGCCAGGAGAATGCAAGATTGCATCCCAGTATATATACCAATCAGTATTGGCACTCTGAGGCGGCACGTTTGATCTTTAAAAGTAGAAATTTTAGTTGACACTTGACGTTTTCGGGATATGAAAAGTTTTCTTTACACGGACTTGGTATACCTGGTTAGTTGAATTTTTGTTCTGCTGCTTTTCAAATTCGTGTGTATGAGGGAGATGTGAGATACCTTTATAGACAACGGTTGAACAACTTAATTACTTTGAAGAAGAAAATAGATTAGATATCAGGGCAGTCTTCGCAAATGTAAGAAGGACAGAACCGTTTTAAATTTTTTTATATATGTGAAATATTACTTTTTGGTAAAAAGTTTAATTATTTTTAGTTCAAAATATAACGTTAGTTTGTCAAGGGAAATATATAACACACAAGGTTAGAGTAACAAAATAGAGATATTGCTTTATTTCTTAAGAATTACTCTAATCTAAAACTTTTCTAGTATATTGCAAAAATTTATTCTATACGTTATACTGCAAAATCTATAGGAAAGTATGTAGTTTTAAATTTAAAAATTTGTAACGGATACCTATTTAGTGTAGTTTTTTTACAAATATATACTCAGTGACTTGTTTTTATGAATGAGTTCAAGTATGGCAGACTAAAATCGTTATTTTTTATCATGAATTAATTTGAATTTATTTTAAAATGGGAACTATATGTATATGGTTTTCGTAGTTTTTACACTTGTGATAAAAATATCAAAGTTATGTATATTGGCCATTTACTACACACAGCAAATTCATAGACACAATACATTACTATTTGACATTCTTGTAAAACCACTAATTTAAAATTGACTTTAAACTAAGTGACTACACATAGAATTGTTTGAAAGCAGCCATGAGGTATAATTTATTTATTGGATACTATAAAAAAATTAATAGTAGCTACATGTAGAGTTAAGTAACAAGAAATTTAAGAACAAAAACAAAACAAACCTTTATATCTAGTGAACTTAATTTAGTACAGTCCTCAACTTTCTTTGGCTAACATTAAAGATATCTATTTGGATCTCACTAAGAAACTCATTGGTAACAGCCATCATCTTGTTAAAAGGATATATACTACTTGGATCTAAATCAAATAATTTTTTGTTACTTGGGTTTCTTAGATTAATCTTTGCCGAATTAACATTTATATAGTCAATCAATTCACAATCTTTGTACTTAAAATAGAGTAAAAATATATCACAGCCTGTTGCTTTCTTCTTTGTAAAAGAGATTCAATCTTAAAATTATTGAGCATAGTTTTATACGAGATCTTACGTATAAGAGCACAAGTATTTTTTATGACATAAAGGTACCGTAAAAATATTTTTTGTACTTTTTCAATATGATCAATTTGTGTGGCTTCCATGGGCATCCATATTTGTGAAACATACTCAAGATGGAGTCTTACTAAGGCATTATGTAATCTGATTTTGGTGGTAATCCTAAATTTTTTTGTATTTGGGCGATTCTTGCATAACTGTGATTTTTTATGTCCAGTATTTTATTTATCGTTTAGCATAAGTTTCCTCATCAAAAAGTTATTAATATTGTAAATTTAGAGGTATTTTACAACTGACATTATGAATTAGATCATAAACCTTCGCAAATTTTTTTTAAGCTGCACCTAAATATACTCGAAATGTCAGTACCGTGGCATGTCCGATTCTTATTTTTAAAATTAAATATATACATTTCTATCAAAATTAATTTTTTAATATAAAATATACCTCTTATAACTACAATCTAATGCATACTGCATTGAATTTTATTGCAATTTTATACCAATCTTTCGATTAGTAAAAAAAAATAATCATTTATATGTCAGTACCGTGGAAATAATGTCAGTACCGTGGAAATAATGTCAGTACCGTGGCATTAAACTTTTGAAATTTTGTCACAGTTTTCGTTGTGTTGTAGCTGTAGTAAAACCAGTTCACAGGCTTAGTTTTGTGAATAAATAGAAAATAAAAACGCGCAGAACAAACGTTTTAAAACATTTTAAATGTTAGAAAAATTTAAATTTTAAATTGTAAAAATCACAGTTACACGAGAATCACCCATTTCTGATTTAAAAACCTAATGCTTTTATTGCTTTTTTAGTTATGTGTAAAAAATGGTTATTGATCTTCAAATTAAACTGAAAGACAACTCCCAAATCCTTTACCTCATATTCACGATTTAATGTGACATCACAGGTCTTATTTCTAATGTAAAACATTAAGAGGCTATGGATCCTTACAACTTAAAATATGCATACGTTTGTAAGTGTTAAATAGACGGATAAAAAGTGTTGATTTTTATTTACAACTATAATAAAAATATTAAGAGCAATAGAACATTTCAACAAATTTCTATAGGTACACATGTTTTTGATACCTGATAATAAATAATTTATTTTTTGGAGTAGCAACAGGTTTATTAATACACAACTATTATTTTGTTACAAATACTTATAATAATATTTATAATTAACATAATAGTTGATATAAGTCCTTTAAAAATAATATATTTTGATTTAATTGTTGAATTTATACATGAGCAATTTTCCTTGTAGCGTTGTTTACATTTTGCAGAGAAATATTGTATTCTGCTTTTAACTGATAAATCATGTACATGTAAATGGGTTGAATGTAGACAATGTTAATGTTTTTGCTACTACTGCTGGCTAGGAATGCTGGGCTGGGACACCAACAAAAAAAAAGGAAACACAAAGCACTAGTTATATGTATAGAATTAGTACAGTAAATATTATTTTATCTCTAGCTTAGTCAGCATTTAAAATGTTATAAATATATGTAAGTTGTTTATTTCAATAATTCTTCAGATATTCTTCATACGTTAGAGTTGTAGTTTGGAATTAAAAAGTTTTTTTTAAAAAACGGTTTTTCCTTTAAAAAACGGTTTTTCCTTTAAAAAACCATAATTGGCGCAGTCAGTAGGATTCGCGCGGGCTACGAAAAACACAATTAACGTTCGCATCGTGCTAACAATGATTTTTCGGTAGACTTTGGCAGTTTTAACGCCTTCAGTGCGAATCGAACTTTCCATCAGCTACAATCAGTCCATTGGGGAACCTTCCGTAGAGAAGTCGAACAATTCGAGAAAAGGAACCAGGATCTACAGCATCCATCGAGGAACTGTAAGTGCCAAAATCCTTTTTTGCCTCTCCTCTTTCATCGAGAAATAGGAAAGATAGTAATATTAAGTTTTGATTTTAAAAGAAAAGAATATTTAAGTTATATTGAATTTTGAAAATATTAATATTGAATATTGAAAAAGAATATATATAAGTTATTTATATTGCATTTATTTTAAAATATTTATATGACAGAATTTGATAAAATTATAGAAAGTTTTAATAAGATTTCTTTAGAAGATAATAAAGGTAATAAAATAGAAATGGCTCCACAAGTAGCTAATATTAATTGGAGTTTCTTTAAATCCAAATTAAATAATATTAAACCTTATGACGGGGATAGTAATACATTAAATAAATTTATCAGTAGATGTGATGCACTTTTTCAAAGTTATGCTGATTTGAATAATGATCAATTAAATGCTCATATTTTTGAATGCATCCAAGAAAAACTTATTAATAAAGCCGAATTAAATGTAGGAAACAGAACAGAGTTACAAACCTGGGACGATTTAAAAAATGCTCTTGTTCAATGCTTTTCAGACAGAAGAGATCTGGATTGCCTTGTGCAAGAACTAACTAGAAACTACCCTTATAAAAACGAACATTTATTAGACTTCGGTAGTCGAATACAGTTATTAATGAGTACAGTGATTCAAAGAATCAGTAATGATGTCACATTATCAATAAACGATAAAATTTGTCAAACAAACCACCATAAAAAGACAGCTTTAAATACATTTATTGCGGGTTGTCCACCAATTTTAAAAAATAATTTACATTTAAAAAAGCCAACTACTTTAGAAGACGCTATGGCCTATGTCACAGAATTTGAAAATTTCGAGAAATTATATGGCAATATTGAACATAAACAAATGCCAAAAATTAATGTTAATCATAATAATCAAAATATAAAACCTAATAATAATTTCTTAAACACGAGACAGCAAACTAATCAAAAGTTTTATCCTTTTACAAATCAAAATAATAATTCTAGATTTTACCCTAATAATAATTATAATTATCATAGTATCCAAGATTTAATAATCCTAATAATAATCAACATATTTCAGAACCTATATTTCCACGACAACCAATACATGTTCAACCAATTCCAGAAATAAATTAAAAATATTTCACCAATCGTCAAGTTTTTGGGGAAAATCTAAGACCTCAAAATATTTTTAAACCCAATCAAATTAATTCAAATCAATCACCCAAACCAGAACCTATGTCAACCACCTCTCGAAACCCATCACTTATGAGAAACGTAAATTATAATTAAAAACAAAACTATTTTCAAAATAATCAAAAACCAAATTTTTCATTTGAAGAATTAAATAATACACAAACAAATTTGAATAAAAGTTTTGATGATACTGTTTATCAAAACTATGCTTTAGAAAATGAATGTGAAATATACGCAGATGAACTGTACGAAAATTATGATAATAATCAACAATATAATTATAGAAATAAATCAGAAACTAAAATGCAACAAGTTGGAAATTTTCGGAAAGCCAGCCTTTCAGAAACAATTACATAATAGAAATGAATAATTATAATATAAATAATCCACTACCATATGTAGAAATTAAAAATCCTCCCATTAAACTGCTCATTGACACTGGAAGTTCCAAATCAATAATTAAACCATTCATTATTGAACAATATTTTCCTGACACAATTTATCATGCAAATATAACATTGAAAACATCACTGGGGAGTAAACAAATCCGATTTCAGTCAGATATCCCAGCATTCGCAGAATTTAATTGCCAGTACGTGATTAATTTCATTGTATATGATTTTCATGACTTTTTTGATGGTGTTATTGGACTTACTGACCTAGTTAACATGAACTTAAATATAGATTTAATAAACAAGAAATTAATAGGCCCGTATGTTGAAATTCCTTTTAAATATAGACAACCAAATGATATAAATTTTTCGTTTACCGTTAATGGTATAGAATCTCTTTTAAAAAAATTACCTGTTAGTATACAGGATGGATACATAATTATTGAAGAAACATATTTTGGAAATATTTATTTACCTCGAATGATAACAACCGCAAAAAACGGATTTGCTTTAATTGAAGCTCAAAATAATACCGATAAAAGTATTTCTATTAAATTAAATAATCCTATTTTGCTAAACAATTCCAAAATTCTGAACATGAACTATACAAATCTGAATGTTTTAAAAATAAATTTGAAAAAACTAAAAAATCGAAAAGTAAAGAAAGTAAAGCAAATATTTCAAAATTAACTAGAACGAGTCATACGAACTCTGAAGAAAAAAATAAAGTAACTAAATCTGTAGAAGATATTTGTCAAGAAACAAACCTATATAATCTTTTTGAATTGAAAACTACTACTAATAATAATAATAATTTGCAAACCGATATTAATTTAAATTAATTTTAAAAAATAATTTAACAACCGATCATTTCAAAATATAATCGATATTAATTCACATAAAAATAATTTGACAAACTATGAATCATCTCAAAATATAATAGATAAGAAACTTTCTAAAATAAATCCATATGATAAAAAAGAATGTTCATTATTGCATAATGATATTAAAATAAATCGAGCAAATATTTGTAATAAAAAAAAATAAATTTTTATCATCAAATAGTATTAAAACCAAAATGAAAAAACCTGGAACCTACAAATGTTATCGAAAAAGAATAAAATTCAAAAACTTTCCAAACTCGGATAGGAAAAGAATAAGATTTAAAAACTGAACATTAATATATAATTTAGTTTTAATAGAAATAAACATAATTTTAATTAATTCATATTTCGGAACGTAGTTTAAACTCTTATAAAAATCAAGTTTATATTACAATAAGAGAATCAATAAATAATCAAGTAAGAATAGAAAAGATTTTTTTTTTGAAAACTCTAGAATATACGCAACCTTGTCTAAAATTAATTTAGAACAATAAATTATTAATTTTGTTAAAAATTATATTGATTCAAAAGTAACATATGCCTTATATTTTAAAAATTAAAATTTACCTGAAATATTTATAACTACAGTGCAAAATAATTTTAAACATTCTGCATTTAAATTTATACATTGTACAAAATTTTTGACAGACATTTTAACAACTGATGAACAAAAAACTAAAATTGAATATTACCATATTTATAAATCTGGACATAGAGGCATTAATGAAGTAAATACAGCTTTAAGTTCTAGATATTATTGGCCAAAAATGATGGAAGATATTAAATATTATATAAATAATTGTGAAACTTGTCAGAAAAATAAATATGATAGAAATCCTCCAATAGTAAAATTTAATTTAACGCCTACAGCCACAAAACCATTTGAACATATACATATTGACGTATTTAAAATTTCTAATCAATCATATTTAACTATTATTGATTCATTCTCAAGATATGGTCAGGCATATCCTATGAAAAGTATAACAGGAATAAATGTAGTAGATAATTTATTAAATTTTGTAACCCATCATGGATTACCTCAAAAAATTACAACAGATAGTGGCACTGAATTCAAAAATTATGATTTAGAAGATTTTTGTAAATTACATCATATTGAACTTCATTATACTACTGCTAAAAATAGCAATTCAAATTCACCTGTAGAACGTTTTCATTCAAGTTTAATTGAACATTTTAGATGTCTCAAAGAAGAAAATAATGATTTAACCCCTGATCAATTAATAAAACATGCTATATTAGCTTATAATAATTCCGTACATTCCGTAACAAAATTCACTTGATTTGAGGATTATTAGAACGAAGATACGAACATGACAGTATTACCGCTGATTACGATTTATTACATTACTATTATAAATTTAATTAGATATATTACAAAATTGTTTATCAAATAGAATCTAATTACGATATAAAAAATCTGATGTGTCCAATACATGACTTTCCTATCTAGTTATTACAGGCTTTTTTCGGTTATTGTGTACAGCCTATTGGAGCACCTCTGCAAATATTTATAGGTTAACTTAATATATACATTTTCCACATACATTTAACTCGAAACATTTTTCTATATACATTCATTGCCTACGAAAATGCTAAAAATTTAAATTTTATACTTCAGGAAAATTTGGCATAAAGAAAAAATTATTTTCTTCTCCAAACAAATAACAGATATTCCATAAAATATAAAAACGACCTCCTATAAATCTAATCATTTCATCTCAAGCCGAAGTAAAACTTAAGTTTAAAATTTAATGTTTTTTCCTTTATCCGTTTTTGAGTTTTCTTCAAAATTCGTAATTTACACATTTTCTCAAATATCTCGAATACGGTTCATTTTAGAGAAATTATGTATAGGATAAAAATTATAGAGAATTATATTACAAACAACTTTTATATAAACAATTTTTATAAAAAAATATTTTTTTTACCTTTTATCAAATTTCTCGAATGCGGATCATTGTAGGAAAATTTTGTATTTAAAAAAAATTATAGATAATAATATTGTAAGTAACTTTTATTTGAAGAATTTTCTTGTCCAAACGTAAATAACAGATATATTCCATAAAATATAAAAATGGCCACCTCAGATGTTCCGACAGATGTTCCGAATATAATCAGTTCACTAGAGGCTGGAACAAACACACAAACACACACACACCCATACACACATACGCACGCCCGCACACCCACACACCCACATACGCACGCGCGCACACATGCGAACACACGCGCACACACACGCGAACACACGCACACACACGCGAACACACACGCACACACACACGCACACATACAGACACGCACACACAACACGTGCACACGCACCTACCCACTATCCACACAGACACACGCGCGCGCGTGTGCACACACGCACGCACGGACATACGCGCACTTACACGCACTCACACCCGCACGCACGTATGCACACACACCTGCACGTACGCACGCACGCACCCACCCACCATCCACACACAGACAGACACATACGCGCCCACGCTCACACACGCACTCACACACGCACACACACAAAGACACACACGCGCACATACAAACACACGCACACACACAAAGACACACACGCGCACATACAAACACACACGCACACACACAGACACACACTCACACAGACACACATACTCACACCCGCATGCACGTACGCACGCAAGAACGCACGCACATCCGCACGCATCTACGCACCCACACGCACGCACACACGAACACACACGCACATCCGCACGCATGCACCTAGACACGCGCGCGTGCACGCACACTCGCACACACATACCATCGCGAAAATAGTCAAAAAGGATTCAGAGGACCCGAAAACGTAAAAAACCGTCGAAAACTCGGGGTATACTTTCTGTATACAGATAGGAAAGTAAAAAATTAAAATTTAAAAATCCAAAGGTGCTTTGCTAATATGATATCAAAATAGCAGAGCATTTAGTATTTAATATAAAGAAAAAAGCGGAAATTTTTTTATATTGGTACAAAAATAGTCTTAAATGAGCCTAAAATTATGACGTATCCATTTTTGAGTTATTTCAATTTTTTAATGAAAAACTCTATAAAGTCGTATTGTCAAGCTAGAGCACCTAATTTTTCCATTAAAAGCAAGTGCGGAAAATGTTTATGTTGGTATAGAATTAGCCTAAAATAAGCCTAAAATTATGTCGTGTCTAGTTTTTAGTTTTCTTAATTTTATTAATGAGAAACACTATATAGTCGTATTGTCAAGCTAGCAGAGCACCTAATTTTTCCGATAAAGGCCAGAGTGGATTTTTTTATGTTGGTATAAAATTAGCCTAAAATGAGCCTAAATTTATAGCATACTCAGAATGTGAAAAATCCAAAGGTGCTCTGCTAGCTTGATACCTTTCGCAGAAGTGCACCTAATGCCATCTATTTAAAACTTAGTTAATTCATAGTTTTTGTCATAAAAATTATGTCGTACAAATTACGTCTTAACAATTAATTATGTATTTGATTCTGTTTGGTCAATTTAAAATTTCGACATCTTAATCCCGTCATTGAGATTTGTATTAAAATTTCGCTGTGCAATACAATAATGACCGGTGGTCAATATTTATGTTCATTGTTGTGGCTAACCAAGATATTTGTTGTGCGTCACCTGCTCTGCTTTTATGGGACGTCTGTTTCCGTATCGCTGAAATATCTCAATACGTGGCGCAAAGGGTGTAAAAGAAGTGTTCATTTGGGTAGGCATTAAAAGGGTAAAAGGAGAATGACGTGTATTTCATTCTTCCAGTTGGGAGCGGACCGCTATATCCATTTCTAGCTTCTTGTTTCACTGGAGGGAACGAAATTTAATTTAGTATAGGTATAAGAAATTTGATAAGATTTTGAAGTTTTGAAATTTTCTTCATGTCGATCTTCAGTAGAATGAAAGGCTTTCCTCTGCTCAGTTGAATGTTGTTGATATATCTTCTTTCATTGGTCCAAATTTCACAAGATTTTGGTATTTTGATTAATACAGGTGACCTTATGTCTATATACTGGTTACTGTTACATTCTGAAAGAATTTGTTCTGGTTTTGACGGGATTATTAAGACTTCATCGACTGCGATTTGTTCGAATACTGATTCTTCTAAATTAACATTTAAAATATGACAATTTGTCAAAGTTTTGTCTTCAAGAAGTTGGAGAGTATAATTATCTCTGAGGATGAAATTATGTTGATAATAATAGATTTCTTCAAGGGATGTACATTCTTCTCGTTCAAAATGTGTATCTTGATGTTTTCGTGCCAAATAGTGGAGTAAAGGTGTATACATTTTTTGGTTTTGGATAATTGGGAATAAATGATAAAATTCAAAGGAATTGATGTCAAAAATAGGAAAATGTATTGCAAAAATAACTTTCTGAAATTGATACATACGTTCCTTAGAACTGATAATACGCTAGTAAATTTGTAAATTTCGGAATTTGATCAACGTTACATATTTTATGTAAATATTTTATCATGTTTTTGCAAATATTGATAAGGTTATGGCATATTTTAAATTATCTATGAAAGAAATTGCCATTTGACAATCTAAATCAATTTGTGATATAATAACCTGAAAACTAATATAACTTTTTAAGTGTATCGATTCTATTATAAATAGCTGCTTGAATTTTTTCCATATCAACTTTAAATGTTTCTTGATTTTTGCTTAAAATTGTGATTAATTTATTATAATGATCAACAAGCCTTTTGTACAATATTTTTTTGATTTACTTGCAATGTTTAGATAGCATTATCTTTGTTCGTCATCAGAATCAAGATTTCCAAATACCCATTTGTTAATTTTTCCTATTGCATTTATTAGAGCTCTTTTATGTCTTACATGAGAAATTAAATTATTAATCTTTTTCCGAGGAATAATTATTAGATATTCTGTTCTTGTTAACATATTTTGCGATAAGCTGTGATAAGACATAGGATTAGTTGCATTAACATGAACTATACTATGTTTTATCGATTCAAAATGAATAACTAAATTATTAACTTGTTTAACTTGTAACGGTTGGAACCGTTATTCCGACACAACCATCTCTTAAATGTCATTTGTCGTCTTCTTTTTCCTTTATTCGCCTTGTGATAATTATTTTTGACTTGAATGTCAACGAATCAAGTTGATTTGAATTTTAATATATCTTTCTCATCCGATGTACTAAATAATTTTTATCTATCGTATAATCCGTCTGATTTTATAAGGTAAGTTTTAATACTGAGATATATTGTTGAAAATATAATTTGTACAAGAATTTCTTAAATAAAATGTCAAATTTTGAACATACCCTCAACAATGGGTAACACATGTTGCTTTTATATAAAATTATATATTATTTTGTTTGGAATAAGATATGCTTTACTATGTTTAAATACAGAGTGGCCCAAAAATCGCGCAACGCTAACACAAAATACGCATGTGCCGGTTTCACCCTACTAGTACAAGGCAACCAAGTGTGTTACAGTTGTCCGTGTGTAGCTATGGCAGCCGGATCGCGTTATCGGTTCACAATTGCGGAACGCGTGTTTTTAGTGAGGTCGTACTACCGTTATCATGCCGATTATCGGAACATTTTCTCCGATTTTGCCGAAAAATTTTCTAACAGTCAAGTTCCGAGGCGTGAAACTGTGTATCGCTTGATAAAAAGGTTCGAACAAAATGGTACTGTTAATGACACGAAGCGTTCGGGGCGGCCACGCAGCGTGCGAACTGCACAAAACGTACAGATGGTCGCTGAGAGTTTCGTTGAAACACCAACGCGATCAGTCCGTAAGGCTTGCCATGAATTGGAAATTTCTCGTTCCAGCTTGCAGCGAATAATGAAGGAATTAGGTATGCATGTTTACAGACCACGTCTTTTACAAGCATTAACAGAAGAAGATCCGGACCGCAGACTTCAGTTCGCTGAGTGGTACGTAATTCGATGTGAAGCGTTCGAAGAGCTCTTTAAAACCATTTTGTGGTCAGATGAAGCACAGTTTAAATTAAATGGCCGAATCAACAGACACAATTGCGTGTACTGGTCTACAGAAAATCCGCATATCACGATGCAAGAAGAATTAATCGTTCCTGGTGTAACAGTATGGCTTGGTGTTTGCTCCTTCGGCATTGTCGGCCCCTACTTTTTCGACGCAACAGTAACAGGTATTGCATACCTTGATTTGTTGATGGAACTGCGCGAAGAACTGAATAATAACCCGGATTTTTCTGGTCGTGGTTTAACTCTTCAACAAGATGGCGCGCCGCCCCATTACGCTATCATTGTTCGCGAATTCCTAAATCAAAATTTCCCGGATTGGATCGGTAGACGAGGTCAAGTAGAGTGGCCTGCAAGATCTCCTGACCTGACTCCCTTGGATTTTGCCGTGTGGGGAATTTTAAAGGATAGGGTGTACAAAAATGATTTACCAGATGTGGAGACCATAAAAAACATCATAACCAACGAAGTCGATACGCTGAATGCAGATAAACCTTTACTTGAGCGCATCTGTAAAGCTGTTAAAAAGCGATGTCTGAAGTGCATCGAACAAGAAGGAGGTCATTTCGAACATTTGTTATGATGCCAGGGAGTCGGTTTTTGCCTTGCTTCAAACTAATTTTGTGTATTTTGTTTTTTCCGAATAAATTTTGTATTTTTGCTACGCAATGTCATTATTTTTCAATTGGTTGCGCGAATTTTGGGCCACTCTGTATGTTAAATAAGATTTTTCCTTTTGATTTTTTTTTTAATTTGGTGTCATCGGCATCGACTACTAAGGTCATTGGCCTCGTGTTCTGTGTAGGCTTTGTTATTGTTTCCCAGCGCCAGTTTTCATATTAATTTTATTCTCTGTGAAATTATTCATTTAATAGTTTTAAATTGTTCATTTAATAGCTAACAGAATTTTATCTAAATCCTGTTCAAATTTCCTATTTCCTGTCATAACATTTTTCTTTCTTTTTAGCATGGCTATATCTAGACGGTTTATTTGGATTTATATCTAGACGGTTTATTTGGATTTATATCTAGACGGTTTATTTGGATTTATATCTAGACGGTTTATTTGGATTTATATCTAGACGGTTTATTTGGATTTATATCTAGACGTTTTGAATTCCTATCAAGAAGTTTTATGGTTTTTATGCTTAGAAGTTTGGTACAATCTGAAGACCGTGGTTTGATTCATCTATAGAAGATCTACACGTTCGAGTTTAAGTTAGAATACCAAATATCACGAAATCGTTCAAGTCGCAGAATTACGAATCCCTTTGAAGTTGCCTGAAGATATACCATGCAATAACATTCCTTATATTACTTTCTTTTTACTAAAGATAAGTGTTTTTAAATAAATCATCTTAAATTTGAATTTAGTAAAACTATATGAATTAGAATTTGCTACTACCTTATCTAAAACTTGGTTTAAATATAATTTGTTAGTGGTTTGTGATTTTCTATATTTTTATTACTAATCTAAAGTCAAGTATAGTAAGTTTTAAATATAGTGGTGCCCAACTTCTTTTTCAAAGTTAATCGATTTATTTAATAACCCTAATCCACGCCCAATCATTACGTATTACGTTACAAACTACTTCTTCTAGATCTAAATAATGTAAAAATATATGTTTGCTATATATAAGTTTAGCGTTTCCTAACTGAATAGGAAGCAGAACATTTTCAATCGGAGTAATCTGTATATCAGAAGATGTACTGTGTATTTGGTATACATAAATGACTTGTAAAACTTATACTTGGAACAGCGTCGTTATCAAAATGGATTTCATTTTCGTTGGTATCCTGTAACAATTTTTCTAAATTATTTTTCGGTTTTCTAAATATACTTTTAGTTTTAATAAAATACCTTCATCTTCAATGAAATTTGCCTTTTTAAATTTTGCTAATTTTTTATTTCTTGATTTTGTTTTGACAAAACATGAGTTTTGATTAGAATAGTTATCTGGTTCAGATCTCTTTTCAAATCATTTGTTTATTAAATTTTCCTTTACTTCTTCCTTACGTTGTTTAATTTTGTTATACATTTGTTTACTAATTTGTTTTTAATCTTGTACATAATTAGAAATGATTAAGTGATTGTCTAAATCAAAGGGCTTTGGATTATCAATGTGTCCTTTAATTATTTTAAATGGCGTGAACTTTGTCACTGAATGTATACTATTATTATAACAAAATACAGATTTTTTAATTAGTCGATCTGGTGTGAAATGTTTAATATGATACTTGTTATTTTATCTATTTTTTTAATAGTGTTTTAAGCTCTAATGATTTTGGGCGTGGGTCAGGTTATTAAATAACTCGTATTACTTTGAAAAAGAATATTGGGATCCAGTATATTTAAAACTTACTAAACTTGACTATCGATTAGTGATAAAAATATAGAAAATCACTAACCATTAAGATATTATAATTAAACAAAGTTTTAGATAAGTTAGCAACAAATTCTAATTCACAGAGATTTACTTATTCAAATTTAGATGATTTATTGAAGTAAAATAATAGACTTATCTGTTGAACAGGAGGTAGTATACAAGGAGATTTGCATTAGCCTTCTTCAAAGGGACTCGAACGATACTCTTCGGACAGCACAGGTATTAATCTTCATAAAATCAAATATCTTACTTCATTAGATGCAGCTTGAACTAAACCTCTTGATAGAAATCACCATAAACAGTTTAGATATACTTGAATTAAACTTCTAAGATATGACTCCAAATGAACTTCTTCAATACAGCTTGAACTAAACTTCTAAACCGTCTAGATACTGCCAGGCTACAAGGAAAAGGTAAAAATATCAAGAAAGGAACTAGGAGTTTTGCATAGGATCCAGATAAAATGCTTTTAACTAATAATTGAACAATTTAAACTATTAAGTGAATAGTTTCACAGAGACTAAAATTAATATGAAAAGGAAAAATCTTAATATAACATATTTAAATATAGTAAAGCATATTATCTCATACCTAACAAAATAAGATATAATATTATATAAAATGTATTATCATGTGTTACTCGTGTATGAGGTTATGTTTAAAATTTGACATTTTAATTATGAAATCTTTGTAGAAAATATATATTTTCAACAATATATCGGTATAAAAGCTTACCTTATAAAATAAAACGGCCTATACGATAGATAAAACTTATTTAGTACATCGGATGACCCAGATAATTAAAAATTTAAATCAACTTAATCGTTGATAATCGAAATGAAAATGAACTTTTGAGGCAAGGCATAAACGACAAATGACATTAGAGTGGAGATGTTTGCGTCAAAATAACGAAATCGGTTCCAACCGTTACAATGTTTGGGTCTAAATAACGAAAACGGTTCCAACCGTTACACCCCACAACCTCCGGATAAAAAAAAAATTTAATTTAAATTTGATTTTTTTTTATTTTTCTTTACTATTCCATATTCTCTCCTTTTATTGCAACTAGCTAGAATGATACAAGAGGTGAACCGATCAATGTATTAATTTTCAAGTGTTGCCCGCCGATATCCACAGTAATCAAAGGTGACTGCAAGAAAAGGTCCTTCAAAAATCATTCCACTCCAAATACCACTGCTAAACCAATTACCGTAGAAGAAAATTAAAAATTGTAAAAAAAAATAAACAATGATTATACACCATCATACAATGAATAACACAAGATATCGCTGTAAAAAAAATGTTAATAATGAAATAAGAAAATATATACTTCCTATTAGATTAGTAGAAAAATTAGTAAATTAGCATTATATGCATGTTCGTTCTTATACAAACTTGAACCACATAAAATTGCAATCATGCATCAGTAAGATAAAGTTCAAATTAAAGGTAAATAATTAAACTGAAAAAAAATTGTACTGGTATAAACCATACATATATAAGATAAAGGTAAGGTAGAGAATAGTAAATACTCAGATTACTAAGTATTCATGTGTAACAAAAAAGAGAAAAAACAAACTGAAAATTTTTGAGATACATAAAATAATGGGACTTTAGACACATATTTAGTTATTTAGTGAAGCTTCCAAAATAGGAAGAGGTTGATAAACTTACAACTAAGATTTAATACTAAAAACTTTTTTTATAAAACAATTGAAATTTTCTCCGGCCGACGTTTAGGGTGCGCTCTTTTTACTCCTACGCCATAAGAGTGCACTACGCTCGTTTCACGTGCATAGTTCCACAAGTATAGGAAAGAGCAAGCCTTGGAGCTAGCGAATCGAACGCACCCTTTCTACATCTCTCTGGCTTCACTTTTTAGGTCCTTTCGTTCACTGTTAGTGCAATGTGCACCAGTGTCAATTACACCACCTTATTTACTTAGTTTACTTCCTCTTATTCCTTATACACATGTCGAGTGTAATTCACTCCTGCTAATAGTTGGTGGACGAAATATCCACCGGGCCAAACGAAAGGTATAGTGTCCGTTGGTATAGTTCATTCCTACACCAGTGGGACGAACGAAAGAACCTATTGTATTATGTCTTCTGCAGTAGTTAGGAGGTGAGTGGAATAAACTGACATAGTATGGTGTAGATGGAAAAAGAGCGCGCGTTTACCAACTATGTTAGTAATTTTCATAAACGTCCACAACATCAAGGTTACTTTTAATTTTAATTAATTCTATTATTAGTTCAATTCACTGCAAGATTAAGAAAAAAATCGTAAATTTCATAAAAAAAAATTGTGATTAAACAACTGTCTTTATTAAAAAAAATCATTAATGGGTTTTTGCATTGGGTTGATTTCTAAAAATATTTTCTACCAAGTTATGCTTTCGTTTGGCTGTTGTCTTCAATTCCAAATTGGATGGTCTACCTGAATGAATCCGTTTCCTTCCAGATGTGAGGCCATTTCGATTCCTTCTTCTGCTAATAGCTGTAGGTTGAACCCCTATTTGTTTTGAAGGGTGTCCTTTCCTTAAATTGCAAAGATAACTTGCGAGTTGCGTTAATGTGGTAATTTTTTTTTTAATTCAACATTAGCCTTAATGATGCAATTCTTAAAATCTGCGGTGTTATTTTCTGATGCAATTTCTATTAGTTTCTGAAAGTTTTCTTTTAGACTTTCTACTGCAGAAGTGTGTTTTCTGTTAACTTCTGATTCCTTTTTCTTTGTTTCCAAAATAGAATCAACCTTGGTATCAACTCCCTTTTGAATATTTCGTTGTGGACTTTTATTAATAAGTGTGTTGTCTAACCGGCTTTCAGAATCGTCTAAGTCCATATTTTCAAAAAAATATTCTGAAGCGTCGTAACATTTTCTTATCGGATGGAGTAAGAAGGTGCGTTCGGAAGAAGTACTCCAAAATTTTGTTGCACGGCACAAAGATGTTTGCAAAATTTACCGCCTATACCAAAAGGACAATCGCATATTCCTAAAGCGGCATCTACAGTATATAAAAACATTTCATCACTATTTGTTACGCAGTAACTACTTTCGAAAAATTTTTCACAAGAGATTTTTTTAGCTTTTTTAGAAAATTTAAGATAAAGTGTTTCATTTTTGGACGATCGACTACTAGCAAATAACAGCAAGTGTCTTCGGTGATAAGATTCAAAGACGTTGCATATAAAATCTACTAAAGCACATAAGTTGAATGCCTTGCATCTTTGCAAAACAACGTCCTTAAATATTCGGATAGACGCCTCGACATAATTGTTGGTTAGTGGTGTCAAACTAGCATTATACCTATAACTTTTTGCGGAGAAGTCGGATCGACATGCGGTTTTCTTTAAAATTTTCTAAAAATTATCAGTAACAAAACGTACATCTAAACTCTGTACGCTCAGATATTTATAATTATTTATTTAACAAAATGGAAAATGTTCTGTAGGGGTTGACGAGAATATGGAAAACATGACTGGCCGTTTAAGAAAAAGGTCTGGGAAATTTTCTCGGGCCGGTTTTCGCAGGCGCCCATCATCTTGTTGATGCCAAAACTATTGTTTATTGTTAAATTGTTGTAAACTCGTTAATTAACAAATTGATATCTCTGCTCCTGAAATCTTTAGAGGACTCGAATTTTCTCCAAAAACTCTGTGTCCCTGGGGAGGAGCATCCCCACAAAATTGTGTCACACAATTGTTTATTATTCAACTGCTGTAAACTCGCTAATTAACGAATTGATAACTCTCCTCCAATGAAAATCGAAGTAATGGGATTAAATCAGAACTCTCAGTTAATGGCTGGTAATTGTTGTTTAATTGCAAATGTGAAGATAAGATAAAAGTCAGTCGAATAATACGACGAGGTTTTATTGATGTTTATTATCAATATTAATTTGTTAATTAGCGAGATTACAACAATTTAACAATAAACAATTGCATGCCACAACATTGTGGGCATGCTGCTCCCCGGGGACCCAGAGTGTTTTTGGAAAAAAATCGAGGGCTGAAATGATTTTTGGAGCGGAGATATCAATTTGTTAATTAACGTGTTTACAACAATTTAACAATGAACAATAGTTTTGACATCAACAAGATGATGGGCGCCTTCGAAAACCAGCCCCAGAAAATTTGCCAGACCTTTTTGTTGAACGGCCAGTCACGTTTTCCATATTCTCGTCAACTCCCACAAAAAATTATCCATTTTGTTAAATAAATAATTATAAATATCCGAGCGTACAGAGATTAGATGTACGTTTTATTACTGATAATTTTTAGAAAATTTTAAAGAAAACCGCATGTCAATCCGACTTCTCCGCAAAAAGTTACAGGTTTTCATTATTTTCATGCTAGTTTGACGCCACTAGGTATTATTTCCCCTTGTGATTAGAGAGGTTCGGTAAAACAAACACCATTCATCTCTCCGCTGTCAGAGGTCGTCTATATGTTATTCTAGACGTGGAAATTCTATAATTTTTTTATTATTTTTAAAGTCATCAAATACCTCCTCGTCCTCTTCGAAAGTGGTAGCAAACATTATAGAACGAAAAGAAATCATCACCTCTCTTCTAATTTCTTTAGGCATTTGATTTTGGCTATCCCATAACCAACGCCAGAAGGCTTGGGAAACGTGAAAAATACAAAGAAGAAGTTTTGGCTTTAACTGTTCTGATACAGAAAACACAGATGCCAGCGCGTTTCTCTCAGCTGAACTGTCGTCAGTCATAAATATACTAGGATAACCAGCATGACCAAAACCTTCATTGCCTAACGTTTCTTTAAGTAAGTTGAAAGCTAGAGTATAATTTGCTTCTGTCTGAGAAGTATGTAATATACAAGCTAATGGTATAGCACCAATTTTAGAAGCGCAAAACATAAACGTGACACATGTATTTGTTTGGTCACAGGAACCACTAGAGTCCACAAAAACTATTTTTCAACTATCAATCAGAAGACGACGATCAGAACAAGACGCTTTTCTGCATATCTGTCCTTCAACGTGTTAATGGACCTTGTGCACCAGTTGTTCACTATCTTTAAAGATGTTTTGAGAGCCAATGGTAACCTTCTTTGGACAGTTTATAAATCAATAAACCATTCACCAGCTTTTAGCTCGCATGGACTACATTATAAACAGTTAAAATGATGACTATGTTGAGGCAAAATGTGATGTTTTTTCTTACCTTTAGCACTTTTTTTATATTGACTTATCGCATAGAAAAGATTCATATTGTCCTTGACCATTCCATCGAAGAAAAGAGACTTTAACCTGGGACATTGTAATATTATGGCAAAAATTACCTCATCCAGATTTTCCTGATTGTTTCGGATGTCCAATTTTACCGTTTCTAAATCAAATAAATGAAACACAAAAAATATTATACCTACTAAAAAAGATTTCAATTATTGCATACCTAAAGTCTTGTGGTAATTATTAATCAGCCTCCTTAAGGTACTCTCAAAATTTCTGCTTATTTTTTGATTACATTTGTTACTGGATATTATAATAAATGAATTCAGCGGTATGTTATCCATTAGAAATATGAATTCAATTTGTTCGTGGTGACAAATGTTTCCTGGAGAATAAAAGAAGATCAGAATTTCCTATTATTTGTAGGTGCGTATGTGGGTGCGTATTGCAGGTTTGAAATTTCTGATTCACAAAGAAAAAAATAGATACACTCGATTCACTTCAAGTTGTGTCTCAGGCAACTGTGAATCTGTGATGTAAGTTTCTACTTCATTTTAAAGAAAATTAGTTTATTTTTAGTTATCAGATTTAGTGATCCTTTCCTACTTTTTATAACTACTGGAACAGTCCTCTTAAAAACTTTAAATCGATGACCTAAATTAAAACATAGTACCCAACACAACCTCCTGGAATAACAACTTGAAGTGAATTCAGTGCATATTTCATCTTGTTCTTGCTCTGAACTGGTTCTTTTAACTATAAGAAACATGATTGAAGATCTTACTTATTTTAATAGAAACTTTTATATCTGGGCAACATTTCTTCAGTCTGTTCCACTTTCTGGCTGGTATAACGACACTGTGGAGATCAGTTTTTGAAAACTATTTCTCTAGCAAAATCTTCGTTATGAGCACGCATCATTATTGGAGTAAGTATAATCACAATAAGAGGGTTTTCCTTTATGACTATATTAATCTGTTTTTAACCGACTTCAAAAAAGGAGGAGGTTATCAATTCGTCGCGATATTTTTTAACACGGTGTCCGATTTCAATGATTCTTTTTTTGTTAGAAAGGGGGTACTGCAGGGGTGGTCCCATATAAATTTAGTCTAAATCTAATAATTGGGTCCATGAGAAAATCCTCAAACTCTTCATTTTTATGTATGTTTAGTGATAATGCTTTACCACCTTGTCCGATTTATATGATTCTTTTTTTGTTAGTAAGGGGGTACCTCAGGGGTGGTCCCATATAAATTTGGTTAAGATGTGGTGATGGCATCTGCACGTTTTTGAAGTCGGTTTTTTTTAATTTCTAATACTTGTTCTTTCTTGTAAAAATCAATCTTTTCTTTCAAGACCTTTATCATTGAATCTTCATCTTTACCTCCAAAATAATATTTGCCTACTTTGAGAAGACGGCAAGTAACTTTAAGTATACGTGGTCATCTTCAATGCCTCAAACTCTATTATACACTCAACTTGATGAGTATACAACTTTTTTAAAGATATTTTCCTCACATATAACCTAACATTCCGGCATAGCTTACCTATATAATATAGTCCGGAATCATATAGATTATATACTCATTAAAGACCGACACAAAAACTCCGTAATAATGAAATAATAAAATTAAAAAGAAGAAGAAGATAGCTTACCTCCAAATTTCATATAGGTGTTTGACTTGACGTTCTGTAGAATTTTGCTGTGCATTAGCTAATACTAACGACAATTTAGTATTGTTTGTTTCGTGGCAATTTTCCAACAACATTTCGTGGTAATTCCTTGCTGTGGCATTTGTCATACCTTCATTAAAGTATCGAAAAAATGTTTCTCGCACCTCTGGTACCATTCTTAAATAGCTAAATGCTTGAGCTACGTACACTCGGTGGGAATGTTTAAATGTAATCTGAAATATACAGAATACTTTAATACACCTACGGTGTTTTATAATCTAAAAATTGACAAAAGAAAACAAATTAGTAATTTTACCTACTAGCGTGCGGTAATGTGCACTTTCCCGCTCTTATTTGAGTGCAGAAAGTTATTCTTTACCGCACTCAAGAATTTTTCAAAATAATATGTCTTTAATGGGTAGTAGGTAAAATTAGGTACCTAACACATGCGTAAAGTGCCTTTACCGCGCCGTCGTGCAGTAAATTATAACTATTACTAGAAATCATTCGTATAGTAATACAGAAAAAATCCACTGACCTTCATACAACCGCAATATCCATCCTTCAAATATCTGTCGTTTTTTATAGTATTTCTATTAACTAATTTAATCAAAAAGTCAATTGTAGCATTACAGTCCTTATCTCTAATTCGAATGTCTTCCCTTTTTCTTCTTTTTACTTTGTTAAAACTGCTATGTTGGCATTTGAAAACCTTCCGATATATGTATCTTTGGGCTGATGGATATGTATTCGCGATTCAAGCTAAGTGATACGCCCTCTGGAGGAAATTTATAGAAGGTCCGTATAAGTAGGATATCGTTCAGTGTTGCCAGAAGTAGCAAAACTTCGCTACGTCTTCGGATTTTAGCTCTTGAAGAAGTGGATAAGACCTTTTATTTAAGAATCAAAATTTGTGTATGGTACTATGTAATCATACTCTATATTTATTTAAGGATTTTTTTGTAAAACCGATTTATTATAATGATTTTTTTTAAATTTCAGTTCATTTATTAATTTTGTTTTAAAATCATTCATCATTTGGCAACATTGGCGTTCGTGTTCATTGTTTACATTTTAATTTGTGTCAATCACAATTCGAGTTTTTTCTTACTTTTTAACTTTAAATTTGTTTATTTCTTATAGTATGTGATAGTGTTTATATTAAAAATGAAATCTGCGAAAAAGTCCCCAGAAAATTGCATTCTATATGGTGTTAATTTCAAAATCAAAACTGAAGTATACATTATTTTCCAAGTGCAAGTCGTAAAATTTTGTTTTTTACGATAAATGGTTATCTACAAATTCACAATATTGAAATTGTAAAAAACTGTAATCTGATTTGTGACGGTTTTATTACCATTTACATGTATACAAAGTACTACATGATTCACTTCATAATATAAGAATAAGTCTAGTAAGACTTTTAAATAAGTTCATCAATAATAAACGTGTGGTACCTGAAATGTCCTTTAAACCACATAATAAAATATGTCCTGGGTTTAGTGAATACATATTTCTAGATGTTCTTGTAGCAACCAATAGGTGAATATTTCCAACAAATTAAGTCATACACATGATAAATATTATATTTATGACGAAAGCACGAGACTTAAACTTAAATTAACACTAAATGAAACTCAGAAACACTATTACAATGAGAACATTGTATAAAAACAGTTAAAAAAATCACAAATACAAAATCCGCCCCAAACAAAAACATGTAAATAAACAAACATCCTACTTACAGGTGACAAATGACAGGCGCGCGAAAATTAATTTGAATCGCCAATAGCGCACAATCCAGTTGGTGTTTGTTTTATGACTGAAATCTGCCAACCAATTATTGTACCAAGCGCTGTTATCTTCATTATCTGCTTGTTTAAAACGAAGTACTGCAATAAAACCATTGTCGACTAGCTCTAAATATTCTATTAATAATGAATCACTACTCATGTTAACCAATACCGCCTTATAGTCCATTTTTATTGAGTTTAAATTAAATCTCAAAATACATAACCAAACTTTCCGATCAGATGTTTCCAACAAGTGTGGCGTCTGAATCGCAGTATAAATTGGCAGACACTCGTGCCATTTATTCAGAGTCATTATATACTGTGTTTCAGACCGTTATAATAAAGTCGTGCTCTGAATCACCGTACAGATTATCTTTTGAAATTACGCCTAACGTAAAGCCATAGTATACTGCGATTTAGACTACAACTGCTCTGAATAATAGTACATTATGCTTTTACGCGACCCGGTATACTTCGAAATCAGGACTATAGCACAAGTAGAAGTTGGAAAGGCTTTTGCCAGTTTTCCCACTTTATAAACATAAATTGACAGGTTTGCGGCGGATCTCACCGAAGTGGACGCGATATATTGGCGTAAAAAATTATTTTATAGATGTTAATAACAATTTCGAGTAAATAGATTGTGAATAGCTGTTGAAATTTTGTAAAATTATGACTTGAATATTATAATACATATTTAATAATTATTTATAGTCTATAAATACATGCGATTGTCCGGTTCCGCCGGTAGCAATTTAAAATTACTTATTCTATATAACGACACTGGCAGGTAAACATTACTGCGAAATTCTCGAAACCGTCCGACGTGGTTTGACGTTTACCCTCTCTCTACCTATCAAAAGCCTTTCCAACTTCTACTTGCGCTCTACACAGTACATTTAAATATAAATGGGTACATTTTACGATTATAAAACGACAAACTGGAAAGAGTATAGAAATATAATCGACCTGCACTGCAAAATAAACAATTACATCTTTTCCATTTACCATGTGTTTGTAAATTTGCATAATTAAGTCAAATTCTTTTGTTTTTAGAAAGGTGCGGCTCCTCGCTATGGCAGATGCATAAAAGAGGGCCACATGTGAAGCAGAGAAAATCTCGTAATCCATTTGACGGCAATCCCTTTATGAAAGGAGTTGTCTTAAAAACGTTAATCCGAAAACCGAAAAAGCCAAATTCTGCAAACAGAAAATGCGTACTGGTTAGATTATCCAATGGTAAAGAAATGATCGCGTACATACCTGGAATTGGCCATAATTTACAGGTGAGAAAAACATATTTAAGACCTTTTTAATCTAGCATAGGCGGAGAAGACAATACAGGTATCTGAATGGTATGTACAGAACTTGGTCCAGAGCAGTCATACGAATCAATATTTGATCTAATTTTGCTCTTGCTCTTGTAACGAAAAAGCTCGTTGGTGTCAATTTGCTACGTGATACTTACCCTCGGCCTAGCTCAACAGGGTCGGTGAATTCGGGCTTAGAATTTACTAACAAACCAATGGCATCATCTTTAATTAAAAAGACAAGAAAGCGTTCTATTAATGGTTAAGGACGCCATGTATTTAGATGGTAAATAAATACAAATTATGCCATTAATTGAAAGTAAATAAATTAAAAGAGTTAAAATATAGTGACTTTAATAAGACTGTTAAACAACTTCCAATTAAAAAATTATGATATATAAAAAAATCAACTGGTTAGACTAAATTAAATTGAGCAGAATAGACTAATAATTTAATTAATAAAACAAAACGTGACTCGATAGATTTATGTAAAAATGTTCGGATTAATAGCGGCTGTTCTCTTGCTTGGACACCTTTACTATACAGCATCTTTTGTAACTGCTTTACCTCTTTAGTACGGCTTTACTGTTTTTCTTTTTCCCTCGAGGTTTCCTCTTTACTTTGCCGGTCTCCTCTTTTATAATAAAGAAAAAAACACGGTGTCAGTTACTTATATTAAAAAAAAAAAAAAATTCCATCTCTTAACATGTGTTACACAAAAAGAAAGTACAAAATAAGTACATTTAATATAAAACAATTATTAACATTGCAGTATTCAGTTACCTTGTTAAAAGGTGAAAAAAAAAGCATCTAGATATGAAAAAAAAAAACTAAAAATGGCCGCTTTTCATGGCATGGCATGGCCATATAAAAAACGAAAGAGTATTTTAACGTTATTCAACCTAAACATAGACGCCGGAACTCAAAAATTGCTTTGGGTGTCCGGCCTCCATGCGGGAAATGTTGCTATCATCCACCCCCCTCCCACACCTTACTTAAGGGGGCGTCCATTAATTACGTGAGGTGTTCAAGGGGGAAAGGGGATCAAGCTAAATCTTTCCAAATCTCACTTGGGGGAGAGGGGGGTCTTTGTAAATCTGACGTAATTTTTTTCTAGTAGAAAACGGTGTCAAATTGCATGAAAGTAAAGTTAAATTAAAAGTAGAGAATGTTTCTAGAAATTTTATATTACGGCAATATTCTCAAATACTAGTCTTTGCTAGTCTTTTATAAAATTCATAAAAAGCTATTTTAAAGCGTTGATTTTATGAAAGTTTTCTTTAAAAAAAGGTATTGTCAAATGTCCAATTGCTGAATAGGCTGGAGGCTCCCACCTAAATAGGAAAATCTGGCATCTGGCAACCCTATATGCTCGGTGCAGCCACCACTGGTATTCAATGGAGCTGCGGTGCTAGAGTACCAATGAAATTAGTAGAAACACAACATAAAACAAAGGAGATTTTTGAAGTATTTTTATTTTCTGTAAAAGCTTACCAGTTACTCGAGTAAATGCTGGAAATGCTGACCCTGGGCCTCCATGCAATAACAGAGCTTTTGTTCAGAACGCTCTCGGACATTTTGGAGCATCTGTGGGGTGATTTGATGACATTCATCAATTATCCGTTGTCGCAGATTTTCCAGTGATGTTGGCTGGGTGACATATTTTAGTTTTCAAGTGGCCCCATAAAAAACCTGGAAACGTTTGATCCAAATACTGACGATCAGTGGTGCACCGTCTTGCTGGACTATTAAGTTGTTTGCTATGTACTGATCTTCATTCTCAATCAATTCTAGTAATGCTGGATAAATGGCGTTTCCTAATATTTCCAGATACATTTCTGCGGTTAAAGTTCCAAGGTAAAAAAAGGGACTAGTTATACGGTTACCAAAAATGCCAACCCAAACATTATTAGTTTTTCCGAAAGTTACGTATGCACTTCCTGAAATATTCTGAGATTTGAATCGGACCTATAACGACAGTTGTGACGATTTACCGTACCATTTAGAAAAAAGTGCATTCGTCTGAAAAAACACATGTTGAAAAGAAATTGCTGATTATTTATTGCCTGTTTAGTCATAATTTCACAAAATTGTAATCGCCTATCAAAATCGTCTTCGTTAAGTTCTTTTATCAGATGTATTTTGTTGGGATGAAACTTGTGTTTTCTCAATATCTTCTGAATGCTTCTTCTCTTAATACCAGATGTTATCGCCAACTATCTTGTACCCAATGTGGATTCTTGAACAACATGCCCTTAAATTGCCACCTCTGTAGCTTCATTTACTACGGCATTTTCCATTTCACGTTATTTGTTAGCTACGGCGACCAAAGAATGTCATCTGATAACAATAATTGATAGCCACCGAAATAAAATTAGAATTGTTACAAAGAATTCGTTTTTTTTTTTTTTTTTTTTTTAATAAAAATGTAAAAATTATGTTAAACCGGTTTTGTACTTTTGGTGAACCACTGTATGGGCTACATAGATAGTAGCGATGTAAAACTTGGAGGTTATTATCTAGGTAAAAATACCTTCAAAATAAGATATCATCTGACCTTAGATAAAAGAGACCAGAGATATAACATACACCGGTGTTGAACCTGCGCAAATGTTGCCAATTTTTAGAGAAAGGTTAACGGAGTGGGGGAACTGGGCGGCGACACGCGGCGACCCGAACTCTGTGGCAGGGACCGGACTTTGTTTATTAGCATCATAATGAACTATTAAATTTATTTAAAAGGTGTTTAATCGAATTTTGTATTATGAAATAAAATTAACGTGATTTTTTAATATCAAACAGATGCCACGACATTTTATGTAAAGAGAAGACCTTTAATAGAATATTTCGTTAGCGTTTATTTACTACGGACTTTTCTGCAAGAGATTACAGTAAAATGTTGAAATAGAATATATTATTGATAGAGCAAAAAATGTTACTCATTGTCTACGAGTATTATAAAAATAGCATGTGCGCAGGCGAATACTGCAAATCTAACCTTATGAGTTGAACATTATATTTTTTCTACGGCTATTACATAATAATAAAAATTAGTCAAAATGAGAAAATGCTGTTTTGTATTATAACCTCAGAAAAAGGTATGTTAAGGCTTCTTTCTTTAAGAATATTAATTATTATAAAGGATGAGTCACATAAAACTCTAGAAATGCATATGTCTGAAACCAGATAACATTTTAAAATTTAAATCTATTAATTTGGTCGCTAGGGATGAGTGATTATTGAAATAAATTATCGATCATTGAAAATAATCGATTATTTTCGATCAATCGATTATTTTCAAACAACGTATTTTTTTGTCATTTCCTTTAAAATTGACTACTTGATTATCTTTGAAAAATCAAAAATAATCGATTAATTAAAAAGCCAATTAACCGATAAATCAGTGTTTACAAAATATAATAAAAAAAGAATTATCGTTTATTTTAAATAATCGTTTATTTTAAATAATCGATTATTTTCAAATAAACCATTTTTTTTTTCGTCCGTGGAAACAGATTATTCGATAATTTTTAAAAAATCGAAAATAATCGATTAATCAAAAATAATCGATTAATTAAAAAGTCGATTAACTGATAAATCGATGTTCAAAAAAAAACAGAATGATCGACTATTTTAAATAATCGATTATTTTCGATCAATCGATTATTATCAATAATCTATTTTTATTGTATTACCTTTAAAATCGATAATTCGATTATCTTTGAAATACCAAAAATAATAGATTATTCCTAAATAATCGTCTGTCGAAAATAACTAATTATTTCAGAAGCCGATTCTACGATAAATCGATTTTCTAAAAAATAACCGAATTATCGATTATTTTCTAATAATCCATTTTTTTCGTCCATTGAAACAGATTATTTGAAAATCTTTGAAAAATCGAAAATAATCGATTAATCAAAAATAATCGATTAATTAAAAAGTCGATTAACTGATAAATCAATTTTCAAAAAAAAAACAAAATTATCGAATATTTTAAATAATTGATTATTTTTCATCGATCGATTATTATCAATAATCTACTTTATTGTATTTCCTTTAGAATCGATAATTCGATTATCTTTGAAATATCGAAAATAATCAAAAATTTCAAAATAATCGCCTAATCGAAAATAACCAATTAATTAAGCCGATTCTATGATAAATCGATTATTATCAATAATCTTTTTTATTGTATTTCCTTAAAATCGATAATTCGATCATCTTTGAAATACCGAAAATAATCGATAATTCCAAAATAATCGCCTAATCGAAAATAACCAATTAATTAAGAAGCCGATTCTATGATAAATCGATTTTCCAAAAAATAAAACGAATTATCGATTATTTTCTAATAATCCTTTTTTTAATATTTACTTTAAAATTGATTATTCGAATATCAAAAATAATCGATTATTAAAAAGCTGATTAACCAATAAATCGATAATTTTAAAAAATAACCAAAATATCGGTTATATAAAATAACCGATTATATTCAATCGAATAATGAAAAAACCGATTGAACGGAAATCGATTATTTTGAATAAATCTACTTTTTTTGTATTTAAAAAAACAAAAATAATTTATTAAAAACAGCGGATAAATCGATTTTCATAAAAAAATATCAGAATTATCGATAAATCGATTATTTTTGTAACCCCTATCGGTCGTTTGCTTTTATCCGAGCGTTTAGCTCAAAAATTTAGAGATTCGGATTTTTTGATCCCGTTATCTTTGAAACCGCATTCGATTGTATAATAAATAATAAATATTGCTAAATTTTGGATTTTTTTAGTAAACGAAAATTTTGTTCGAGTTGTTTAGGGGTTTGTAATGTAACATTTTATTAATGTGACCAACTCCCGTAACTTTAGTATTTTTTTTGCTTATACTAGATCATATGGTGCGTTTTACTTTGTTTTAAGACTGAAGATTCAAATGTCACTTTCGATTTGACCGCAAATAAGATGAACCTTGTAATTTTAAGTAGGTCATCCTGTATTTCATCTAATATTCTTATAAAAATACCTTATAAAAATAAAATTTAGCTAGCAACTATGATTCTTTACTTCTTATTTATCTACCAAAAAGGGCTTAAAATCACCTTTAGAAAACATTCTTATAAAACTACTTTTTAAATACAAAATTTCGTTAGCAACAATGCCTATTTACTTTTTATTTAAATTAAATGTTCAAAATTTTATCCTTTTGTAAATTTATGTAAGTAGTATGAAATCTGATTTCGGATGCTTAATATTTATTGAAACCCCTTAATGCGGATCTGAAGTATTCAGCCCAGAGAATCATGGCGCTTTATGTCAAAACGTTAATAAATATTTACTGCTGAAAACGAATATGTTCATAACATTAGTACTTGTATTATAAGTACATACATTTTTTCAAGATACATCGTGGCATTGTGAACTTGAAATTGATTAACTAGAGCACTTTAAATTGCTAAAATACCAACAAATAAATAAAAAAAAAACAGCTGTCAATGGTGATTAAACTCAGGTGGAGTTGATCGATGAATGGAAAAATCGGAGCAATTCGGGGTGGCGTCGTGCAAACAATGATTTTCAATTGGTGGGTTACTTTGGGTTAAAATAGACAACATGCGCAGTGTGCAATGTTACATCTTCGGTCTCTTTAATCTAAGCATCTGACCCATCTTTCCATTTAAGATTTTACTGGTGAGTCTCACCCCCGATAGAGGGTTTCCGCTCAGGGGGTGCAACTGGCAATAAAAAGTTTACCCCTTAAAATCAAAAATTCATGGGACCGAACGTTTTCTAGTATCTAGATGACCTGGTTTCTCGCCAGCACTACTAGAGAGCTGTTTCTGACTCTAAATAAACGTTTTCTTCTAACTATGCTTGATCGGGAGCATCTTTCAAATGTTCTCCCTTCTCCCCTCAAGCATTTGCTCAATAGCATATGTACAGAGCCCTTGTCTTGATAATTGTAGACTGTTATCAGTCGTTCTCTTTTGCGTCATAGGGTTTTGTACACCAAGAATAATAAACCCTTAAGTCCAAGTTCAACGCGCTGTCTGTAACAAGTCACGGCGACTTTTTTATCACAAAAATACAGCTCCGAACGATAATATTTTATCGAGGCATCCTGTCACTATACCAACGACAGCTTCTTCATTTCACTTATTGGCACTTTTTGTCCACGTTGTTCTATGGGTGCTCGGCACCCAGTTTAAAACTGCTCTGGGTGCTTGCGCACCCAGAGCCCCGAGGAATCGGCGCCTATGAACCTAAAACATTTCGTGGAACTCACGTAATAATCTACAAACGAGATGTTGAACCTGTAATCACTCAACAAGCAATTCTAAATAATCAAATAAATTAAATAATTACCTTTTGGCATCGAGCACACATTCACAAACCAAAAAAAAACAGGATCGGTCAACCTTTACACAACAAAAAGAAAGAGTATTCCGGAAAGTGCTAGATTTTATCGTCAGACCGAAGCTGGTTATTAAAAAAAAAATCAGCTTCGGCTCGAGAGCCATCTTCAGGCCTTAAAAATTTAACTTAAACTATATATATATTAGGGTCAAGTCGATGATCATCACAATAGCAGTTAAACAATAATTACACTAGTTTACAAAATTTAACTTTTTGTCTGTTGCCGCGAATTCTGTGGTAGATAATGTTCACTTATGACTTGTTTTTGTCAAATCTAACCTCAAAATTTTTTGAGCAACTCGAGTTACTTGGTTTTTGATTTTTATCATTTAAGCGTATATATTAATCGATAACAGGCGTATTTTACTGTGTTAAGATTAGTATCTGAAGTTTTTGCGTCATGAGTAGTTCAAGGAGACGTTGTTTGAACAATCCAGATCATTTTTGCTATATATGCGGAGAATATGTGTTTAACGATTGTAGAAAAGTTATATCAGAGTTGGTGAAAAATACCTATTTTGGGATGTTCTTGGATAAAAATGAGAAGTCTTGGGCTCCCAATTGTGTTTGTAAATCGTGTGTGGAATATTTAAGATTATGGAAAAGTGGTAAAAAAATGCCTGTAAATTTGAAACACCGACTATTTGGCGAGAACTACGAAATCATTTCGAAGACTTGTTATTTTTGTACCGTGAACGGTTTAAACACTAAAATGGCAGTACCCAAGTACTAGTTGTGTTCAACGTCCAGTGCAGCGTTCACCTGACTCTTCAGTGCCTAAAAATATATCTGAACCCTTAGAACAAGACATTGAAAGACCAGGCTCATCACAAAATGATGCTGGTTTTGAAGGTATGTCAAAGAGAGCCAAAATTGTTAACATCAAGACTGAAAGAAAAAAATTTGCTTTCCTCAGATACTAAAATAAATTTTTATCGTGAAAGAGATAAAGAATTACGGCGTTATTTTTCCGAAGAAAACGGTATTACATTTTGTTCAGATATTAAAAACTTGTTAATAAAAAATGGGCTTATTAATTATTAATTATTTAAATAATTATTAAATTATTAAAAATTATTAATTATTAAATTATTAAAAATTATTAATTATTAAATTATTAAAAATTATTAATTATTAAATTATTAAAAATTATTAATTATTAAATTAATAAAAATTATTAATTATTAAATTATTAAAAATTATTAATTATTAAATTATTAAAAATTATTAATTATTAAATTATTAAAAATTATTAATTATTAAATTATTAAAAATTATTAATTATTAAATTATTAAAAATTATTAATTATTAAATTATTAAAAATTATTAATTATTAAATTATTAAAAATTATTAATTATTAAATTATTAAAAATTATTAATTATTAAATTATTAAAAATTATTAATTATTAATTATTAATTATTAATTATTAATTATTAATTATTAATTATTAATTATTAATTATTAATTATTAATTATTAATTATTAATTATTAATTATTAATTATTAATTATTAATTATTAATTATTAATTATTAATTATTAATTATTAATTATTAATTATTAATTATTAATTATTAATTATTAATTATTAATTATTAATTATTAATTATTAATTATTAATTATTAATTATTAATTATTAATTATTAATTATTAATTATTAATTATTAATTATTAATTATTAATTATTAATTATTAATTATTAATTATTAATTATTAATTATTAATTATTAATTATTAATTATTAATTATTAATTATTAATTATTAATTATTAATTATTAATTATTAATTATTAATTATTAATTATTAATTATTAATTATTAATTATTAATTATTAATTATTAATTATTAATTATTAATTATTAATTATTAATTATTAATTATTAATTATTAATTATTAATTATTAATTATTAATTATTAATTATTAATTATTAATTATTAATTATTAATTATTAATTATTAATTATTAATTATTAATTATTAATTATTAATTATTAATTATTAATTATTAATTATTAATTATTAATTATTAATTATTAATTATTAATTATTAATTATTAATTATTAATTATTAATTATTAATTATTAATTATTAATTATTAATTATTAATTATTAATTATTAATTATTAATTATTAATTATTAATTATTAATTATTAATTATTAATTATTAATTATTAATTATTAATTATTAATTATTAATTATTAATTATTAATTATTAATTATTAATTATTAATTATTAATTATTAATTATTAATTATTAATTATTAATTATTAATTATTAATTATTAATTATTAATTATTAATTATTAATTATTAATTATTAATTATTAATTATTAATTATTAATTATTAATTATTAATTATTAATTATTAATTATTAATTATTAATTATTAATTATTAATTATTAATTATTAATTATTAATTATTAATTATTAATTATTAATTATTAATTATTAATTATTAATTATTAATTATTAATTATTAATTATTAATTATTAATTATTAATTATTAATTATTAATTATTAATTATTAATTATTAATTATTAATTATTAATTATTAATTATTAATTATTAATTATTAATTATTAATTATTAATTATTAATTATTAATTATTAATTATTAATTATTAATTATTAATTATTAATTATTAATTATTAATTATTAATTATTAATTATTAATTATTAATTATTAATTATTAATTATTAATTATTAATTATTAATTATTAATTATTAATTATTAATTATTAATTATTAATTATTAATTATTAATTATTAATTATTAATTATTAATTATTAATTATTAATTATTAATTATTAATTATTAATTATTAATTATTAATTATTAATTATTAATTATTAATTATTAATTATTAATTATTAATTATTAATTATTAATTATTAATTATTAATTATTAATTATTAATTATTAATTATTAATTATTAATTATTAATTATTAATTATTAATTATTAATTATTAATTATTAATTATTAATTATTAATTATTAATTATTAATTATTAATTATTAATTATTAATTATTAATTATTAATTATTAATTATTAATTATTAATTATTAATTATTAATTATTAATTATTAATTATTAATTATTAATTATTAATTATTAATTATTAATTATTAATTATTAATTATTAATTATTAATTATTAATTATTAATTATTAATTATTAATTATTAATTATTAATTATTAATTATTAATTATTAATTATTAATTATTAATTATTAATTATTAATTATTAATTATTAATTATTAATTATTAATTATTAATTATTAATTATTAATTATTAATTATTAATTATTAATTATTAATTATTAATTATTAATTATTAATTATTAATTATTAATTATTAATTATTAATTATTAATTATTAATTATTAATTATTAATTATTAATTATTAATTATTAATTATTAATTATTAATTATTAATTATTAATTATTAATTATTAATTATTAATTATTAATTATTAATTATTAATTATTAATTATTAATTATTAATTATTAATTATTAATTATTAATTATTAATTATTAATTATTAATTATTAATTATTAATTATTAATTATTAATTATTAATTATTAATTATTAATTATTAATTATTAATTATTAATTATTAATTATTAATTATTAATTATTAATTATTAATTATTAATTATTAATTATTAATTATTAATTATTAATTATTAATTATTAATTATTAATTATTAATTATTAATTATTAATTATTAATTATTAATTATTAATTATTAATTATTAATTATTAATTATTAATTATTAATTATTAATTATTAATTATTAATTATTAATTATTAATTATTAATTATCAATTATCAATTATCAATTATCAATTATCAATTATCAATTATCAATTATCAATTATCAATTATCAATTATCAATTATCAATTATCAATTATCAATTATCAATTATCAATTATCAATTATCAATTATCAATTATCAATTATCAATTATCAATTATCAATTATCAATTATCAATTATCAATTATCAATTATCAATTATCAATTATCAATTATCAATTATCAATTATCAATTATCAATTATCAATTATCAATTATCAATTATCAATTATCAATTATCAATTATCAATTATCAATTATCAATTATCAATTATCAATTATCAATTATCAATTATCAATTATCAATTATCAATTATCAATTATCAATTATCAATTATCAATTATCAATTATCAATTATCAATTATCAATTATCAATTATCAATTATCTATTATCAATTATCTATTATCTATTATCTATTATCTATTATCTATTATCTATTATCTATTATCTATTATCTATTATCTATTATCTATTATCTATTATCTATTATCTATTATCTATTATCTATTATCTATTATCTATTATCTATTATCTATTATCTATTATCTATTATCTATTATCTATTATCTATTATCTATTATCTATTATCTATTATCTATTATCTATTATCTATTATCTATTATCTATTATCTATTATCTATTATCTATTATCTATTATCTATTATCTATTATCTATTATCTATTATCTATTATCTATTATCTATTATCTATTATCTATTATCTATTATCTATTATCTACTATCTACTATCTACTATCTACTATCTACTATCTACTATCTACTATCTACTATCTACTATCTACTATCTACTATCTACTATCTACTATCTACTATCTACTATCTACTATCTACTATCTACTATCTACTATCTACTATCTACTATCTACTATCTACTATCTACTATCTACTATCTACTATCTACTATCTACTATCTACTATCTACTATCTACTATCTACTATCTACTATCTACTATCTACTATCTATTATCTATTATCTATTATCTATTATCTATTATCTATTATCTATTATCTATTATCTATTATCTATTATCTATTGTCTATTATCTATTGTCTATTATCTATTATCTATTATCTATTGTCTATTATCTATTATCTATTATCTATTATCTATTATCTATTGTCTATTGTCTATTGTCTATTGTCTATTGTCTATTGTCTATTGTCTATTGTCTATTGTCTACTGTCTATTGTCTATTGTCTATTGTCTATTGTCTATTGTCTATTGTCTATTGTCTATTGTCTATTGTCTATTGTCTATTGTCTATTGTCTATTGTCTATTGTCTATTGTCTATTGTCTATTGTCTATTGTCTATTGTCTATTGTCTATTGTCTATTGTCTATTATCTATTGTCTATTATCTATTATCTATTATCTATTATCTATTATCTATTATCTATTATCAATTATTAATTATCAATGATTATCAATTATTAATTATTAATTGGTTTCCATATAATGATACAATGATTTTGACCAATTTTTTTATTTATTACTTTGCTAACTTTATTTAATTTAATTTTTCTGTTTCAGGAACATAACATAGTTCTCTGTAAAGTAGGAAGACTACCAGATTGTCCCGGTGTAAAAATTAAATGCGTGCGTGGAAAATACGACCTATCACATGTTGTAATTAATAGAAAATAGGATCAACTTAATATGTTTATTAGAATATAACTTTTAATCTAATAATGCTTTTAATTTAATTTTACATTTACACTAATAATCAAGCGCTGCAAGAGATTTTAGGGCAGTTGTTCCATCGAGTGAATCAGCATATTTATTACAATTGCTTTCCACATTGTTTGTAGGCGAATGTTGTGTTCGCAACATCTGTAGAGGAAGTGAGGAAGCGGGCACAAGGGGGAAGGTAAATTCCCCTCATGTTCAGTGGCGTATCATTTCTCTGTAAGATTACACATTGTCCAAACATTTTTAATTGTTCAAAAAACTAAAAAATTCGCTAGTTTTACTATTAATAAAATGTATAGAGTCTTATATGTGTGTCTGATGCAGGAAATAAAATAAAATTTCTGTAAAGGTCTAATTTTTTCAATTAAAGAATAAAACCTCAAAACCAATACATCAGTTTTAGTAAATATAAATCGTGTATTTATTTAGTTTCGGTCTTACAGGGACATCTTCAGGCCTGTAATACAATAATCCTTAATTATTTTAATAGGAACAGTATAAGAATAGGTTGGTCCCTTACGATTAAAATTAAATAGTATAAATCACAAAAATGGATCCATATTGTAGCATTACAGTATTGTAGAATTAAAGCTGTGGAAAAGAAAAAATAAAAGAGCGGTGCAAACTAAACTAAAAATAATAAAAATGGGTACGGAATCTACAAGAGATTAGAATGAGCAATTACGAATGCATTTAAATTGCTCGGGATAACAAATAAGGCTGATAATGTATCAAAGAAGGCCCGGATATGTGAAAGAGGATTTGGCGTTTTCTCTGTAAATCTTGAGAATATAAAGGTGGGTACTCACTGAGCGAACGAACTCCGAACGAACAGCGACCTCCGAACAACAAAGGTTCAACGAAGGTTCTCAGTTTGTTCGGTTGTAAATTTGTCGACGCGGGAACCCGAAGCGAATATAGTTATTTTTAAAGTTCGATTAGCATTTGCCTGTATGAAGCGAATACAGTTATTTTTAAAAGTTCGATTGGCATTTGCCTGTATGTGCAAAAATGTGTGACGAAATTCTCGCGGCATCGTCTTTCGTAATTATTGCGGGATTACTAAAAACAAGTAAACAAGTATTAGAAATTAAAAATTTAAAAAAACCGACTTCAAAAACGTGCAGATGTCATCACCACATCTTAACAAAATTTATATGGGACCACCCCTGAGGTACCCCCTTACTAACAAAAAAGAATCATATAAATCAGACAAGGTGGTAAAGCATTATCGATAAAAATACATAAAAAATTAAGAGTTTTAGGATTTTCTCATGGACCCAATTATTAGATTTTGACTAAATTTATATGGGACCATCCCTGAAATACCCCCTTTCCAACAAAAAAAAGAATCATTGAAATCGGACACCGTGTTAAAGAATAATCGATGAACATATATAAAAAAAAAATATCGCGACGAATTGATAACCTCCTCCTTTTTTGAAGTCGGTTAAAAACAAAAAAGAAAACGAAGATATTGGATGTCAAAAATATACCAAAGTCGAGATAAATATAGGGGCTGGACCTTTTATCTGATCTAAGGAGGGATTTAGGACTGTTCCATAATTTTTGTAGAATGACCGCCTCTGATTTTGAACTTTTACTTCAAAAAATAGGTGCAAAAATTTGTAAAAAGTCTACTAATTTTCGAGAAGCAATTCCACCTAAGGAAAGACTGGCACTAGCTTTGCGATTTTTAGCAACTGGAGATTCCTATACAAGTCTGATGTATCTTTTTAAGATATCCAAGCAAGTGATTTCAAAAATAATTCCTGAAGTTTGTGGCGCATTAGCCGAGAATACCGATCAAGGAGAAGCGACAGTAGCTGTCGGTGCCTTTGATATCGGATGTACTTTTTTCACAGCATGACTTTGATTGATACACAACTTAGCACGCTGAGAAAACATGCTTATTTTCTACACTGAGCGAAATAGTTTGGCAAATTATCTGAAATTATTGTTATAGTCCATGCGCAAATGTTGCAATGTGACTTAATTACATTGAAGTAGTTAGGGTTAATAGCAATGGTGAAATTTCGGCACCAAAATATAATTCACTATGTAATAATTATTTGTTATAAAAGTAAAATACGTTTATTATTTTATAAGTTATCTATAAAATTTGTTCAATATTTGGTTTATTTATTGTTAAAAATGTAATAAAAGCCTAATATTTAAATTAAAATACCTTTTCCTTAAGTAAAAATAAGGTAAATAAAATTAAGGGTGCCTAAAAAAAATTTGGTAACAATTAAAAAGACATTAAGTTTGAGAGGTTTAACTAAATATTTGCAATGTGCATATATTTTCAAAGCTTTTAGGTTTAAAAAGTACTTACATATTTTTAGAATTTCTAGATTTATATTATATTAAAAGGACTTTCAAGTTTATCACTTATTTCTGTAGAAACAAATGTTTTCTCGCCAAGTTAAACGAGATGTCATTTAAGGTTTATGTATTTAGAGTTAAATACCTGGCCTGGCTATCACCCAGACAATACAAATATATCCATTGGACGTCCATTCGATATACAATTTTGCATGTCTAGACGTCCAAAAATGAGTTTTTTCTGGACTTCCGACATCCAATGGACGTCCAGTGAAGTATACAAATGGCACACTTTTGACCATTCAGAGAACGTCCAATTCTGGAATATATTTGGACGTCGAATGGACATTCAAAAAACGTCCAGGATTATATTTCCATTGAGACCACATCCCCATTTTTTTTACAGAACCGTAACTCACCAAACACTTTCATATTATTAATAATATGTTTATTATTTTCGCAAACCGCTATACACCATTTATTTATTTTTTATTAAAAATTGCTTGACTTTAGCAGGAATCGAACTCACGACACATCCATTATCGTTTTACGCTTTCAATCGCTAGACGAGCTCGACCAAAGAACCACTTGAAAACTTTTTACTAGATACAGTTATAATTGAATAAGATTTCAAACTTCAACTGATAGTATGAAATGCAATAGATTCAATTTGTCAATTTTTAATGACCAGTTATATTAAAAAAAAGAAGTATATATAGATGGGTATTATCTGGTAGGCTTAATAAATAATGACCTAAGATGGACGTCAAAATACTACTAAACTTAAAATTAAGTCCAAAAAGAGACGTTCTCTGGGTATCGATATTCAGCTGTCAAATTAATTAGCATAAACGGACGTACACTGGATGCCAGGATATGGACGTCCTGACCCTCAAATAGATCTAAAGTGAACGTCCATTGGACTATGTGTGCATAGACGAATTTTTAGAAATAGTACTTATTTAAGTATGCACCAATATTTCCAAAATCAACTCCAGTATGATTCATTCAATAAATGTAAATATGAATGGGCAAAACATCTTATATTGACATAATTGTAACTTACAATATAGCCATAATAAAGGGATTTCGCCCACTTTGACCAATCCTAATTGAAACACGCGAATTTATTATATTTTTTTAAATATAATTTCAAAATAAAATAAACAAAATCTGCAGTTCATTGTTTATTAAATTTATTTATAAGAAGAAAAACATATATTTCACAAAATACAATACCTACATATGAAAAATAAAATGTCAAAAATGATTAAATCATTATACTTAATATTTATGCATGTGATAAAATTCTTAGTTTCCTAATAACTTTTTTGGCACATTTTATATCTGTATTAGAATACCTAAGTGTGTAAAAATCTTCATCTTATTACTACACAAAACAAACACCAAAAAATATCACTTAACATTGGTCACGTACTAAACACAACTTGGACTGACTTTGACAGATAACATAATTTTGAGTGATACACAACTTAGTTTCGCACATGCGCGTTACAAAACGGTACACTGAAAACACCAAGCTGTCGCTTCTCCTTGATCGGTATTCTCGGGCATTAGTAGAAGCTTTACACGATTATGTTAAGGTAAGTAAAAAAAAAACTTTATTTATAAATATTTTTTTTTATTTACAAAATCAGATATATTTCAAGAACACATACAAATAAAAAAACCCAAACTAGTTATTCAATAAACAGTACCGTTTTTATTCTCCCGTAAATTCAGTGATAAACTGCATGATATTTTTAATTGGCTGTTCATACTCATATTGTGTAGTAATAATATCTTCATTTTGCGGAGATGGTAATGGTACTGGCGTTTGATAAGGTGTAGAATTAGGTGTAGTGAGAGTATGTGTTAGAGTTCATGAGAGTTATCATCTTAACTACTTACCTTTATGCATTTACTAGTTTACTAGAATATTGAAGTTGTCAATTTAATTTTTTATAGCTTGTCAAATAAACTGTGTTACGGAAGTTCCTAGTCTTTCTTCTGCGTATACCCAACAGGTTATGAGCCCAGGCCTACACCTAACGCGCTAAGTTTATTATTCCTGACACAGTAAGTTATTCCAATTAAAAAAAAAAATATGGCATCAAATTTCAACCAAGTGGAAGCTGTCCAAAGATAATTTTGATACCTGGAAAATCCAGATAGAAGCTATCCTAATAAAGAACGACCATTGGAGTCATGTTATTGGTGAAGTGAAGAAGCCAGACGATGCAAATCAAGCACTAGAGTGGAAGAAAACAGACCAGAAAGCTAGAGCAGATATAATTTTAGCTATTCAACCCTCCGAACTATGCCATATCAAATATTGCAAAACATCGAATGAGATATGGATTAAGCTTCAAGAAGTATATCAGTCTAAGGGTCCTGCCAGAAAAGCAACATTATTAAAGAAACTTCTTTTCTCAAAAATGAAGGAGGACGAAGATATGGCAGATCACCTTAATTCTTTTACGAATATTGTAGATAAACTGAAAGAAATGGGTACCGACGTTGCAGATGATATTTTAACCATTTTAATGTTGTACAGTATTCATTCAAGTTATGAAAATTTTCGTTGCGCTATAGAAACGAGAGATGAACTTCCTAAACCAGATGTTTTAAAAGTAAAACTATTGGATGAATTCAACGCATGAAAAGAAAAAGAGTATTGCGGAGACCAAGATCAAAAGCAGAACGCTCTATGCCAAAACAAACTGGAAGACAGGTCAAACAAATACAACATTGAAAGTTTTAAAAGTAATAAAAATGATCAATTTAAGAGGAAATTTCCATATAAATGCAACTACTGCCAAAAAGTAGGTCACAAAGGTTCCCAGTGCAGAAAAAGACAAGCAACAATATAATGCATCTACGGCAGAAGAAGCTTTTGTGATCAGTACTGAAGGCTGCAATTCTGAGATTCAAGAAAGAACGAGTGTAGCAACGTCGTATCAAGCAAATCAGAGGAATACAGGGCAAGATAAATGGTGCCTAGATAGTGGAGCAACATCCCATATGTGCAATAACTTGGCAAAGTTTGTAAATTTTAAGCCATTAAATGACCAAAAAGTGCGTCTTGCAGACAATAATACTACTAACTTTTTGGGAAAAGGGACAGTGAAATTACTGATAGACAGCGGCCCATTGGGAACCAAGAAAATTAGTCTAGAAAATACTTTATATGTTCCTGAGTTAAAAACTAATTTAATTTCAATATCAAAAGCTGCGGCAAATGGTAGGCAAACACGTTTTTTGAGAGACCATGCAGAAATCATTAATCCAAGTGGAGAAGTTATAGTGCGAGCTAGTAGAAATGGTCATTTATATTACCTAAATGAACATGAAGAATCCTCAGCTGTCGCAGATACAAAGTCAGAACTAAAAATTTGGCATCAGCGATATGGACATATCAATGAAAAAGATTTGAAAATGCTTGCGTCAAAGGACCTAGTTCATGGAATGACATTCAACTTTTCAGAAAGCCTCCCTCCGTGCGAGACTTGTATTAGAGGCAAGCAGACAGCAATTAGTTTTCACAAATCAGATTCTAGAGCTGAAAATTTGCTAGAAATTGTACATTCAGACCTATGCGGACCGATGAGGTTAAAATCATTAGGTGGGGCAAGGTATTTTGCTACGTTCATTGACGACAAGTCAAGATGGGTAGAAACTTACTTTCTAAAAACCAAAGATGAAGTAAAAGATGCTTTTCTCAAGTTCAAGGCGTATGTAGAAAGAAAAATTGATAAGAAAATCAAGGTGCTGAGAACAGATAACGGGTTAGAATACACTGGAGCAGAATTTTCAAGATTTTTAGACCAAACCGGCATAAAAAGAAAATACTCTACAGCATATACACCACAACAAAACGGTGTGGCGGAACGAATGAACCGCACTTTAGTCGAAATGGCCAGGTGTATGCTCCTAGATTCAAACTTACCAGAAACTTTTTGGGCCGAAGCAATAGCGACCGCTGCATTTATCAGAAATAGATCACCATCGCAGAGTTTGCAAAATACAACACCTTTTGAACTTTGGAATAGAACTAAACCACAAATTTCACACTTAAAAATTTTTGGATCACAAGCTTTTGTCTTAATAAAAACTCCAAGTAAAGGAAAATTTGACTGTAGATCCAAAACTTGTATTTTTGTCAGATATTCGTTAGAATCAAAAGCTTATCGTTTATGGGATCCAGAAAAACGAAAAATCATAACCAGTCGAGACGTTAGATTTTTGGAAAACCCCAGAAATATCAAAATTACAGAAAAAGAACCAACCATCCCTGAGAATTATGTAATTTTTGAATTTAAAAATGACGAGTCACCAAATTTAACGACATATAATATTCCTCCAGACATATTGATTCAAACCACTGCAGAAAAACCTTCAGATGAAACACAAACAGATGAAGAAGAAGTTGAAGAAAAAACAGATGCACTACCGAAATCTTTTAAAAGAGGTCCAGGACACAGAATAATTATATCCCAGAATATTAACTTTCGCGTGGCCCAGTTCTCGTTAGTCGTTGGAGTAGAAATCAGGCGTGTACTTGCTAATTGTGATCATGACTGCTCAGGCCCGTACTTAATGAATCGCAGTAATGTTTATAATAGGTATACGAATATAATAATTATTATACAAAAAATGTTCTAATCATAAATAGTTATTTGTTTAAATAGGCAGAGAAGTAACAGATTTACTGCCGCTGCTAGCATTTCATTCAATTAAACTAGCCAAGGGCAGTGAGTCTAATTCTTTACCGTGCGAAACATATAATTTTTTCTCCGATTGTTTGTGTGATTAAAAAATCAAATTAAAATGAAAACTTTTTTATAACAGATACAACTCACAATTTTTAATATTTTTTCTAATCGTATTGTTATAGGGAGCATATGTGCTATTTTACTTCCTATTTGCTATATCAAATTACCTGGTTCTCTAGAAGAGCTACTTGCAATTTGAACACTCCTTGAGGAACCCTCCAAATGAGGAAATATTGTTGGAAAGGCAGTTGGCAGTAGCCGAATTTTCATATTCTTTTTTATTATCATTTTTTCCTCAAAGTGTGCAGCACACAGTCTATAATTATCAATGGAATTAATATTTTCCTGCAGATCTTCTCATCCACATGCAATTAACCACATTTTTGCCCTAAAAACCATTATTTTTTAAATCGAAAAATATTGTTTATATTAGCATAAAATTTTTATTTTGAATATGGTCATTCTCTTATATAAATTTTAGTTAACTCACCTCATACGATCTTTTGGAAATCTAAAAATAGATAGATCACAGTTATATGCTTTATTTTGGCAATAACTTACAGAACAAATTACTCCAGCTTAACGTTTGCTCATAATAAGTCTATAAAAGGCGAAAAAACTTTAAAATGTAGAAATAAAAAAAAACACAAATTATAATATGTTGAATCCTGAATTAAACGCGAAAAATCAACGCCACCACTGAAATTTATACACAGCTACTACAAACGCATCGATAGAAATCTGACTTTCCCCTTCCACCGCAAGATGAGATTCTGGGATATACGTATTCTGTGTCCAGGACGTCCAGCTATTATAAGAGATGGATCAAAAGGAAGACCTAAAAAGAAATACAACATCGTAGAAGTAGTTGAAGAAACTCAGCTAGTCACTTCCAATCCAGATAACCCCACTGTGAAAGAAGCACTAGAAGGAGAACACGAACACGCAGAAGACTGAAAGCGTGCAATGCACGATGAATTCTATTCACTAGTTTCATGTAATGCGTGGATCCTAGTAGAGAGACCAGAGAGTAGGAAGATAGTAGAATGCAGGTGGGTTTTAAGAACAAAATATACAGCTAATGGTGAAGTAGAAAGAAGAAAAGCACGACTTGTTGCCAAATGGTACACTCAACAACCTGGTGTAGACTACCACGAGACAACATCACCAGTTACTCAACAAAGTTTCATTCGCTTGTTACTTGCATTATCCGTTGAATTAGGCCTAATTTTGTATCAAATGGATGTCGTTATGGCCTATATTAATGGAGATCTCGAAGAAGAGATTTATATGGAACAAGCTGAAGGTTTTATCGTGCAAGAAGAAGACACGGTGTATCTCTTAAAAAGATCACTTTACGGACTGAAACAGTCAGGAAGACAGTGGTACAAGAAATTAGACCAGTACCTTCAGTCTATTGGTCTTAAACCAATAAACGCTAACAAATGTGTCTATATCTCCAAAGAATCTTCCACATTTCTTATTCTTGCCGTCTATGTCGACGATTTAGTTGTAGCGACAAAAACAGAAGAAACTTACCATAAATTAAAACAAAATCTAACATCTAAATTTAAAATAAAAGACTTGGGTTTACTACATTATTGTTTGGGAATTGAATTCAAACAATCTTCTAATTGTATATCAATGTCCCAAAAGAAGTATATTTCAGATATTTTAACAAAATTCAACATGCAAAACTGCAGGCCATCTGATACTCCTATGGATGCAAATTTGAAATTGACCAAGGACATGGGTCCTACAAACGAATCCGAGACAGCAGAAATTGCAAATATCCCTTACCGTCAAGCAGTTGGTTCGCTGATGTATTTAGCCGTTTCTACACGACCTGATTTATCCTATGCCGTGAGTGCCCTAAGCCAGTTTAATTGCAACCCAGGTCCAGTTCATTGGGTAGCCGTAAAACGTGTCTTAAGATATTTAAGAAAAATGAACATTTTGGACTTATTTTCAAAAGCACACACACATCACTGCATGGCTATGTAGATGCCGACTGGGGAGGAGATCCAAACGATAGAAGATAGTACACAGGTTTTGTGTACTTTTTAGGTGGAGCTGCTGTTACATGGGAAGCTCGAAAACAAAAATCAGTAGCACTATCCAGTATGGAATCAGAGTATATGGCGCTATCTGAGGCAGAAAAAGAGGTAGTATTCTTAAGAAATTTTTTGAAAGAAGTTGGTTTTTCAAAATATTTAGATCGTCCGTCAATCGTCTATTGTGACAATCAGGGAGCCAGAAAATTAACACAAAACCAAGTCCATCATTCACGAACCAAACATATCGACATCCGACACCATTATGTACGAGAAGTATATGACAAGAAAGAAATCGAAATTGAATATATCCCGACACAGAGTATGGTGGCTGACATTTTCACAAAGCCCCTTTACAAGCCAATCTTTCAAACTCACGTCGGATCACTAGGAGTTAGGCTTTTAGATACCTATCATTAAGAGGGGGGTGTTAGAGTTCATGAGAGTTATCATCTTAACTACTTACCTTTATGCATTTACTAGTTTACTAGAATATTGAAGTTGTCAATTTAATTTTTTATAGCTTGTCAAATAAACTGTGTTACGGAAGTTCCTAGTCTTTCTTCTGCGTATACCCAACAGTATGAAATGTTTCTGGTTGAGGAGAGGACATTAAGTGCGGAGATGGTAATGGTGGTGGCGTTTGAAAAGGTGTAGAATTAGGTGTAGTAACAGCATGAAAAGATTTTGGTTGAGAAGAGGATGTGTAGGATTGATCCATATGACGAGGTTGATCCATGCGGAGATTGTGACGCTTGGTGGTAGGAACTTTGAGATAAATATCCCATATCCGCTAGAAATATTATGTCATTAATTGTATGTTCGACGATGCTTCGAATTTGTGAATTGTATTTGCGGTATTTATTAGCCACATGCTCCCTAAATACTGCGCTTTCGTCTAAAGTTTTTGGCGCTATTGAATCCTTTAGAGTAGAATATGCTTCATCTATGCGAGGATATCCTCTTGTCGTTGTCGTTTTTTGTCGGATTTAGTTGTGTTTTTTGGTTGCATATCGTGGTGACTTTTTTGTCCCTGTTCCGCAGTATTTTCTTTATCCTGAGCTGTTGTATTTTCGTTCTTACTATCATTTAAATTAATATTTTCTACATCATCAGGTGAACCATGGGTGACCTAAAATAAAAAAAAAATCGTGCTAATTATTGTATTTTTAATCATGCTAATTATTCTTTTTTTTTTAAGTTATACATTAATATTTTTATTAGGTTCCATCTTCACCAGAAGAATGGCAGTCTGTCGCGCAAGGTTATGAAAGACAATGGAATGTTCCACATTGCCTAGGATCCATCGACGGAAAGCATTGTGTTTTACAAGCTCCAATGAACAGCGGAAGCACATTTTTTAATTATAAGTCAACATTCAGTATTGTACTTTTGGGCATTGTAGATGCAGATTATAATTTAGTATATATTGATATTGGATGTCAAGGACGAATATCAGACGGTGGTGTTTTCAAAAATAAAGGGTGTCCCAACAAGAACTTGAATTTTTAATGACAAAGAAAACACAGTAATTAACGAAAATTATACAAATATTTTATTGGATTTTCAAGAGAAAATATTGACATTAAACCTGAAACAAAATATCTGTCAAATGGAAACCGCGACTCCGTTGACAGGTGTATATTCTTTTGACGAAATTTTGGAAGACATTTTCGAGCAAAATCGGCTGGATTTCACGAATATTACATTCGATTTCTTCCTTCAGTTGTCGAATCGTCTCAGGATGGTTCCTATATACTCTACGTTTTAAATACCCCCAGAGGAAATAGTCTAAGAGCGTCAAATCGCAACTTCTCGGCGGCCAGTTTTGGTCTCCAAATCGTGAGATGACACGACCTGGGAAGTTTGTTTGCAGAACGCCATTATTTCATGTGAGGTGTGGCAGGTCGCGTCGTCCTGTTGAAACCACAAGTTATTTATGTCCATTCCATTCACTTCCAGCCAAAGAAAGTCTCTTAGCATGCTACGGTAGCGATCACCATTTACAGACACCTTCATTATTTTGAAAAAAAATAAAGTTTGATGATCCCTCCTGCCCAAATGGCGCACCAAACTGTCACTTTTTCAGGATACATTGGAAGCTCGTGCACGGCATGTGGACGCTCTTCCCACTAAATCCGACAGTTCTGTTTATTCATAAAGCCGTTCAAATGGAAGTGCGCCTCATCACTAAAGATAATTTCGTTGTGGAATGCATCGTCAACTCCGTGTTGTTCCAATATCCAATTCGCAAAGTTTCTGCGCTGTCTATGATCGGCTGGCTTCAGCTCTTGCGTCAACTGTATTTTGTGAGGATGAAGATGCAAATCCTTTGTCAAAATTCGTTCTAATGTACTGTCACTCATAATTAATTCCTGGCCGCCATGTCGGATGGAAGTGTTTGGATGTTCGTTAACACTGGCTCTCACGGCGGTGATGTTTTCAGCAGATCTTCCAGGACGACGCCTAACACTTGTCTCCTCTTTCAATGCAAATGTCCGCTTAAATTTGTTGATCAAATTTTCAATAGCGGGTCGCGACGAACAATTATGTACACCGAAATGTTCACCTAACCTGCGCATTGTCACTATAAAATTTACTCCATTTCTGTAATGGGTCTTCACAATAAATAAACGTTCTTCAAGAGTGTAACGCGGCATTTTCGTTAATGTCAATGTCTTGACAGAACACGTGCCTAATATGGCCCACTTGATGTTTGACAGATGGAAATGGTACGCGATTTAACACGTTAGGTATACCTGATGATGCCTCCTTACCAGGAAGAACAAAACAAGTACTATTCGTAGCCGATGAGATGCTTTTGCTCTTCAGGAGCATGTAATGAAACCTTATCCAGGTATTCAAGAGAGTGGCTCAAAGAAGAGAATTTTTAACTATAGACTATCAAGAGCTCGAAGAGTAGTAGAGAATTCATTTGGGATTCTTTCTGCCGTATTCAGAGTACTTCTAAAGCCACTGCTTTTAGAATCTGCGAAGGCAAGTACTGTCATACAGTGCTGCATCTATTTACACAATTTTTTACGCAAATCTTCTTCAAAAAAACTATATGTCAGAAGGTTACATTGATGAAGAAACTGAGGGCATAATTCGTTTGGGAAATTGGAGGGATTCAGAAAAACTTGCGTCCTTTTTTCCGTTAAAGAAAATCGGCCGAAAACCGTCCCAAAACTGCAAGACGATAAGAGAAGAATATGCCGATTATTTTATGTCAGATGTAGGAAGCGTACCATGGCAAAATACTTATGCTTAAAATATCTAATCACTTTAGTGACCTATGAAATGTAAGATTTAAACAGAGTTCAATATATTTGATTTGCTTACCGATGAAACATGAAACTCAAGAGTAAGTTCATCCGTCCATTCAATTTTTTCAGACATGTTTACTTATTATACTTAACTGCTCACAGGACAAATTCGGAGTTCGTCTGATGAAATCGTCATATCATAACATAACAAGGATTTTATTTACAACGTTAAAATTTATCTACATGTTCAGAATATTGAATAGTATTTCAACACTACCGGGATCTTCTCCTTTCGTGGTGGTCTGGAGTCCGCCCGGACTTGTCTAACCTATATCTACCCCTTATATTCTGATAAAAAATGGTCAAATATTACGGCCCTCACTCCTTACCATGCGATATTATTGAGGGATTATGATAGTTATGGAATCGGTAATGGGAATTTGTTAAAGGATATGTCGCGTTTGAGTTATGGTTTTTGTCCCCTGAAAAAGCTAGGAAAAACAGGGTTGTCCTTGTGTGTACAGTTGTTTGTTTAGTCTATAGTTCAGTAATACAACTCACAGGCAGATCGCTCGATACACCGTCCATCGAGGCAACAATCGCGGGTTTCGCGCTCATTTTTCATTTCAAAATCTTTTTATTCAGTATTTACAATATTTACAATTTTTTTTAACATAGTATAGTAATATGTATTATAGGATTGCTTCTTGCGTCTTCTGCATGCAGCTCTGTCCTATAATGACCTAAAATAGACCATGGCCGATCTCATAGCCGTATTACCATCCCCGTTAAATTATAATTTTGCTGTTAGTGCACCACCTCCTTGCTTGAGAAGCATAATGTGGCGATTTTAGTGAGCTTGTTGGATCGGTAGTGGAAAATGTCTATAGTTTTGTCGGATTTTACTTATGTGAGTGTCTTCCCTGAAAAACCAGTTGCAAAAAACAGGGTTATCTTTGTATGTATGTGCGTCATGTCTTAGTTGCCCGTTAGTCCCGCCAAATCGTGAAGTCTACACGGCAAATACACCGTCCTGCATTGAGATCCAGGCAAGCCTCGATTCATTTTCATTTCATTTCAAAATCTTTTTATTAACTATTTACACTATTTACAATATATTTAACAAAGTATCATAATACATAATATTGAATTGCTTCTCGCATCTTCCGCATGAAGCTCTGTCCAATATTGACCTAAAATAGGCCATAGCCGATCTCATAGCCATATTACCATACCCGTTAAATTTGAATTATGTTATTATTCCACCACCTCCTTGCTTGAGAAGCATAATGTGGCGATTTTGGTGAGCTTGTTAGATCGATAGTGGATAATGTCTATAGTTTTGTCGGATTTTACTTATGTGATTGTCTTCCCTGAAAAACCAGTTGCAAAAAACAGGGTTGTCTTTGTATGTATGTGCGTCATGTCTTAGTTTCCCGTTAGTCCCGCCAAATCATGAAGTCTACACGGCAATAGCACCGTCCTGCATTGAGATCCAGGCAAGCCTCGATTCCAACACAGGCCGATGACGTCACCGTGCAGTCTTCCGTCCGACCGCTATTCGAGACTAGTGGTCGAATTGATTTGGCTTATTTAGTATTTTGTTTGTGATTATAAGGATTGTCGCACGGTTGTGTCAGGTTTACGTATTTCGTTTGTACATTTGTAAATTTTGGTGCAAACATCCATGAACCCTGTTTGCCCCATCCCCCTCATGCATGCTGTAAATGTCTTCCTTCAACGTAGTGGGAAGACAATTCCGATAGAAGCTTTCGGAGATTCTTAAAATGAATTCTTTGATGGGTTCGATGGATGCTTGTGTATGTAAGTCGCGTATTGTGACATAGCGATCGCACCCCAGCGCTAGCCGAAGACACTTGTTTTGGGTTCTTTGCATTTCTGCAAAATGCGTATTTGCCATTGAGCAGAAGACTGGACTTCCATACGTTAATATAGGTCTTAGCACTTGTTTGTATATTAGAAGTTTGTTATTTACTGTAAGTCCGCTTCTCCTATTTAATAGGGGGTACAATGTCCTTATTGCCCCTAATGTTTTGCATGACCTTTCGTGTATGTGCTGCCTGAACGTTAGGCCCCTATCTAGAATAAAACCTAGATATTTCATCTTGTTACCTGTGTTTATTGTTTGGCCTTGCACCCTTAGCTTTGTTTTTATGCCGTCAGACTGCCTTTTCGTAAGTATGAGGCTTTCTGTCTTATTCGGATTGATTTTAATTTTATTATCATCCAGATAGGGTACTAACGTTCTGTTTATATGGATGTCCAGCCTTCTTAGCGCAATTTCGGCGGAATGTGAGGATTTATAAATACATGTGTCGTCGGCATAAAGGGCCGTCTGTAAGCCATTTTGACCCATTGGCATATCATGGGTCATAATGGTGTACAGGTGAGGCGCCAATACTGAGCCCTGTGGTACTCCCGCCTGTGCAGTGTATGGTCCGTTTAATGTTGTGTTGAATTTAATGTTGAATTTTCTGTCTTTTAAGTAGTCTTGAATTGTTTTTACAATGAAAACAGGGTAGTCATTCTCAAACATTTTGTAGATTAATCCATCGGTCCAGACCGTATCGAAAGCTTTCGCAGCATCCAGCGCTACTAGGACCGTTTGTAGTTTTTTATTATAAGCTTTTTTAGCATCATGGGCTATTCTAATAATTTGCGCTACGGTGCTGTGTCCAGCTCGAAATCCGTACTGTTCCGATGGAATAATCTCTTTGTCAAGTTCGTAAGTTTCAAGTCGTGTTAAAATAATGCGATCGACTATCTTAGCTAGTCCACTAAGTAGTGAAATGGGGCGGTAGCTTTCAACTTGCCCCTTAGATTTCCCACTTTTATATATCGGTATGATATTTGCTGTTTTTAGAGCTACTGGATAGTATTGTTTTCTTAGAATTTCATTAATTATGTAGTGTAATTGCACAATAGTTTTTTTAGACAAGTTTTTAAGTAAAATGTTGGTAATGCCATCGGGTCCCGGAGCTCTCCTCTTCGGTGATCTCCTAATCGCGTCCGCTACCTCCTTAGGGGTGGTAAGCATTCCGATCGGAATTTCCTGTACCCTCATTTCCCTTATTTCTTTGCACGTATTTTCTATTTTACTTTGTTTCGCGTTATTTCCCTGATTGTTTTTAAAATTTTCTTGAAAATATTCTCCGAATGCTGCCCCTTTCTGGTCATCCGTCAAGCACACTTTATCTTTGTACCTCAATGTGGGAATTCCCCAGTAAGGTTTTTTAAACCTTCTCACAAACTTCCACACCGTGTTGTCCCGTACGTTTACCGCTTCCAGGGTTTCTTTTCATTTAGCATTTTTAATTTTTAGAATTTCGCAGTTTATAGTTTTCCCTATATCAAGTAGTCTGACCCTGTCAGCGGCTTGTCTGTGTGTTTGCCATCGTTTTCGTAGGTAATTTTTGTTTTTAATTAAGTCCTGTATGTCTTGTGGTAATTCGTCTCTGTATTGTTTGTAGTTTTTCAGTATGGTTGTTCTGTTCCTGGCTGTTATGATGGCGTTCGTTAGTGTTTGTAATTCTTCCTCTATACTTTCGTTGTTAGTGAGGTTTTTATTTATTGTTATGTGCTCGTCCAGTATCGTCCTAAAGTTTTTCCAATTAGTCGTTGTGTAGTCATAGAATTGACCCTGTATTCTCGGTATCACTCTTGTGTTCGCGATCTCCAGGTATACAGGGTCATGGTCAGATGTGGGTGTGGTTATTGTCCTGACATTGTCTACGTTTGGTATGTCTTTTGTAACTGCAATGTCAAGTGTACTTGGCGTACCACCATTAAAGGGGAAGTGTGTTGGTTCCTCCGAATAATGAATAATTAGGTCATTACTTTCTGCATATTTTTCCAAGTTTCTACCGCTTGTGTTTGACCTTAAACAATTAGAGGGTTTCGCGCTCGTGGCTCCGATGGCCAGTCTACCGTTCAGTGCGCCGTCCGACTGGTTTACGTTAGTATCTAGATTTAGTCGGTGTGGGTTGTTGTTTAGTTTGTCTGGGATCGTTAAGGTGGAATGTTGTAGTATTTTTGTTATAATTATTGTATGTTTCTGTGTCTGTATATGTCTAGTTTCGAATGTAAACAGCCGTGTTTTCTACGCACGCCGTCCCCGCGATAGATGCTAAAGATGTCATCTTTTACATAATCGGGGAGACACCGCGTGTAGAAATTCTCGGCTGTTTCGAGTATATAGTCCTTGATTCGTGGAGTCTGAGTTTGTATGTGCATGTCTTCAATTCTTGCATAGCAGTCGTAGCCCAGTGCTAGCCGAAGACATCTGTTCTGTGCAATTTGCAGTTTACTAAAGTGACAATTGGCCATCGAGCAGTAAACCGGACATCTATATGTCAGGATCGGTCTTAGGATGGATTTGAAGATCAGAAGTTTGTTTTGCAGGGTGACTTTGCTCCTTCTGTTTAGAAGGGGATAGAGAGTTTTTATCGCAGCTTAGTTTTTGATGTGCCGATTGAAAGTCAGTCCCCTATCTAATTGAAAACCGAGATATTTTAAATAATCTCCAGTGTCCACCTGTTGCCCCTGAATGTTAAGTGGTGTACGAATAATTCCTTTAGTTCTACGTTTGGTTATAGGCATACTTTCTGATTTTTGTGGATTTATTTTAATCTTGTTTTCGATTAAATAGGGGAACTAACTTCCTATTTATATGGATGTCCAGTGACCTGAGGGCGCGTTCTGCTGAATAATCGCATTTGTACAGACAGATATCGTCGGCATACAGTGCCGTTTGTACCCCATTATTACCCATTGGCATGGCATGGGTCATAATGGTGTACAAATGCGGCGAAAGTACTGAGCCCTGGGGTACTCCCGCCTGCGCGATGTATGGTCCTGTCGTTGTATCATTGATTTTTACTTTAAATTGTCTGTCCGTTATGTAAGAATGAATAGTCTTTACAATATGTACGGGAAAATCATTCACAAGCATTTTGTGGATTAACCCGCAGGTCCAAACAGAATCGAAGGCCTTTTCGCAGTCAAGAGCGACAAGTACCGTTTGTTTACTTATGTTGGTGGCCTCTTTAGCATAGTGAGCGATTCGTTATATTTGAGCAACGGTACTATGCCCCCTTCGGAACCCGTACTGTTCCTGCGGGATAAGTCTGAGTCGTTGTTCAATGTTATTTAGTCTATTTAAAATAATTGAGTCTGTTATTTTTGTTATTGTATTCAGCAACGAGATGGGTCGATAGCTTTCGATGTTTTTGGGTTTTTACCTGATTTTAAGATGGGAATAATATTTGCAATCTTCAGGCAACTGGGATAATGTTGTAACCTGAAGATTGCATTTATTATATAGTTGAGTTGCACAACCCCCTTTTTTGAAAGGTTTTTAAGTAGGATGTTATTAATGCCATCCGGCCCCGGAGCTTTTCTGTTTTCGAGTCGCCTGATTGCATCCCCTACCTCTTTAGGAGAGGTCATGATAGAATGAGGGACGTGAACTGGGTCAGATGCGCCGATGTTATTAATTAGTTCTTCGATTTGATTTTGTTGTTCATTATTCACGTATTGGTTTGTGAAGTTACGCTGAAAATGTTCGCCGAAGGCTTGTCCCTTATCATTATCTGTAGTGTATGTATTTTGTCCTTGGTTCATTATGGGAAGTTGTGAGCTGGGTTTTTTATACCTTCTTACAACCCCCCATAATGAATTGTCTCCGGGGTTTACTTCAGACAGGGTTTTTTGGCAAAGGAAATCGTCGATGACACCGCGAATCACGTCTACACCGAACAACAAATTCTTTTGAAGTTCCGCCTTCCGAGCGAACGAAAGCGAAAACGAACCGAACGTAAAATTGTCATTCGGTTCGCCTTCGCTTTAACGTACACATTGACCGAATAGTTCGGAGTTCGCTGTTCGTTCGGAGTTCGTTCGCTCAGTGAGTACCCACCTTAAGGATGGAGGGAAGACGAATCTTGCTGCCCCAGGTGTAGATAGGCTAGAAAAAGGAAAGTTTAGATGAAAGCTCCAGTAAATATCGTCATTTTCGGATAATTTTTTATTCTCGCTCACCGTTTCGACTTTATCTTCGAAATTCATTTTCAAAAGGAAATAAAAGTAAGCATTCATGCAAGCATATAATAAAACAACGTGAATTCATTATATTTAATAAGCTAATAAACGTTTGGTTCAATGAAAAAATATATATGTGAATATATAAAAAAAATTGAAATGGATAAGATTAATATCAAAATCAATTTGAAAATACAACAAACAGAGATAAAATGAAATAAATTAGTACATGTACAAATAGAAAGTTAATAACATACCTTCTAAAAGTAACACATTTTAAGTAGGTACCGTAAAATGGGGTGAATTGAAACAGGTTTCATGTTATTGTGTAACGCTACTGCGATGTTTGATGAGATAATGTAGTTTAAATTAGTGTAAAACTTGGGTCTTCTAGATGAAGATTATTAAAAAAAATGAATTTGTATTTAATTTTTTTTTTCGTTGTGTTTCTATTCACCCTTCAAATGGGGTCAAAAGAAACACATACTTAATTGAGCGTTTGTATCTATTCATAGCATTGTGGGGTGTCTAGAGACTTCAAAAGAAAAATTCAGTTTGATTAAATCAGTTTTATTTAACACAAAAACCTTAAAACGAACTAAAAACAAAAAGTTCAATATATTTATCTACATAGTATATGTAAATATAAACAGATGAAGAAACCAAAAACATAAAAATTAAAAACATCAGTAAATAAAATTAGTATATTGTCAAATCACTGAGATTATCTGGAAAAGAAAGCATATCTTTGAATCGACCAGAGGAAAAAACAGTGAGAGAAGACAACCCTCGAACTATATCAGCATGATCTATGAACGACTCTTCAGTTGTGAAAACTTCATTGTCTCGCCGCCCTTTTTATAAAAAAGTCCCACATACCCATCATCAACGAGATAACAAATTTTGATCACGTACAATCTAACAGACTGCTTGGTCTTAACCGTAGACTTTCGCAATTGCAAAATCTCCAGGGTGAAGGTGTGGGACTATTTGTGAAGGAATTTTTTTTTATCTTCAGAAAATGATGGGTCCAATTCATCATCACTGTCTTGAAGGGAATATTTAGAGCTCACTGACGATGAATCTTCATCATTTGTTTTTGTATTTTTCTTTGAACGAGTAGGATGTTTGCTTGAAGAAGCTACCGGTGTTACAGCTTGGTTGAAATCTGCAGGGTCGATATCTGCTTGATATTCCTGTATGCCGATGCTTTTACCTGGTTGAACAACACATTTTTTCCTAGTCTTCCGGGGTTTTGGGGTGTCTCCTTGCCTCAAACTTCTTAATAATTCTTTAAAAGTGTCGTCGATTGATTCAACGGTACACATCTGTAATGTCTGGATGGGGTCAGTATTAGGTAGCATTGACAATACTTTGACTCGACATATAGGGACAATACCACATTTTTTGAAACCGGAAATAACATTATCTTGTTTAAATGTTGAACATAGCTGATTTAGCAAACCAGGAAATTTGTCTTTTGGAACAGTCGACTCATTTCTACCTGGACCTTTTTTCCAAGTTTCTAAAATATGACGCCAAGATATCTTTACTGGGCGAAAAAAAGCCCTGTTCAGTGGCTGGGTTAGGTGGGTTGAATTGCTTGGGAGAAAAATGAATTTAATATTGTTCTCCTCACACAATCTAATTGTCTCCAATGACAGATGTGATGCTAAATTATCACTAATCAAAAACTTTTGTCCCTCAAACTTTCGCAAATAAGGGACTGCTACAGTTTCAACCCAATCTCGAAAACAGAAGGCATCGAACCAGCCCGATTTTGTTCTATTGTAACGAGAGTTCTTAGGGCCATTTTCAGTCCAACTTTGGTAGAGATGTAGGGCTTTATATACCACATAAGGAGGTAATATATTGCCGTCCCCAGCAGCAGCAAACATCACAGAAACCGAAGATTTGGTAGAGTGCATTACTCGTTCCGGATATTTGCATCCTCTTCTGGTAATAACTTTCTTCCTCCCTGGGTCATTAGATAAATTCGTCTCGTCATAATTAACGATGTTACCAGCTGGTACGTCTTTCAATTCCACCTCGAGGTTGTCAAAGTATTCGTTTATCACCTCCGGAGAAATAGCAGCCATGCTTCTTTTTATATTTTGGCACATCCTTAAAGATAAGGCTTGTTTATGTCTTTCGATAAAAGAATATACGAAGTCCCTACCAGGTAAATTGTCTTTGAACACTTTTATGCTTTTTCCCTGACGATCTAAAAACTCTTTCACTAAGAGTCTTAATGTCAGGGAATCAATGGGATAACCCCAGTCTCCACATACCTGTTGTCTGTTTACAAGAATGGATTCCTCCATATCAGATAAAGCCGTCTGTCCACCTTGTTTTTACATTTGTTTTCCCCGTTTGAAATGTCTGTAAAGCAGGCTGAAATGAATGCCATGCCTTTCTGACGATTTTCTTAAACTTAACCCTGACCGTATATCTAGAATTGCACTTTTGATTTTTCCTCAGAGTGCTTTTTATACTATTTAGTAGTTTTACTACTTCGTTTGTATTTTCGGAGCATGTTTCGGGTACAATCTGAAAAAACAACAAATTATTTAATAGTTATCTATAATATAAGGATACAACAAACTATAAATGACTGCACAAACGTCGTTTCTATTCACCCCACAGATTCTAAATAGAAACGTAACAAAAAACAAAAAATCATTGCTGACAAACTAATGTGAAATATCAAAAAGTAAACATAAACCTATTGCTAAAACACGTTTAAAACGTACCAGTGATACATTACATTCAGTAGTTTGGTACTTACATAAAAAGTTCTGGGAGCTCCAAAAAATCACAAATCTTAACCTCAAAGTCAACTGTCAACAGAAGGAATTTACAGGTGTGCCAACATAACAAATTACAATTTTTCTATTAGTTTTAAGTATAGACAACTTCACGATGACCATAAACTTCTTCTTTTTTTTATTATTTATTATTTCCCGCTAAAAATTATCAATGTTTTGTTTCTAATTACCCCACTGTTTCTATTCACCCCATTTTACGGTACATGTTAAAAGAATTGATGATCCCTGAACATAACTAATCTGACGTGTTCCCAATTTTTAATCTTATGAGGGTTTTTGTAGTTAAAGTGAAAATTATAATTTATTTTGGCCCCAATAAAAATTTAAACAGGTTATCAAAGAGGAAAATACATATCGATGGCCAAAATGCAAAACCTCGTATCATTATTTTGTGAAATTGTGCAATAAGAAGCAAAAACCACTAAATGCTCTTTTTACATATTTTTTTAGTCTTTACCACTTTAGTAAATATACCTGTAAATTCCATTATTGATATTTCATAAAATTTTACCTTCCCAACAGTAATATGTTACATACAAGGTACTGCAGTTAACAGTATATAAATAAATTATTATTGCAACAAAAAAAAACATTTTATTTTTCTTAAATTATTTACTACAAAAACAGTGATACAAATAATATGTGGATACTATAAAAATAGATCTAACTTCAGAAACAATGACAAAATGAAAAATAAACTCTTTTTCTTGAAAATAAAATATTAATTTACGAAATAAATTAAAACAAAATATTGTTTAAGTACCTACGTATACAAACAATTTAATAAAGTCTATTCAGATTTCATTTACGCCGCGTCAAAATAATCTTCCCATCCAGCTACAGCTCACGTGGCATTTTCTGTGCGCTTCTATTGGTTAATCGGTCGTTAGTCATTTAGACGACGCGCAAATATTTTTTGTCAGAGTCGAATTCAGTTCAATTTGGATAATTATAAACGGCGTTTTGGTAGCATTCACCGTGTTGGTTAGTTTGGACATTTTGTATGTTTGATTGATTATAATTCATTATATTATAGTTTAGATATACATAAATTGTGTTGTTTGTTTTTGTGGTTGTTGTTAGTTTGAACATTTTTTACTCTATTTTATGGACATTTAATTGACTATATTTTGTATCTGCTGCGTGACACTATGTTCTTCACAGATACAGCAGATGAAGCCAAAAAAAATGTTTTTACTCCTTCTAAAAAGCGACCGAAAAAGGGACATTTGGTCATCCGTACTAAAGAAATGGTTCTTAATATTTATAAGCATTAAATTTTTAGATTTTTAAATGATTTAATTAATAATTATACTTATTTTCTTACCAGATAAACATCTATGTGCTACATATAGGCTGTGTATTCGATGGCTGTGTTCTTCTTAACCTCTTTCTTCTTTGACTTTACCTGAGTGGCCTTTTACTTTTCTATCTTGTCAACAGAGGCGAGAGGAGAGGAAAATTATTTGATTTATTTTAATTAAAACCTAGTAGTAAATAAATTATACAAGAATAATTATAATAATTTATTATAAGTTAGTCATTTTTATAGTGTAAATCATGGACATTTTTTGGACATCCATTGGACTTCTGAATGAGTATATCCATTGGATAACGGAAAACGGATGTCCAATGAATTTCCGTATGAAGTTCGTGGACATCCAGGACATTATTTGGACAAATTATGGACGTCCAATGGACGTCGTGTGCTATCTGGGATGACTCCTCCCACCGAAGTTTCAACTCACGAGGGTAGATGAGGGAGTTGAATGGATGGTGATGGCATCACTGGACCTTGGGTCGACTATGGTCCACACGCTGGGTATATGGCATATATCAGTTGTCCAAAACAAGGGATGGTTTTCTGCAGCTTGGTGTAGGATATCTGACAGCTGATCTAACTTGATATCTTCTAAGGGCACTCCTCCCTTGAATGGGTGCCAGGACATGAGGGAGTGTTTGGAAACGAGAAAGCAGACCTCCTAGCAAGGAAGGGAGCGGAAAAAACTCTTATTGGGCCAGAACCCACATGTGGTATCTCATACCAACATGTTAAATGGGTGTTAAAGGAACAAATAAAAAGAGAACACCATAGGCTCTGGATAGAACTTCCTGGACTTAGACAGTCCAAAAGATTCATAGAGGGGCCATCCACGAGCAGACAACATCAACTGCTAAACCTTAGCAGAAGCGAACTCAAGGCCGTAATAGGACTCCTTACGGGACACTGCGGCCTTAGAAGACTTCTAAATCTCTTAGGGATATCTGATGACTCCCTATGCAGAATATGTGAAGAGGAGGACGAAACTCCTATTCACATACTATGCCACTGCCGGAACCTTAAATGGGAACGGGAATGGTACTTCGGGGTACAATATCCGGAACCTGAAGAAATCGCGAAAGCGCCCATCAGACATATTCTTGAATTCATCAAGAAAATCAATCTGATGGGATAGAAACTGTGAGGGGTACAATAAGCCTAGAGCTTCAGTACAAGTGGGCTTTGAACCACGCCCTAATTCAGATGATGATGATGAAGGGCACTCCTGGTTTTAGGGATGGCAGTGTGTCGTTCGTGATTTGAATGTCAGGAAGAAGTATTCGTTGGCTATTGACTTTTCATTGGCAAGCGTCTCTAGTCATGATTGAATTTGGCATCCTATTGGAATTTCGATTAAAAACGCTCCCTTTAACTTTCTGACCTCTTGTTGTTCGTTGCAGATAACCTTTATGACTTCCTCGTTTGGAAATACACCTATCCAGTTATTGGTGTTTCCCAATTGATTAAATTTTGAGTTTGATAGAGGAAAATGAATTTGCTTGCATCGTGAGGTTTTTCATATCCAAAACAAGAAGCTGTTAATTTCTTTTATTTCTTGTTTGTCGCAAATGTAATTTTTGAGGGGAATTTTGATGCAATTGTCGTTTCGAAAAGTAAAGCGTAACTGACTTTCTGGAAATGATTACCTTGAACTGACCCTTATGAGAGACAGGTAGTGAATATAAATGATAAATATTGAAGATATCTGGGTAAGTTATAGGAATATTAAGAATATAGGTTATTTAATTTTTATAAATGTAGCATTCAATTTTTGTTATAAATTCGTATAATTGTGTAGTTTCTTAACTAATTTCAAAAGGAAGTCGTGATTTTGGAATTTTATTTTCAATTGATTTTAGAGCTTAAAAGAGATCTGTTGTTTTCATTATACTAGGATGCATTATTTTTAATCTTGCAAAAGTTAAAGAGTTCTATATTCTGTAATATTGAAAGAATTATTTCGTACAAGTTCAAAATTTGATTTATCACATCCTTAATAAATAGTGAATTTTCTCTGTAAATTACTGAATTAACTATTAATTTGATTTGCTGTATTTTTGAATCTAATAACTTTTCATTATGACTAATTTTATGAATAGTAGTATTAAAGGTAAAGTGAAATTTGTGAGTTTAAGTTGGACGCTAATTGTTCTTGATTTTTCTGCAGATTATCTATTAAATTTTCATATCTCTCGCCATCTGAGGCATTTAAGTTGCCTATAATACATTTAAAAACTGAACCTAGCCCATTAATTAAACCTCTCTTGGAACGGTGTGGTTTTCGAATAATGTTAAATAGTTTTGTATTCACTTTATCTATAGTAAATTCTAATATTTTTATGTAATTAGAGATATCCCACGAATAATTTTGATTTTTATTTATTGCATATAGAATTTGAGGAGTTTTAGAATTTAATTTTTCGATTTCGTTTATTATTGGATTTAAATCGTAAAAATGCACAATTTTATAAGAATATTCCTCAATTTTTGCTGAGCCTAACTTAAGGGGGAGTAATGCTAAGTTGTTGTCCAAATTTCTGAAGGAGATTTGTTCCCGAAGCCCAAGTAGAATGGGAAACCTGAAAAATTAATTAAAATGAGTACGTTCTTTGACGTGGTCCTTTGAGATTGTCCATATGGACTTTATTCTGGAGGGATGTAGCCACAATTTTACAACTTTTACTAACTGCTGTTATTTCAGTGGGGTTTTCAAATTTATTTGCGGTCTTTTTCTTTTATGAGATTTAAGTTTCGTCGCCTACTTTGAACAATTCTGGGGAATCGCGATTTGTATTGATTTTGTCGATAACCTTTTCTTTTTATTTTATTAGGTTTTCATTTATTTTAGCATACATTTCGCGTATCATTTCTTTGTGTTCTTCTATAAAATTACTAGTTAATATCATGTCCATGTTTAAGCCGAAAGGATTTTCAGTTTTTAGGTGACCATTAATAACATCTATTGGTTTTAATTTTGTGGACGAATGTATGGTATGATTATAAGCTAAAAGGGCATATTTTTAAAGGTCGAGTGTACCTTTTCAACTGGGAAATTTGATTGTGGATGGTACGGAGAACAAAAATGCACTTTTACTTTGTGGAGATCTAATAATTCTGTAATTACAGTATTTTTAAATTCGGTGCCATTATCAGTTATTATTTGATTTGGTATTCCATGATGGGAAAAGAACGTAATTAGGTGATTTGCAACTTCTGTTGACTCTAATGCTACTAAATGATAGGCTTGGGCTTTTTTTAAAAAAAATATCGATAATTGTCAAAAAAATTTCTGTTTCAGCGGTATAGGTATCAATATGAATTATTTCGAAAGGTTTCACTGCTGTGGGGGTAATATTCATTTGGATTTTAACAGGGTTCCTTTCATATTTGCAACACTGGCATATTTCACAATCATTAATATATGTTTGTATTGATTCCTTTAAATTTGGCCCATAATAAATATTTTTAATTTTATTATAAGTTTCGCTTATTCCGCGGTGGTTAGTTTTTCCTTCATGGAAGGCTTTAATTGTTTTTGGGATTTCTGCTTTAGTGGTAATATCGATTAATTTAGAATTGCATTTCCGAAGTTTAAGTGAGGGCCATTTAAAATGGTTCAAACATTTGAGACTTTGCAAAATATAAATAATATTGTACGTTAGGGGCAATGTAATCTTTTATAAAATTTATTATGTCTTGTTCAAAATTACTGTCGGAAATTTGGACAGTAATTCTTTGTTTACGTTCAAATAAAATTTTAATTATCGGTTTGGCTGGGGAATGAAAGATTACTTGATTTTGGCCGTGATTCATAGGAGAATCACATATGGGTATTCCTACTTAGGGTCTTCTGCATTTGAGTGAACTGTTTGACCATCTTCAATATCGTCATTAACATTTTGTTGTTCTAATTCAGGGTCGGGGTTAACAAAGATTGATATAGTGTCCAGGTCAGGACCAGGGGGTCTAGGATTATTTGATAAATTTTAATTTAGTTGTAAAACTTCGTTAATGTCTGGGGTTTTTAAGTCCCGTGTTTGTTCGTCAACGTTTTGTATTTGTTTGTTCGTCAACGTTTTGTATTGTTGTTCGTCAACGTTTTGTATTGTCATCTATTTCATCCCAATTTTTTTGAGTTTCTTTAGTGTGAATTTCTATTCTGCTCAATGCGTCGGCATTTGTGTTTAATTAACCTTTTTTTGTAAATTATAGTGTAGTCAAATTATTCTAATTTTTTTCGCCAGCGCAATAATTTTGAGCTGGGGTCCTTTAATGATAACAAATATTGAAGGGGCTTATGGTTCGTTACAATAAAGAATTTTCGCCCGTACAGGTACGGCCTGAAATATTTCGTAACCCAAACTATACATAGAAGTTCTTTCTCAATTGTACTATAATTTCTTTCGGAGTCGTTAAGCGTGCGAGAGGCGTACGCCACTGGTAAATCCTTACCGATGGGACCTTGGGACAAGACCGCTCCCAAAGCCACGTTACTGGCATCAGTTGTTAAATTAAACGTTTGTTCGAAATCTGGATACTGTAATATAGGTTCATTTGTTAATATTTTACAAAATTCGAAACACTCTAAAAATTCTGTATTGTGCTCAATTTTAGCACCCTTTTTCAGACATTTAGTAAAAGGTTTTGTTATCTTTGCAAAATTATTTATAAATCTTCGGTAATACCCTAACAGACCGAGGAACCCTTTAATTTGTTTAGTGGTAGTAGGTAAAGGAAAATGTTTGATTGCTTTTATTTTGTCAGGATTTGGGAGAACTCCTTCTGGAGTGACCACATGGCCAAGGTAGGCCACTTTCTTTCTAAGGAACTCTGACTTGCTGAGTTGGATTTTAAAATTGGCATCTCTTAGCCTTTGAAATACCGCTTTTAACCTCTTAAGGTGTTCTTGGAGGGATGTTGGAAAGATACTGATGTCATCTAAGTACACCAAACATTTTTCATTTTGAATTCCTCTGAGGATGTCATCCATCACTCTTTGGAATGTCGCGGGGGCGTTTTTAAGCCCAAATGGCATTCGTAAGAACTCGTAATGTCCATTTTCGGTGTTAAAAGCAGTTTTTCAATATCGTTTTCACACATTTCGATTTGATGAAATCCGCTAGCAAGGTTTAAAGTGGTAAAGTATTGACATTTCCCAAGTTTATCTAATAAATCAATGATATTTGGCAGGGGATACTTATCTGCGATTGTTTTTGCATTTAATTTACGATAATCTATAACTACCCTGAACTTTATTTCAGCAGTTTGTTTATTAGGTGCCTTAGGTACTACCCATATAGGACTAGACCAAGCCGAATTACTAGGTCTTATAATATGTTGGCTTAACATTTCCCCAATTTGGTCATTTGCCTCTTTACGGTGAATAAAGGGATAACGATAAGTTTTGGAATGAACGGGTACCTCGTCTGTAGTTTTTATACTATGCTTAACATTACTAGTAAAACTTAATGGTACGTTATCGATTTGAAAAATATCTGAAAATTCCTTACATAAATCTAAAATAAATGTTATCTCTTCATTATTTAAATGATCGGTGCGGATCTGAGATAAATCTAATGTTCGTTTAGAAGATTCATCAAAATTATTAATGTTAACATTTTGTAATGAGTTTTTATCAAATTTTTCAACTAATATAGGTTCCGAGAAATCTAAAGATATGGCCCTGGTAATGTTATTTAATATAGTTGCAAGAGCACGTCCATTTCGCGCAATAGTTAAACTCTCGGGAATCTCACAATTATGTATCTTTTGATAAGGAATTATGATCTCGCCGTTTTTTACAGAAGTTTTGATTTCAATAACCTTCTGGACACGAAGTTCAATGTTATATTTGTATTATTAATGTTTTTTTATTTCTTGAAAATTTTATTTTAGTAGTAGGAGTAACCAAAAATCCCTTTTCAAAATCTAGATTAGCTTTTAAAATTTTTAGATTATCGATTCCAATCAGCCCATTAAAAATGTTGTGAAATTTAAACAAATAGAATTTTAAATGATTTGGGTATTTTCTTCAACAACAAATTGCAGGGCCTCTGTTAAGGTGCCTGCTCTCATGCAACGTATTGTGGTGCCTAATGGCTCTTTGAGTCCACACAGAAAAGTTTTTAGGGCTAAATCATTATACAAGTTTTTCTTCAAGGTTTTCGAAGCCTGAGTTTCACCGTGAATGTCTACATAGCTACAGAGCAAATTTAAAATGTTTAAAATTCTGTCGTAGAAATCTTGAACTTTTTCATTTGGAAATTGTCTCATAACAACGAGGTCTCTATTTAAGCACGTTTCGTCACGTTGAATAGCAAAATTTCGTCTTAAAATATCTTTTAGATCATCCCAAGTCTGCGCATTTTGAATATTTGCTACAGTTCTAGCATTTCCCGTTAATTTACTTACAATTGACTGAAGCAGATACACATTATAAAAACTAAGTGGATTATCTCTATCATAAAAATTATTAACAAGGCTTTCACAGACGCCTAACAATCTATTTAAATTATTTGGGTTGTCATCAAATGACGGGACACAGTTTAAGTACTCAGGTTTAAAGTTTGCGGCCATACTATTACTTAAATTACTACTTTGTTGATTTAAATTTTCTAATTGATTAATATTGTTACTATAATCTAAATTTTTTACTGTATTTTCGGAATTTTCAGGGTCAGCAATAGGCAATTCTATACTTAAGCTTTCAAATGATTTAATTAGTTTCTCAACTAAGTCAGTCATAAATAAAATTAAAACGAACGAAAAGGACTTTTAGCATCTCACACAGAAAAGCGATAAAGTCTTCACTAGTTTTCTGAAGAAAATTTGGACAATTTGTGTTCCAAATTTCGGGGCCTCGTTGATTGATCTGAGCTGGTTCCTCGAAGGACAGTCGGTTTTCTGAAGTTGAAGAAGCCGCCAACACAACACCTTTACGAATGACTCACCTGTTGTTAAGTTCGATATCCAGTTAATCGTTTAACGAAAAATTCACGTTCGATACGTAAACTCCCGGATATCCTACTGACTGCGCCAATTAACTACTTGAGAAGCCAAAATCCGTTTTTAAAAACAAATTTTATTAATTATTCAATTACAAAAATATTTTATGTGCGATATATGTCTTTACTATAAAAATGGTAGATAATGAATGCCGCCGGGTTCCATGCGCTTCGCCCAAGGACCTCCGGCTAAGCAAACTGCAAGGACGGCAGTTTGCGCTGAAATTCCTGCAAGGTGATCAGAAGGGCTGATATAACTCAACAAAGGGATCGGAAGTTCCTTACCAGGACGAACTGAATCATATTTTATGAATGGTTTATGATTATAGTTTGTAAAAAAATCGAAGTCGGGCGTTTTTACCAAGTACGGATTTTTTTTGCTTCTCTTGTTAGTCTTGCATAGTCACTTGGTAAATAAATGATTTTTTAATGAAGTTTCTATAGTTGCGGGTACACTGTCACACTCCATTTGGGTATGGCCTTTAACAAGAAATTTTTGGAATATAATTACGTTGTAAGTTTCAAGCATATGAAGTAGCGCATTAGATAAAACGGAGTTACGGTCTTGCGCAGTGCAATCATCTGAAAATATTATAATATCTCGTTTATTATCTTTATCTAGATAATTTTTTTTTTTTAATAATTCACCAAGCAAAAGATGTATGTGAAAGCTTGTAAATCACTTTTGGTTTCGTCAAACCTATAGCAGGTTCCTATTTTTTTTGCAATATCATAGATCGTGTAGTTGTGGCAGCATAGTTTTACTTTATAATATAGCGAACTGGCATTTAAGTTAGGACACAGCTTCACATCCTAAAAATATACTGTGACCAGATTACATTTTGCTTCTATAGCCTTGGCCTTTTCATTTTCCTTTCCTTTTCTTTCCTAGCTCTGTCTTTCTCATTCCTGTGTTTTATGAAAGATTCTTCGTTCAAATTACCATTTTCGAATTTGTAGCAATCGTTACACCGATCTTTCCTTGGTCTAAATAATCCGATATTTCACTCTTTCACCATAAAAGATAATTTAGTAATAGAAAGACATGCCTTGTTATTTTTCGTACACTGATTTTTATATTCTCTATGTAACTGTGTAAGGGGTTTTCTCGCCACAGAGAAAACGATTCCTTACGAATGACGCTGGTTACGGGCGGTTCTCGAGCGCCAGATTTTTGATGATGGTTTACTCCATAAACTTTCGAAACTGCGTCGAAAGTACTCGGGTAGCTACAGATGGAGATGAAAAATTCCAGGGGTCAAAGGTTACTTAGACACAGGTAATAGTAGGCCACAAGTAACGGGCTTTATTCGTTGCTTGGGCGGGTACAGAATTTATCACTAGCTGAAATATAAGGGGGAAATAAAGTAGGAAATTATTAACCAGTAATATGGCAGGTTAACATTGACACATATATTGTGATTAACTATTAACAACAACAAAAAAAAAGAAATTAAATATTTCAATGCCCACCCCAGTTGTGGTGATAGTCAATATAACCCTGAATTAATAAAAAAAAACGGACGGTATTGATTCGCGACTAGTCTCAATCAGACGTCAAAATTAAATTAAAATAAAATTTATGTTTCGGTCGCAGAGAAAAAAAATATTAACTTGGCTATTTACTCGGTAAATAACTGTTTAACCGCGGTATCGGGAATTAAACTAAAATGTAGGTATTTTGGTATTTAGGTAAAGAAAAATTAACTAAACGGTTGAAGAGAGTTCGAGAAGACAGGGACGCGAAAGAATTACTTATAGTAAATACACGGAAAGAAAATTAAAATAAATTTATACCCGGGGTAGCCTATTATCCCAGAATGAGCTGATCGTCATCACGAGCCTGCTTAGACAGGGTAATGAAGCTATTTTTGATTTCTACAACTTGCAGTTTGCACGAAAAAAAAATGAAGCATATAAAGCGGAAAAGAAAACTAACGCGGATAGCACCTAGTCCAAGAATGAACTGATCGTCACCACGAGCCTGTTCAGACAGGGACAGGATACTATTTAAAGGTATTTAAATTGTCGGTAAAAGAGAAAAACAAATTATTATCGAAGGGAAGAAAATTACTAACGCGGATAGTACCTACTCCAAGAGTGAACTGATCGTCATCACGAGCCCGTTCAAACAGGACAGGATACTATTTAAAATTATTTAAAAATTGCGGTTTACAGATTAACTAAAAATAAATTATAACGCGGATAGCACCTACCCCAAGGATGAAATGATCGTCATCACGATCCCGTTCAGACAAGGACAGGATGCTATTTATGATTATTCAAATGTACGGTAAAAGAATAAACAAACTATTAAAATGAGAAAATAAAACAACTCCAAATCAATCCCACATATAAATATATTAATTAATCAAGGCGACCGGTTTCGGCTACAATGCCATTTTCAAGCCTATAACAAGTTGAGTGATATTTTAACAAAGTTGGTAATATTAGCTAGACATTATACATACCTAAGATCTTAGCTGGTTTCTAAAGGTGAAATACAATTGTAGATACACTAAATCTACTATATAAAATTTAACTTAACATATGAGGTGCAAGAGGTACAGTTGATATTAAAGAGTAATGTTTAAAGTGGGATTAAAAGTTACACTAAGTAAGAATTTTTAAAAAAATTTTACTATAATTATTTAAATGTATGTGGGAGAGGAATAGAAGAAATTGAAAAAATTTTTGAAAAATTGAAGAAATGGTAGTCGCCCCAGAGTAGGGTGATCCATTCAAATTGTTTTTGAGGCTTCCACAGATTGGGCTTTTGGATGACCGCGGATTGGTATTGCTCTAAAATTTGTTGTGGAGCTAGTAGAGGACAGATAGAATGGCCAATCTGGCTATTCCTATCCTTGAAGTGGAATCTTAAACTGCAATCGTCATTATGAAGCTCGGGAATTAAAGTGGATTCACCACCAGTAAAAATTATAGTGCCATCCAATTTGGCCTTAAATACAAGCCGCCCAACTAAGGGTAGAAAGATGAGAAATAGTTGGAGAAAATAGGAGTGAACCTGCAGACTCCTTTTTGATTTCCACAAAAGCCACATTTGTGAAAGTGGATAACAAATTCTTAGACGATACACTTTGTAAAACAAACTGAATCACTTTCGAAATGAAGGCTGAACAATAATGTCGCACCATACATAAAATGGCGGTTACACTAACATGGGCAAAGTGCGCATGTCAGTTTTGAAGTTAAATTATAAATTAACAATACGAAATGGAATATACAATTAAAAATTAAAGTCAGTCAGATTATGAATCTAACCGTTACAAATACATATGATAAAGGCAGACTTTCAGAGGCGATTGAATTTCTGAACTATGTTAATACCATTCACCCACGCATCAAATTCACTATTGAATTTGAAACAAACGGGAGTATACCATTTTTAGATTTAATTATCACAAGAAATATTACCACCGCTAAACTAGAATTTGATATTTACCGTAAACCTACTACAACGGACTGCTTGATTAATTATCACTCCAACCACCCTTCTTCACATAAATTGTCAGCCTTTAATAGCTATTTTTATAGAGCCTTTGCTTTGCCTTTATCACAATCATCCTTTAATAATGAAATTAACTTAATTAAGCAACTTGCTATTAATAACGGTTACCCCCTCGACTTCATTATGAAAATATATTTTAAACTTTATTATCAATTTAAACTTAACTTTTCTATTCCTTCAGTAGATAACAGTAATATTAAATATGCAGGTTCTCTGAAATTTTGTTCAACCTTCTCTTATAAAATTTTCAACATTTTTAAAAAATATGACATTAAAATAGCCTATAAAACCAATAATAAATTATCTAGTATTTTTATTAACACAAAAGACGCTGTTTCAAATTTTAATAAATCCGGTATCTATAAAATTAGTTGCTCCACTTGTAACACTGTCTATGTTGGCCAAAGTGGCCGCAGAATTATCGATCGAGTCCGAGAACACTGTAGATTATTTGATAAGTATAAAAATACTGACATTTCTAACACACAGTCTTCGTTTGTTAATCATTTATTAACAGAGAAACATAACTTTGATATAAGGAACACCACTCTTATTCATCAATGTACTAAAGGCCATAGAATGGATTTACTAGAATTTGCTGAAATTAATAAAGCAATGGTCAATAATAGTGTTAATTGTGTTAATGAACAAATACAACCTTTTGAAAATTACATTTTTCTAAATCTAAACTTTTAACCTCTCGATTTGTTTTTATTTATCCATAGGTGTTAGTTCTATTTTAGCCAATCTAACCTCACTTAATCATTTATTTATTTAATGTCAGCGCACATGTCACCTATCATTATTCAGTCAATCTGTCATTTCTTCTTTTCTTATGACTGATAAAGTTGAATCAGGAAACAAGCAACTGGGTATGTAATTAGATACTCATTTTAACTCTGCCCCATCACTTATATCTTTAATTATTTATCAAATAAGATATTATTCTTTATCATATGTATTTGTAACGGTTAGATTCATAATCTGACTGACTTTAATTTTTAATTGTATATTCCATTTCGTATTGTTAATTTATAATTTAACTTCAAAACTGACATGCGCACTTTGCCCATGTTAGTGTAACCGCCATTTTATGTATGGTGCGACATTATTGTTCAGCCTTCATTTCGAAAGTGATTTAGTTTGTTTTACAAAGTACATCGTCTAAGAATTTGTTATCCACTTTCACAGATGTGGCTTTTGTGGAAATCAAAAAGGAGTCTGCAGGTTCACTCCTATTTTCTCCAACTATTTCTCATCTTTCTACCCTTAGTTGGGCGGCTTGTATTTAAGGCCAAATTGGATGGCACTATAATTTTTACTGGTGGTGAATCCACTTTAATTCCCGAGCTTCATAATGACGATTGCAGTTTAAGATTCCACTTCAAGGATAGGAATAGCCAGATTGGCCATTCTATCTGTCCTCTACTAGCTCCACAACAAATTTTAGAGCAATACCAATCCGCGGTCATCCAAAAGCCCAATCTGTGGAAGCCTCAAAAACAATTTGAATGGATCACCCCACTCTGGGGCGACTACCATTTCTTCAATTTTTCAAAAATTTTTTCAATTTCTTCTATTCCTCTCCCACATACATTTAAATAATTATAGTAAAAATTTTTTAAAAATTCTTACTTAGTGTAACTTTTAATCCCACTTTAAACATTACTCTTTAATATCAACTGTACCTCTTGCACCTCATATGTTAAGTTAAATTTTATATAGTAGATTTAGTGTATCTACAATTGTATTTCACCTTTAGAAACCAGCTAAGATCTTAGGTATGTATAATGTCTAGCTAATATTACCAACTTTGTTAAAATATCACTCAACTTGTTATAGGCTTGAAAATGGCATTCTAGCCGAAACCGGTCGCCTTGATTAATTAATATATTTATATGTGGGATTGATTTGGAGTTGTTTTATTTTCTCATTGAAGATGGCCACATTTGAGAGGTTGGATTCCCTTCATAACAAACTATTAAAAGATGGAAAACGTCTCCTCGAAAACTCCGTTTACAAATATTCCCAACTTAATTACAACGCGGGTACTTACTAGACAAAAGCATTTATCAATAAAATCAAATTTAAATCCCGATTTAATCTATCAAAAGAAAAAATAATAGTTTCTTAATACCGACTAATAATCAACAGTCTAAAATCCCCGGTTTTACAATATTACAGAATTAAATCCTATCATTTATTATTTAATTCAAATTCTATCCCTTTTAAAAGAAACGGTATTTTATTTGCCAAGAAATAAATTCAAATGTTTATTAATGAAATCAAATTATTTCTTTTATCTAAACACTATCTATAAAAAAAAACGGTAATATTTTTACCAAGAAACAAATTCTAACATTTATTATTTAAATCAAATTAATTCTTTTAACTAAACACTATCTATAAAAAAAAAAAAAAAGAAACGGTATCATTTGCTAAGAAACAAATTCTATTATTTATTAATGAAATTAAATTAAATCTTTTAACTACACACTATCTGAAAATATTCCTATTACTACAAGCTAATTCGGTTTTTAAAATGAAATACGGAGTCAATATCAAACGTAAAAAGCGGAACAAGGTTTTTTACCTAACGGATTTGTAAATACTCGGAAAAAGGAAAAGTATCGACGGTGATTTGATTTCGAATTCGGCTTATTAAACTCGACTGCTGGCAACCAAAAATTATATCTATCTTCTCATTTTAATAGCATCTCGGGTGTGGTTCAAACAACTGTCCCTCTCCCAATCGACATCCCACCTACGCTCAGACCCACTGCGCAGCGAGATTTCGAGTGGCGTTCGCGCACCTGTAAATTAACTGAGGATCGACAGTTCAATCTCATTAAATATTTATTAAAAATGAAAATAAACTGATTGAGGAAAAATTGACTTCATTACATCCGCGTTTAATATTTATTAAAAATGAAAATAAATTGATTGAGGAAAATTGACTTCATTACAACTAGGCCAGTGATTAAAAATCTTGTTCCAAGTACTGCTTGGTAGTGTTCTTACGGCAATAGTGTGCTGGTAACTTGTTTAAAAAAATTCTCTTAAAAAGTCAGAATCCTCTTCATAGACGTTTGATCTAGTTTATCTTCTTTCAACGATCCCATCTTTATCTTTGAACACCCCAATTTTTAACAGATCATTCTCCAAGCCCAGTAGTATTTAAGTACATTCTTTTGCATATGGGAACCTTTCATGATTTAGTTTCAAGCTATATTCCAGTGTATTATTTCTTCTTAAATCCTGTGTTCTAAACGTTGATTCTTTTATGATCACAGTGTTGCAAACAAAAACTTTTCGTCGGTCCTATGACATCTTTCTCCAGAAATTTTCAAAAAAAAAACAATCCATCGTGTTCTTTTGTTAATTTACATTTACGGTTAGATTTGTTTTCATCTCCACATTCGCATCGTGGTTTAAGGATGCGCTTTTGGCCTTTTATATCGTTATAAGTCTTCTTCTGATTCTTTGGCTTTGTAAAACCCACATGCTCCTTGCATTCATCTTTTCTTATTTAATCTTGTTCATTACCATCTTCTCGGGGTCTCTTTCGTTTGTTGTCATCAATTTGGGTTGTAATTGGAATTATATTTTCGGAATCGGAATCCTCTTTGTTGCTTGTGCTTGCGCCGTCATTTTCCAAATCAGATTATAAATCTGATTCAGTCGGGATGTAATCATCGTGTTCACTTTTTAACTCACTGATGCTATTATTGTCTTGACTGTAGTCTAAAAAAAGTCTTCTTGAAAAACAATTTCTGCATTTTGTATGTCGATATCAGATAGGTAACAAGAAGGCATGGTTTCGCTTATTTGAAAGTTATGTTCATCTTGTATTGATGTTTGTGAGAATTTAGTTTGTATCTCGATATCAGATAGGTAACAAGAAAGCATGGTGTCGCTTATTTGAAAGTTATTTTGATCTTGTATTGATGTTTGTGCGGATATAGTTCGTTCGATTAGCATTACATCATTCACTTTAAATTTCTTTGCTTGATTGGTTCCATCTGCATCTATGTTTGGTATAATATTTTGTTCATTTTGGTTTAATTCGACAAGCGGTAGCTGACTTAAACAATACATTCCTGTTAATTTAATATTTTGGTTTAAATAGATTAGTTCTAGTTGACTTAATGAAATCTATTTCTGTTGATGTTGATTGATGAGGTTCGGGTACAATCCTTCGTTCGTTTGATGTGTTTACTTCTATTTTTAGTATTTTTTCCCTCGGGATTCCATTATAAACTTACCTGAATTAAAGTTGTAGTACCTCGTATAATTTATGCAATTCCAAATAAGTGGTATATCGTATAATAATTTTGTAATTACAACTCAATTTTATGCATCAGTATCTAAAGGTAATATAAAAGTAAACTTGATTTTATAATCTCAATATTATTTAGGGCTACTATATAAACTAAAAAATCTGATGTGTCCAACACATGACTTTCCTATCTAGTTATTACAGGCTTTTTCCGGCTATTTTGTACAACCTATTGCAGCACTTCTATAAATGTTTAGAGAATAAACTAAATATATACATTTTCCACATACATCTACCTCGAAACATTTTTCTATAGATATTCATTGAAAACGGAAATAATGAAAAATTTAAATTTAGCACTTTTCCTCCCATTTTTCCATTACGGTCCATTTTAGAAAAATCATGTAAAAACAAAAATTATAGAGATCGATATCGCAAACAACTTTTACTTCAACAATTTTCATAAAAATCAGAATACACATATTATCAAATTTCTCGAATACGGACCATTTCAGGAAATTTTGACATAAAACAAAAATTATAGATAATAATATTAGAAGTAACTTTTATTTGAACAATTTTTTTCTCCAAACATAAATAACAGATATATTCCATAAAATATAAAAACGGCCTACTATAAAGTACCCCCCCCCCAGATGTTCCGACTTTGTCCAAAATCTAATCATTTGACGGTCAGGCCGAAATAAAACTTTAAATAAAAAGTTAAAAATTTAATGTTTTTTTCTGTATCCGTTTTTGAGTTTTCTTTAAATTTCGAAATTTACACATTTTATCAAATATCTCGAATACGGTCCATTTTAGAGAAATTATGTATAAAACAAAAATTATAGACAATTATATAACAAACAACTGTTGTTTAACCCTTTGACGCCGGAATTA